>JAJJMC010009453.1:8188121-8307166 GCA_023531435.1 Papaver californicum
AGCTTGTATAGCCTTCAACCCTTGGTAGAATAAGGGTAAGTTGGAATGGTATGCTAGTCTAAGGCATGGATCAGGCCTGGACAAGGATTGTACTTAGGTGATGCTTGTCAAAGGCATTCACTATGGGATTTAATGGCCTTGCACCCTTTGTAGGTCAAGGGTGAGTTGGAACGATATGGAGACTATGTTCTGAGTACCATGCTTGCAAAGCATGTTTGGATAAGCAAATATACCTGGAACGGTATAAAAGTAGCTTGAATGATGTGGGAACTACGTTTCGAGTATAATGCTTACAAGGCATGCTTGGAAAACAAAAATTTATCTGCACTTTCCAGCGAGAAGTTAAGCTTTAAGGTCCGGTTACTCTCTTTAAAATCGCGCATCGGGGAGTTCAGGCCTGCCCAACATAACGCGCTGGAGGCGAAATTTTCCGGTCAGTGACACTTGTCTTTGTGGTTAACCGGAAATACAAGACAAACTTTCAAAATTTCAAACAAAGAAGGATTGATCCTTTGGGTTACATCCATGGTTAAGAGAAAAACTTCAAGGCACTCCCTTTAAAGATTTCCATAGGCACACAATCATACTTACCTTCTCTACAGTTTCATATAATGCATATTGTGTGAATATTTATTTGTTTTATACGACGGACCTAATAATTTTTTAAAAAAAAAACAAAGGAATGACCATGGGTGTCTTCACAAGCTATAGAACAAGTGCCAAAGATACTAACTTGGTCGAAGATACTTGGCATTGTGCAACGGATACTTAAACTCGATTATATAATTTTATTAAAGTTTTTTTTTAAATATGATTAGATCCGAGTCGAAGGCAAAACAAACGGATCGTATGTTTTGACAGAGACCAACTTGAGGTTCGCCAAGTTTTAAAAGCTTAAAAGAAGCCCTAAAGAAGTCGATGAGCCCTTCTTCCATGCTTCTCAAGCTAGACAACTCTTTTATTGGGATGATGAAACTATGAGCATTGACATTTCATTTTAGACTCTCCCATAAAATCATCCCCAATGTGAATGTTTATGAAGATCCATATGTGTTTCCTGCATCCGCAAATGAAGATCCACTAGTTTCAACAGTCGTAACAGATAATGAGTATTGTAGGCAGGTAATAATTATTGATTGGATACTTAAAATTTCTTTATTATTTTTTTTATGAACATGGATAGCTGAACATTAAGTCACCTTTTCATGTTATCAGCAAACATGCAAAATTTTTAAATTTTAAAACCTGATTTGAAACCATTCTCGAGGTATATCATCGCTTCCAGGTTTTCTCTGATATTGTTTTTTATTAAAATTTTAATTTTTCTAGTTAAACCATGTTTTCACCTTCAAGAGGTTTGTACATTAACATTAATCTATTAGCAAAATGTTCTGCTGCAGGTGAATATAGTTGTATGTTGTATCGATCACACTTTCAAGAAATAAATTGTTTTTGTTTTGATAGTGTTTATGGATTTTATTTTTGTTATGGTGCAGGTGAATGGTTCAAGAAGTTTCATGTATGTTGGTCAATATAATTTGCATGTGTGAAGCAAAGTTTTGGTTACTTTTTGTTATTTTAGATTATATATGAATTTTTAAAGTCATCACTAAATAATGATTGTATGTGACTATGCAATGGTTTCCTAATTGGACATGAGAAGCTTTTGAGAAGAGGTAACTTGCCAATACTTAAGTAATAATATTGTCAATTAGTTAGTTGTGCCTGACTGTGCATCTTAAATGAATCCATCTTGGTCCGTAGAAGTAGATACATAAAATGGTATTGGTTCCAAGACATCACATATTCTTGCATTAGGTACCCTTTTTGTAGTCGTTGAAGTTATGAATTTGAATGGTATTACCAATTTAAATGTTTTCAAAATTAGCTCAATATCCTTGCTTTAGAGTTGTCCTAGTAAGATTTTAGATTATTCAACCTTTTTTAAGATTGCAAATATAAATTGAAACCGCCGTCGAGGTATATCTTTGTTGTTCCTCGGAATTCTTTCATTTTTATTGAGATTGAAATATAGTGAATTGCGATTGATTGTTTTCTATTAGGTGTGTATTTGAATTTGGAACTTATGTTTTATTTACAACAATGTCTACGATTGTTCTACATCATCTTTGAAATCCTGTGCTCTTATTATCTCAAAATTAATTAGTTTGTTAACTGATGACTGGCTTGCATGTATACTATACCAAATTATGCCGCTCAGTACATCATTCAATAGTTTATTGTTTTAAAGATTTTGACATATCTTAAAATTCTTAGAACTTATAACGACTTGTATTGATGAGTATTTAGGTTTTGCTTAGATTTTTTTGGTGATTTTGAACCTTAGTGTCAGCTGTAAGTTAGATTTAGTGTAATGTACAATGAATTCCAGGTTTAATTGAATGGTGATGGTTTTAAATTTATGAAATCAGGATCCATTAATTGCAGTTGCAGGTTTAAATGTGCATTGAATTTTATTTTGGGTTTAGTCAACCATAATTCCACCCAGTCAGAATGATACTACTGGGATTTATCCAAATCGGGTCTGCTGAAAGTATAATCTTGAATTTGAATTAAATGACAGATCAAAACCTATGTTCAATTTTTTATGTTTTCTATAATATAACCAACTATAACCGATTCTAGTTGTATCGGCAGAATATAATTTTAAACAATATTTTATTTCAGAATTTCAAGTGCCGTGAAAAAAATACTTAAAGAACGCCTAAATTAAGACTGATCTAACATAACATAGAAACCATGCTTTTATGTGTTTCAAGTACCTGTCCTAACAGTCTTATATTATCCATTTTATACTAGTGCCTTACCTTTTCATTTTGTCTATGGAGTTTCTTTCGAGAAGCTTGCTTAATGTTGAGTCTAACTATGTTATTTCACGTATTAAGGATGCTAGAAGAGCATCACCTATAACTCATTTTTCATTTTTGCAAATGATATTCTCATTTTTGTTAAAACATATACGCATAATATTAGCCGTAACATCTTGAAGAATTTTGGAATGTACTTAGGTCAATTACTCAACTTTGATTGTGTGTATTTCAGTAAGAATCTAGGGTGAAAAAAATATACGGTAAAATCGTACTTTCAAGTAGGTTCGAGAGATCAAGCTCGAACATGAGGAGCCTAAACCAAGAAATGGTCGTTCAGGTCCTGCTTCAATCACAAAGGTGGAGAAGATTGGGTAGGTCTTAGGGGAGGGAAGCAAAGAAGGTTGAGAAATATTAGTGTGATAAGTAGTGTGTGAAGAAGAAAGGATTATCTCTGGGATGAATCGCTAATTATGTATGTTTTAGTTTCTTCTGTCTTTTCCTTTTGAATAGATGAGAACCATCTATTTATAGTTCAAAGGAGACACACTGATTTCTCGTAATTGGTGGAAGTTAGGGAGAGGTGGAGAAGTGATTATTGTGGACATTCTAGTGGGGCCGTGTCCGAAAAGTAAGGAACCTGTCTGAACACTACTCCTCATCCTATCAACTGCTTTGTAGCCGTCCCACTACTTGTTACCTTCTTGTCCGTGGATGTGTTTCCATAACGCACGATTGTCATAGACCGCCATACCCATACCCCAGTGAGAATCCCCTTATTTTTTGTATTTGATATCTCATAGAAATAGTGGAGTCATAAGCCACTATTATTTTGATTAAGTCAAGTCAAGTTAAATGACTTGCTAAGTCAGTGAGGCAAGTCGCGCAACTCACTGAATTGATAATCAAACTGATTAGTGTCGAGTCTGATAAGTTCAATGGTCATGTACTAGCTTAGGAGTAACATGGAATGTTGAATGGCTAAGTATTGGCTCAAAAGTGACTTAGCATAAGCTTGGAAGGTATTTAAAGCTAAGATTTTGAAGAGCCTCTTAAGCAAGAAGACTTATTAGAAAATCATATAAGGTTTGACATTAGGTTAATATTGAAAACAACGGCATATTTCCGAGGGAAGTAGCTAGCAAGGCTAGCATTAGATACTTAGCACAAATAGTAATGTGTTAGCTATTTGAATATAAAAGGATAATGTGCTAACGTCTTAGGAGCAAAGCCAATATGGATAGCTTCTAGTGAGTGTCAATTATGCTAGGACTAGAAAGCTAGTGTCAAGGATGTTTGAAGTTAGTACTTCTCAAAGAAGTAAGATAGGTCAAGGAAAGTTAGTATCAAAGTACTAGCGTCAATGCGCTTATGGACAAGGACGCGTTAAGCCATAGACGCTAGGTATAGACGCCAGCCAAGGACTTGCTAGTCTAGGGACACATCAGATAGGGACGCGCTAGGTTAATGGCATATCAGGTAAGAAACACCAAGTTAGGGATGCACCAGGCATGGGGCGCATCAATGCCTAGCATGGGATGCATTAGTTAGGGATACTCCATCCAAGGGCGCATCAGGTAAGGGGCGTGCTAAAATTAGGGATGCATTATCCAAGGGATTCTGCAACCTAGGGACGCATCATTTGAGATGTTGCATCCAAGGGCGCATCGAGCTAGGACGCGCTAGCTAAAGTCGTATCATGCCAAGATGCGCTAATGATGACGCTGCTAGCCATGGGACGCGCCACTCATGAGATGCACTGGCTAAGGTGTTAAGGCCATGATCGTCACTAGATGAGATGCTAAGAACATGGAGGCTTGCTTGAGAACGCGTCAAGATGATATGCTTGGCTAAGAGAAGTTAGCGCTTTTAGCGCTATAGCGACAAAGTAGCGCCAACATGGTTCTAAGACAAATGACAGGTGATAACTGGCGCTAATTGGAGAAAAGGATAGGGTTAGCCTAGATCATGGACTCGATGCGTCTTTTGAGGCATTGCTTCTAGTTTATGGCGCGTCCAAGAGGAGTGGTGCATAGTTCATGGCTTATCTTTGAGCAAAGTCCTAAAGTAGTATATTTGAGCTCAGAAGAACAATTTGAGAAGCGTTCATTGTGAACAAAGCGTTAAGATAGAGTGTATTTTGGGTTTTAAGCAGTAGTTATTCTTGCATTTGATAGATGTTACTGGAACATCGACACGCATTCGAGACAAGTTCAAGGAATTCAACTGTGGAATTTATGCGACTTGAGACTAGTTCGATATGGCATAAATATTGTGAGTATTGAGGAGGCTGCGAGGCCAGTTTAGAATGTTTGTAGAGAATCTGTATTCTTAATTCGCTTGCAAAATATAAGTAGAGATACAATATTCCATGTTTTGTTATAGAGCTAAGCATATGCGCATAAATACACACATATCCGTTTATATTCCTGCTGCTTGGCAGAAGGAAATTTTACAATTCTAGCCCTTATAAAAAACTCACCATCTATATTAAGTCCCTTGCTTAGTGAGGAACAATAATGTTGCGCAGTAATCACTAGATGGTGACAATATGCTTATAATGATTATTTATGCATAATTTAAATTTTAGGAGTAGAAGAAGGTATACTTATCTTCTTGGATGTTTGAGATATGCGCCCTTTAACGTGAAACTTGGTTGGGGATAGTAGGCTCCCTTGTTCTTGCTAGGAGTACCAACTTGCTGCGGATAAAAAGGAGTCGTGGATGGCGCCTTTCTTTCTCTCTTTTCTAGACTTCCTAATTGAGCAAGGACTCTTCAAGTTTAGCGCCTATATATAGGCTTCTCGACTCAATATTCTTTTTCTTTTGTTCCTTCCCTCTCATTCTGTTTGCTGGTAGAAGAAGGCGCTGGTGGTAGCAATCGGTTCCTTGTGAACGCGACAAGACAAATAATCCATCCTCGAGTACGCGGCAGCAGGGAAAACTCGTTCCTAGAGCAAGCGTCACCTTCCTGGAGCAAAAGTAAGCACGTCCTTCTCTTTTCTATATATATTTTTTTTTGAATCACCAACTTAGATAAGCTAGGATTTTTCAATCGTAATCTCATTGTCCGATAGAACTAGGGTTTCAAAAATTTTCTCACATATCATACTATATATATCTTGATAATACTGAGAATGTTATTCCTCCAAACCCTAGTTTCACCATTGTTCTTCTGGAGTGGAGTAATTTTCAACAACAAAAACGAAAAAATACAAGTAAGTTTGATTTTTGATAAAACAAAACATTTGATAGCTCTTCTTTCCTTTCGTGTTGGAATACTCATCTTGTTATTTTGTGTTTTAGAAAAATCATGGCAGTTCTTGATCGAAATCACATCTCCAATCCTTCAAGCAAAAAACTAGGTTGTAGAGACAAAAGGATGAAAGTGGCTTCTCCTCAAGAAGTACAGTCTAAAATCAGTTGTTCCTTAAATAAGGTTACAAAACTCGTTCGAGGTATGCCTCTCGATCGTCTAAAGGAAACCCGTGAATGTTCTATGAATATCTGTTTTGCGATTAATGTTGAAGAAGAAGAAAGACTCAAGAGGAACTGGATAATAAGAAGGACAAGGATGAGAAACTCATAACTTATATGGAGAAGCGATGTCTCCGAGCGATTGTGACAAGGTAAAAAGACGTATGGATTGAGCGAGGCATTCGTCCTTATGGTGTGGCCCTCGATTATAATGCGGATGAGTATCCTTCTGAGGAAGATCATGTGGATCATATGGCACATGAGTCCTAGTATAGATCGTTCTCTGAAACCGAGACTGACCATGAAGACGCCTGGTATGATATGCAAGCGGGTTGTTTTGACTTTATTGATGAGGAAACCGAAGAAGATTCGGAAGAAGACCCTGATGGGATTCCAAAAGATGACTCTGAAGTAGAAGACCTTAAAGAAGATTCCGAAGAAGACTATGAGGAAGACCAAAAAGAAGAACATGATTCTGATAAGGAGGGTGACGATGAGCGTGACTCCGACTCAGAGTCCGAGTCTTCTGATTAAGTTTGAATTTAGATTTCTTTTTTCCTTTTTCGTAGATGTCTTCTTTGAATTAGATATTTCACGTATGGTTGTTATGATGGAACCATATCTTTTTTATAGTACTTCCCAACAATTTGTGTCAATGTCTTCTCGTCTTGAAATCAATGAATATATGACTTTGTTAGAAAATTTCATCGATTTTTCATCATAAAAAATTTCAGAAGTATAGTGCCTGGGAAAAATGTCATAGAATCTTCATATGACCTCCATTTTGGATTATTAACCCCTCTATCCTTATTAGAAAATAATTTCCTACATCCTGCTCAGAAAAAATTCAGATTTTCAGCTTGTTTGGGGCATCAAAACGACCAAACAGTAGAACTCAGGAAGTATCCAGGAAAATCCTGACAGTTTCCGACTCGACTCCGCTAGCCGTTTTTTCCATAAATCTTAGCTCGTTTATCCGATTGATGTTCTCTTTTAAAACGTCATATTAGACCCCAATAAGAAACCTTTTATATAAGAAAAATGCCCAGATTCCTCACCAATTGTTATCATATTTAGAGTTTCAGAGAGGCAGTGAAAATTGCTTCTGAGACGTTTTATGTAAAACATCTTTTGATTGTTCCAACTTGTATAATTCTTCCAATACCACTTTGTGATGAATATATATGATTTTTATGAACATGTATAGCAAGTTTTATGGTTCATGCTTGAAATGTTTATTTTTGAGACATTCTGACTTAATATGCCCGTATCCTCTCTACTTTTAGGGGGAGAATGATCGAAATTGGAGAGATGATCTTGCAAGTGATGAACAAGAGTTACCATTGAGATAACTTCTTCTCACATACTGAAAATCATGACCAACTTGCATGCTTGTCGAGGGAAGTGCTTCCATTGACGTTTTTATACAAAATAACAATATAGTAGAGGGCGTTGATGTGATTTTATATAGTGGTAAAAAGAGGTTCGATTCTCGAACTTGTGAAGGTAATGATTTTAGAAAATATTGGACTAAATCTAAAATAATAAAATCAGGAAAATAAACTAGAGATGATTTTTAGAAAATATGGGGAAAACCAGGAATCAGGAATCAGTTATTTCTAACAATTTATGTGATTAATCGGGTAATTCTTTTAAATAAATTAAGCTCAAATATTGCCAAAATAGGTTTTATGCAAATAAGTAAAGGTAAATCATAAGCATGGGACATCAGAGGTTGTTAACCCAGCATGACCCATCAAACAAAAACACCACTACTGAATGAAAACCGTTTTTTCTATTTCAAAACTATGCAATTTTAATAAGTAAAGAATTATAATTAATTAATTAAAAATAGACTTACCACATAAAATTGAGAGAAAAACCTCCTCCATCATCCCAGTAAATATACTTAGCTCATGGTGAAGAAAACTTGCTCAAAAGATCTTTTCATTGCTCAAAATATTGATTACAAGGTTGAATAACGGTGCAACAGCTGAACAGACGCGTTTATAAGTGTTACAGAACAAGGTTCAGCCGTTGCAAAAGGCTAAGGCAAAGAAAAGGGGGAAAGATTTTTGGAAGCTAAGGCAACGGAACAACAACACTTGAAAGTGTTGCTGTGTCTTCTTCTTCGGCAGCGATGGGATGAAGAACACGGTCACCGACAGTGACCGGTGCAGCAGCAGTTGGCTGGATCGTGGGTAATTCCGGCCACAATTCTGGTGATTCCGAAACTTCAATTCTAAGCTATTTTATGCGTTCTTCTTGGCTTCTCTTAGTATATATAGGCTCTAGGGAACCTTTTGAGTCTTCTAAACCTAATAGAACTCCTTAAAACACTCCCAAATTCATCCAAATCCGAATCAAAGTATAATACCCTTTTTCCGACGAAACTCGGATTTGGGGCTATTTTTCCGGCGTAAACCTCTAATTCTTCACGTGTTTAGTCTTGTATTGGTCCCATCTATCTTGTGTATCAATTTGAGCCGAAAATATCCAAGTTTAACCGTGAATCAAAGTGTCCAGAGTATGCAGCAGTTCCCGTCCGAATACCGTGCTACAGTTGACTCGGTCAACTCGGGTTGACCGATTTGACTCGGGTTTGACCCGATTTGACCCGGTTTGACCGAGTTGACTCGAGGGTACCCCTTATCCACTTCTAGGGTGCCAAATAACACTTATCCTTGGGTGCCTTTATCACTTTTTGAGCCAATTTTCCCACAAATCTTTATTCTTCTAATGTACCTACAAAAGCATAACAACACGTAATATTTGCAAAATCGAATACTAACTTAATAGAAACTAAGGTACAATTTAGACACTAAAATATGTCTATCAGGCGTGCCCGTCGATCATCCTGGTGCAGGTATTAGTGTTGACTTCGACTCCAGCAGGACTCTTACTGGGTACTTGCATGTTGGGGATTTGTTTTTCCATCCGCCTATGCCGAGTTATATGGGAGAAGTTTGGCCATTTCCCTGTAGGCAGTTCCAGGATTGTGGTAATTAGGGTCTCTCTGGCATGAACGCTGATTTTTTTTTCTGATAAGACTTTTGCATATGCATAGGTCCCTATCTTAGTGAGAACTCGTGAAATCCCAGAGGATGATTCAAGGATGAGTTTGAGATGTGAGGGGTTAAAGTATGCTTCTGAGAGACTTGAGTTATATTTCAGGAGTTTGCCTGGATTCAAACCTCTATGTATTATGAGTAGGTTATGATGGGTAATTCATAAAGATTTTCTTAAAAGAAACAATGATGATTCTACTTGATTAACGAAATTAAAATCCTAGGGATGCCCATGGTGATACTCGTAGGCATTTTTGGAGGAATTGTAAATGCTACATGAAGGTAAAACAAGGAAATAAGGACCATAAAAAGATGGTCAATCGAAAGCCTTGAGCCATTTTCCATGAACGACGGTTGTATCGGGATTTCCTTCTGTAGTGATCAACTTATAGTAGTCGTTGGTGGTAGCCCAAGAAATTATGTATGGTCCTTCCCAATTGGAGGAGAGGTGGTGCTTCGATGCTTTGAAAACCAGATCCCCTACTCGGAAAGCATTCAACTTAATTATTTTGGCATTGTAAATCTTCTGTTCATATGGATGAACCTCTTCTATAATGTCTCTCAGATCATATGTTCGAGAGAATATTTTTGAGAATTCTGGTGGTTCATAAAAGGCGGGAGTGATCTCTGTCCATCTGTTGAAGTATTGAGCTGTAGTAGCCACACATTCATAACGACAGGCTAGAACATGATTGTTGTTTCTAGAAAGGTCTAATCCCCAGTTTGATGGCATGTGAGGATAATCCAATGACAAGGAAACAAATGGAGTAAGAGCTACCTGGGTGTGGAATCTGTTGACATAAGCCGACACACTCTCAATTGGTGTTTGATTCTCTACCATGGCTTTGAGAAGTTGGTATTCTTCCAGGCACATGGGAAGGTTCTTGCTAAAACTGGGTTTGACTCCAAGAAGAAGGCGCTTAATTCGAGGTGGAACTTATGGCCGAGCTTTTATGATGGTTGATGGTTGTTGGAGCCAGGCACGTCCCAGAATCATATCATATTTGATTTTCCCTGATGATATAAAATTCGGTACTTGTCTGGGTGGTTCCTGATGCTATCATGAGAGTGATGTTTCCATAAACATCTCTTATTAATTTTTCAGGATCTTTGAATGTTATTGGAGAGTTTGTAGCTTCTTATCGAGTTATTCCTGCCGCTTTCAGAGTCGTGATGCTGATGACATTGACATCCATGCCAACATCAACTAGTGTCTTTCTGAATTGAACATCTCTAAGGCGTACAGTAGTGAAAAGTCCCTGGTGATCACGTCTTCCATAGAGAGATTGTCTTGGACGCAAGTGTTTTCAGCAAGGGATGGTAGGCGTTCGCCAGATACGACTCGGTTTAAGGAAGTGAAATTTTTTTTACGCTGATCTTTTGAGAAGTAGAGGAGTTCATACAGGCACTCTATTAATGATTGAACTGTTTGGTTGACCGGCTCTCCAGAGATGGTGAAGTTTCTAACAGGAAGGGGATTTTTGTGAATACCTTCAGTCCCCAGTTGCAACTCCTCTGACTCTATTTTCTCTTTGAAGATACGTCCCAGACCGTTGCACTCGCCGGTGGGATGATTGACGAACCGATGAAAGCGACAGTACTTCGGTTTTGAAATTTCCCGAGGAATAGGTGGACGTCATACATGTGGTAACTTGATGATCCCATCTTGTACCCACGCCTCTAACAGTTCAAGGACTTCTTCCATAGGAATTGGAAAATCAGGACATGCTATGTCAGGTTTTATATCCTGCTCTTGTTATTGCTGTTGCTGTCGCGACCCCCTGAGAACACCTTGAGAATGAGTTACTCGCTGGGTCAGTGCCTGGATCGCAGTTGGAATAGAAGAGAGGTGCTTAGTTTTTGGATCTTGCTGAGATAGAGCTTTTTTTTTGTCCTTTCATTTTTGACATCACTTATTGATGGTTGAACAATATACTGCTTGTTGATCAGTTGTCGATTCCCACGGGTGTCTCAACGGATTTCTTTTCTCGCCGGCATGGTTCTTTTCAGCAGGGCAGGAGAAATTATGGCAGATCGCTTTGCGGCTTCATATAACTCAGAGAAAGACTGAAAACGTAAATTTTCTAAAAGAGCACGATAGACGGGGATCATACCGTTAATACAGATATCCACTAGTTGATGTTCTATCACATTAAGATCATAACAATCCAGTGCTTGAATTCTAAACCTCTTCACGTAGTCGTTGGGATATCATTGTTTCTCTGGAACATTCTTCCCAGGTATGACAGGGTGACTTGCTCAGAGACGAAGAAGTACTTCTTGTGGAAAGTGTTGACCAGATCTTCCCAACCAGAGATTTTGTTGGGATCAATGTTGTTGTACCATGTGTACGCTCTTCCAGTAAGGGGCTTTGAAAATTATTTTAGACGTAGCACATGATTGTATACATGTCCCCCGAGTGATTCGAGAATTCGGGAGACGTGCTCACGAGCATTTCCAGTTACATCGTATAATGAGAAATTATGAGATGAGTGTCCCCCTGGCAGAGGAATCCTTTGAATTTTAAGAGGGTAAGAAGGTTGATGTTGATAGATCAAGGACGAGTCCTCCTTGCTATGATTTCATAGGAGTCTCTCCAGATCTTCACAGGTGACAAAATCGGGTTGTTGGTACCCCTATGGTGGACGATCAACAAGGATATGAATTTCTTTGTCTTTTCGAGCAGTGGACGTTTCGGCATCAGTGGCCGCTGCAAAGTTGGTCCTGGTTTGCTAAGTCAGGCGGTGGCGTTGTTCCGAGGAAAGCTGCTCTGTTAAAGTATTGAGGAAAGCGAGTACCTCTTTATGAGTGGTAACCATATCCACATGTGTTCTGGCGAGAACCTCCTGCTTCTTCATCCGGTCATCAATGCTGGGTGGGGTTTGGGTTTTCTTGGTGCCTTCAACAGTTTTCTTAACAAGAGGAGGTGTAGTAATAGTACTTGGAGTAGTGTTGGTACGAGCAGGGTCAGCAGTGATAAGGGTGTTTTCAGAATCACCAACACCGGCACTACCAAAACCGACAATAGGAGTTGTGACTGCTCTAGACCTAAGATCCACTATCTTGAATAACTGAGAATTGGCTTTTGTAATCGAGAGCTTGATCTCCCTATGCGGTCGCCAATTATTTTAGGGTGAAAACAAATGTACGGTAAAATCGAACTTTCAAGTAGGTTCGAAATATCAAGCTCGAACAGGACAAGTCTAAACCAAGTAATGGCCGTTCACGTCCTGCTTCGATCACAAAGGTGGAGAAGATTGGGTAGGTCTTAGGGGAAGGAAGCAAAGAAGGTTTAGAAATATCAGTGTGATAAGTACTGTGTGAAGAAGAAAGGATTATCTGTGGGATGAATCACTAATTCTGTATATCTTAGTTTCTTCTGTCTCGTCCTTTCGAAAATATAAGAACAATCTATTTATATTTCAAAGGAGACACACTGATTTCTCGTAAGTGATGGAAGTTAGGGAGAGGTAGAGAGCTGATGATTATGGAGATTGTAGTGGAGTCGTATCTGGAAAGTAAGGAAGACCCGTCTGACCACTACTCGTCATTCTATCAACTGCTCTATAACCGTCCCAGTACTTGTTACCTTCTTGTTCGTGGATGTTGATAGGTGCATTATTTGCATTAGTTTGATACTCTAATTCACTGCTTTCTTGTTAGATTTTGTTTGTTTTGAGTTTCTTAGGAGTTTTGAAGTGGATTCAACCAAAGAAGAAGAAAGGAGTTCATTATGATAATAAATGAACAAGGAAGTCAAGTGCTACAATTGGAGCTAGAGAAAGGACCAAGTGTAACTCATCTAAATCCAATATTTCTTAACTTTATTTTGAATTAAATTGAAAAACGAAGCCAACGCAAAAAGAATGTGGTCATTCCGACATCGGATGAAGAAGTTATGAGCGAAACAAGCTTTGAAGAATTGGGTCTACAGAGAGTAGTTCGGCTACTAATTGCTTAGCACGAATCAGCCGAACCTGAAGCCGAATAATCAAGTTTTTGAAGTATCCAGGAGGATTTCGGCCACAAAATGATCCAATGATAGTAGCTGAACCCCAAGATAAGTTTTGGACAAAGTTTACAGAGAGATGTTCGGCTAATAATGAGTTTGGAGCATAGTAGCCGAACTTTAGAGCAAGTTTTAGACAAAAAGAGGTGAATGTCCAGAGGTAGGTTTGGATGGTAATTGGCCATCCAACAGTGGACGAACCTGACACTACTTTTGAGCAAAAACCACTTGTCAGGTTCGGATGGAAAGGTCCACACAATAGTAGCCGAACCTGACAACTTCCTGGCACACTTTTGACGCGTTTTGACTTTATTTTTGAGGAATATGGGTCCCAATGAAGCTCCAAAGACCTAAATTCAAGAGAACTATATAATAAGACCTTTTAAACTTTGAGAGAGAAAACACTTTTACAACACAAGGAGAACAAGGAACTAGGGCTTGGAGTTGCGATTGAACATCACGATTTCTAAGGTTTGCTTTACTTGCTTTCTTCTATATTTTCCATGGATTTTGAGAAATCCATGATGATCTAAACCTTTTAAGGATGTAGTTGGATATCATAAGCATGTTACTTGATTAATACGTTATTTTTGTTATATTAATCAAATCATTATCGTTCTTGTTCTACTACTTATTATCGCCACATATGTTTATGTGAATGTTTGTTTAGGAGCGCTACTAAATAACTATGAATGCATATCTATTGCTAGACTAGGGTTTTGAAATACGAAATTGTCATTAGTATCATATTGTGATTACCAATTGTATTCAAAACCTTTGTGTGATTGCATGTAAAAGCTTGACTTATGTTAAATAGATTACTCGTAGTATATCTATTACATTGATTAGCCTAATTCATCGAACTTAAAACTCTTGAGGGATTAAACTTGATAGCACGTTGCATTAGGTTGTTCTTTGAGTAGTAATTACTTATTCATCGTTATTGTATCTGATGACATGAGGAATTTACCGGAGTATGCTCTCGATGGGATGTTCTAGGGTTTTTGATAATGAATGATTAAGTGAACACTCTAGTTATTAGTGAAAGTGCATGTATTATGATTGAAGATGAACCCTTAACCAGTACTCTCAACCTATTGATTCTTTTTCCTCTTCCTTTGCTAGTATAAGTAGGATAATTACTTTAGTCTTAAAACACAAAATCCCGCCTATTACTAAATTTTAGTTCTCAACCTATTACCTATTTTTGTTACTTTTAAGGATGAAGTGAAATAACTTGAAATATTTTGTTTGGTTGACAACCCACAAAATTTTAGCGCCGCTGCCGGGGAGGCATAGCGGATTGTTAGTTTGTTTTTGATTTCTTATTTTAGGTTTTTAACTTAGTTTTAAGAATTATGTTTCAGGTACTTATCTTCTGGCTCCTAAACCAAAACCGAAACCAAAGCCTGTCGTGTTTCCAGAGATTGGAATCAAGACTCGGAAAGGGACCGTACTGAAAGATAAACCAGAAGACATACAAGAGGAAGCAATGGGTGATGCAAACGGTACACTCAAGGACTTAGCTTCCCACAAGCTGGATACACAACAATGGTGTATTTAAAAAACATATACATTTGAGATCAAGCCAGGGTTAATCCCGTGAGCTACCAATGTTTCATGGAATGACTAATGAGTATCCAAACAGATATCTAATGGATTTTCACAATATAGTCATGGCCATGCTACCAAAGGATACATATGCAGATGGAGTTATGTTACGAGCTTTTCCATTTTCCTTGATGGAAACTGCTAAGGAATGGTTGTACTATTTACCTTCTGGCAGTGCACAACTTGGAATGGTTTGAAGAAACTCTTTTTGGAGAGATACTTTCCTGTATCAAAGGCAACTCATATTCAAAAAGAGAGTCGTGGCATTAAGCAGATGGCAGGAGAGACATTGTATGGATGCTGGGAACGTTACAAGAGATTGGTGGCCAGCTCTCCAAATCATCAATTCAGTGACTTGTTGATCATCCAGTACTTCTACGAAGGTCTTAAGCCAGTGACATGAATCTTCTCGACGCTGCAGGTGGTGGTGCACTAGTTAACAAAACAATAGCTCATGCTAGAGAGTTAATTGAGAACATGGCAGCAAGTTCTCAATAATTCTCATATTGTGGGTCAGAATCATTCGTCAGGAGGGTCAATGAAGTGAGAAAAGTTACTGAGCTTCGCCAGCAAATGGGCAACATGGCAGCAATGATGCAACAAATTGTAGCCGTGGTGGTGCCATTATCTTCCAAGGTTATGAAGAGGGAAACGATCAATTCAATACTATTTTCCCAAATCAGCAAAGGAGACGGTACAATCCTTATTCTAACACATACAATCCATGATAGAGAGATCATCCTAACTTCAGTTATGCAAACAATCAAGATGCAGTTCCATGACCAAATTTCAATCGTCCTAGTGGTTTTTAACAACAAGTACAACAACCACAACCAATTCAGAACTCAGAATTATCAGAGATGCTTGTCGTGATGAAGAATATGACTTCAGTGATGCAGAATAATCAGTAGACAACTAATAATACAATCAAAGAATTACAAACGCAAATGGGCACTATGGCAACTGAGATTAATCATCTAAAAACACAGAATAGTGGGAAACTCCCTTCTCAACCTCTTAATCCGAGAGATTCTGTTAACGCTGTGACTTTGAGAAGTGGTACACGAACTGTGCAACCAGAAGACGTTGAAAAGAACAAGGACCCTAAGGGGCCGGTTTTGGAGAAAGAGATTTCATACTCTTCTCAAACCGCTGAGGTACCTAAAGAAGACTCTAAACCTCCTGTTGCTACTTATGTTCATTCTTTACCTTTCCCTTGTAGGTTTGCTAATTCTAAAAAGGTGGAACAAGATAAGAAGATATTAGATATTTTCAAGAAGATTCATGTGAACATTCCACTTATAGATCCAATCAAACAATTCCCCAAATACGCGAGAATTCTGAAGGACTTGTGCACCAATAAACAAAAGTTGACTGATGAGTTTGTGATAGTGGTAAGAAAGGGTTTGTTTCAGAACTTGTGAAGATTTTGATTTTAGACTTAATAATTAAAACTAAACTAAAAATAGCAAAACTTAAATGAAAAATTGATTTCAAGATTTTAAAACTAACCAAGACACTGGATTCCTCTACTACACATGATTGAATGGTGTTATTAATATTTCAAAACCCTAGTCACCTTTTAAGTCCTTTTATTTATGAATTCACTAACAATCAGGCATATTCTCAAATATTATTTGTACCCATTAAGCATAGATTATCACTTGATTTAGCAAAGTATAACCTATCAAATTGAATCAAAAATAATTAAGAAAATTATGCAAACAATTTAAAACTCTCCAGAAGCAGTGGTTAAGTGAATTATATAATTAAACTAGAGAAAAATAAAATAATTACCCATCAATCATGCGTAAATAGATTCCTCCATTTCCTTGGTTACATGAGAATTAAATCATCATGGTAAACATCTCAGAATATTTATTTATGGCTCAAAAATTGCTTACAAAGATGAAATGGAGAGAAAATTATAAAACAACGAGTTTTCAACGTTTATAGGTGTTACATACTCACTGTTACAAAGCAAGTGTTTCAGAGCTGAAGATAAACGTTGCAAAAAAGGATAATAAACATTGCAAATATCAAGATAAATGTTGCAGTGGGATGAAGAAACCGTGAGAAAGTAGTTGAAGGAACAGTTTCCTTATCTTCTGTTCTTCGTGTTCTTCAGCAGCATAAAAATATTTTCGCTACAACTCTTGATTTCTTGCTCTGCTTATCTCCCAAAACTATTGCTAACACTCAATAACCTCCTCAGACTCCTTCAACACCCTTTAAATACACACAGCCCCAACAATCAATCGAAAGTATTCTCATTCAATGAGAATCATACTCGGTAAATCCAAAGTTCTACTCTCGATATTTTCCTTTTCCTTTCAAGTGATTCTTGAACAGGACAACTCATTGTTTCTTCCGTAAGTGCCAAAATCCTTCCTCCTATATCAGCACCTCAAATATCTCGAGCAAATTCTAAAAATCTTCTTTCCTTCTTCTCTTCAGATTCACAAAGATTTTATTCTCCTTTTCTTATATGCGAGCTGTCACGAGTCTTTTTTACAACAGACATACTCTAACCATGATGATACACGTTCCGCACACGCAACACTTCCAAATATAAACCCAAAAATCCCGATAATAACTCCCAAGCTCTGTTTTCTCCAATCCACGTACCACTTCCCTCTTTTATCGAATCTGAAGGACTTACATGTCCTTGTTTTAGTCAAACAGGTTATTTCCAATCAAATCCAATGAAAATATCTCGTCAAATCTTGACAGAAATCAATCCAAAAATTCTGCAGTTGAAAACCAATTTTCACGCCAAACACTGTTCAAGTCATGAAGAGAATATGGATGCCCCCATCCAATCCTGGGGTGCATGTAGTAATGGAGTGACCCTATCCAAATGGGGGTTTTAGCAATTTCTCCGGGTGCCTTTAGTTATTTTTCGTGCCGATTTTTTCAAGAATGTTTATTACCTTAAAATACCTACATACACATAAAATAACACAATTAGTACAAAAATGAGCACTAGCAATATATAGAATTAAGACAAATTAGACAAAAAAATGTTTCTATCAAATACTCCAAACTTATTATTTGCTAGTCCTCGAGCAAATATAATCTAGAAAATAAAAATCCTAACTCACTGTCGCAGGCATCGTGATTGCACTTAGCGTGTGCAACAAGCCTTTGAACCCCTAGGTGGCCCTAGTGGACGAGTTTTTTTTTACTCCAAAGTTTAGCTACTTGTGAACGATTGAGGGTAGACACTAAACATGCAACTTAGTTGGCTACAAAATTCTTTGGCTATGGTAGGAATTACCGTATTTTGAATCCAATTGTTGTACACAAGTTTTTATACTCAAGCATACCAAAATTCATATATAAGAAAACAGAGCACTACTCAGAAAGTCGTACAATGGACCACCATACTCGGAATCTATCAAAGTTCAATTACATGAATAGATTTGGAAGATGAATATGGAGATGATAAAGTTTGCACATGTTGACTAAGGTGAATGGTGTTTCCCATATCTGTCTGAAGGTCAGTGCCAGGATGAATTCTAATGGATTAAGATGCGCTCCTACTAGTCTTAATCCTCATACTAATATCAACTCAGCTGGTATATACAAGGGCCCCAGTGATCGATTTATTGAAAATAAAACAATTATTTACGTATTATTTATTTTTTTTCTTTGGTCTAAATAAAATATAATAATGGGGATTGATCTCAATCACTCTACTTCATCCCAACACCGATAACAATTCGATGCTGGTGCCCCGCCAAATCACTTAGAGAAAAACAAAATTGCAAAAATAAAAAAAGAAGGTGATATGATCATGATGATTCCGAGATATGGTAACGACTATCATGTTATTTCTAACACCTGAGCTTTGTCCTTTTATGAATAGACCCTTTAGTTGGGTCCTTCAACTCCTATAACCAACATGTTTGTTTCCATCTACTTAGAATGGTCAGTGTCATCCTGAATTGTTCACAAGTTTCTAAATTTTGGAGTTTTTATTATTGCACTAAAAGAACCCCAAACTTAAACCTAATATCTTCATCAATGTTTTAAACTAAAGAGCAGTACCAAGAGGAATAAGAATATAAGTCAGAAAGATAGTACCTGAGTGAAGCGTAACAATCTTTCTCCGGAGAATAAGACAGAAAATAAAAAACCTACTAAACTTACTAATTTACAACAACAGTCTTGGTGGTCAATCAAGGTAAGCAGGGTCCTCCAGAGGGACCTCCTCAACATCACCTGCATGAAAAGGCTCTAAAAATGTTTTCAATCTTTGATCGTTAACTTTGAAAGTACTTTTACCATCTTGAGTCTCAATTTCAATAGCACCATGAGGAAAAACAATGCGGACCGTAAAAGGACAGGTCCACCGAGAGCGTAACTTCCCGAGAAATAGATGCAAATGAGTATCATACATAAGCACTTTTTGACCTGGAGAAAATGACTTTCTTAAAATATTTTTATCATGCACAAGTTTTATTTTGTTCTTATACTCCTTAGCAATATAGTATGCATCTCTACGAATTTCTTCCAACTCATTGAGCTGGAGTTTTCTGTGAGCTTCTGCCTTGTCAAGTGAAAAATTAAACTGCTTTACAACCCAATATGCTCTATGTTCTAACTTAACATGAAGGTGACAAGCCTTGCCAAATACAAGCCGATAAGGTGACATTCCAATAAGGGGTCTTAAAAGCAGTACGATAAGCCCATAAGGCATCACTAAGCCTCAATGACCAGTCTTTCCGATTAGGATTAACTGTTTTCTCTAAAATACGTTTTATTTCCCTGTTGGAAATCTCTACTTGACCACTAGTCTGTGGGTGATGTGGGATAACTAATTTATGGGTAATACCATATTTCTTCATCAAAAGTTTAAACGGTCGATTACAAAAGTGTGACCCTCCATCACTAATTATAGCTCGGGGTGTACCAAAACGTGCAAATATGTTATCATTCAAAAACTGGACCACAACCTTGTGGTCGTTCGTTTTACATAAAACCGCCTCAACCCATTTAGAGACATAGTCTACAACGAGAAGTATGTAAAGATTACCAAAAGAATTAGGAAATGGACCCATAAAATCAATGCCCCACACATCAAAGACCTCAATAACTAAAATAGGGTTCAAAGGCATCATATTTCTACGGGAAATGGTTCCTAATTTTTCGCAACACTCACAAGCAACACAGTAACTGTGGGAGTCTTTAAACAATGACGGCCAGTAGAATCCACACTGCAATATATTAGTAGCAGTCTTCTTCGCACTAAAGTGACCCCCACAAGCATGATCATGACAAATGGAAATAATAATGGACTGGTCACTCTCAGGTATACATCTCCTAATAATTTGTTCTGGACAATACTTAAACAAATAAGGACCGTCCTACAAAAAATGCTTTACCTCGGCTGAAAACCTAGAAAGATCTTATTTACCCCAATGTTGAGGCATTCTACTAGTAACAATATAATTTACTGTATTCGTAAACCAAGGTAATTGGGAAACAATGAAAAGTTATTCGTCAGGAAAATTGTCTCTCACAGGAGGAGAATCATCAGGGGAATCAACAACAAGCCTAGACAAGTGGTCTGCTACTACATTTTATGCACCCTATTTGTCTCTAATTTCTAGAAAAAATTCTTGTAACAAAAGGATCCATCTAATCAATCTAGGTTTAGTATCCTTTTTGGAAAGAAGATACTTCAAAGCAGCAAGATCAGTAAAAACTATGACCTTAGAACCTAAAAGATAGGATCTAAACTTGTCTAAGGCAAAAACAATGGCTAATAATTCATTCTCAGTGGTGGTATAGTTCAGTTTGGCATCATTTAGAGTTTTATTGGCATAGTAAATCACATGAAGTAATTTTTTTCTCGCTAACCCAACACGACACCAATAGCATAATCTGAAGCATCACACATGATCTTAAAGGGTAGGTTCCAGTTAGGTGCCTGGACTATGGGTGTGGTAGTGAGCAAAGTCTTAAGCTTCTCGAAAGGCTCTAAACAAGCATCATCAAAGACAAACTTAACATCTTTTACAAGCAAATTTCAAAGAGGTCTAGAAATCAAGCTAAAGTCCTTAATGAATCGACGATAAAAACCTGCATTCCCCTAAGAATGACCTAGTATCTCTTACGGTTTTAGGAACCTGTAAATTATTAATAAGGTCAACTTTGGCTTTGTCTACCTCTACCCCTTTAGAGGACACGATATTCCCTATAACAATTCCTGATTGAACCACAAAATGACATTTCTCCCAATTAAGCACTAAGTTATTTTCCTTGCACCTATTCAACACTAATGTCAAATAATGCAGGTGCTCATCAAAAGATGAACCAAACAATGAAAACTCATCCATAAAGACCTCTAAAAGCCGTTCTACCATGTCAGAAAATATGTTTATCATGCAACGCTGAAAAGTAGCAGGTGCATTACATAACCCAAAATGCATGCGTTTATACGCAAAGGTAACAAAGGGACAAGTAAAAGTGGTTTTCTCTTAGTCTTCTAGGGCAATACCAATCTGATTATAACCAAAATAGCCATCTAACAAGCAATAATGACTATGTCCTGATAATCGCTCTAGCATTTGGTCGATAAAAGGAAGGGGAAATTGGTCCTTCCTTGTGAACTTGTTCAATTTCCTGTAGTCAATACAAATGCGCCAACCCGTGGTCACTCGGGTTGGGATTAACTCTCATTGTTATCATTCTGGACTACAATGATAATTGATTTATTGGGAACAACCTGAAGAGGGCTGACCCACTTACTGTCTGAAATGGGGTAGATAATACCCGCATCTAACAACTTAAGCACTTCGGTTCGAACTACTTCTTTCATATTGGGGTTAAGTCGACGTTGCATCTCCCTAGATGGTATGGTGTCATCCTCTAAATGAATATGATGCATACAAATAATAGGACTTATACCCTTCATGTCTGTTAAGGTCCACCATAAGGCTTCCTTGTTATCTTGAAGCATGGTCACTAGCCTACTTTCCTGATCACTATCCAAGTCGGATGCTACTTCAGGGTATCTAGTAGTTGTTTAAGGTCCAAATTAGAAGGATCTTCTAAAGAAGGAATTAGGGTACACTTAGTAACTGGTAGTGGTTCGAATTTAGGTCTCCATCCATTACTAGTTTCTATCAAATGAGATGAATCTAACAAAGCATTCACCTCATTAATCACACTATCATCATCAAAATAAAACCCAAAGTGGGCTATGCATTTCTCTAATGGATCTTCTAACAAAGTGTTTGGTAATGACTCCTGAACTAATGTTCCTATCATGTTCACCTATTCAATATAAGTGTCATCTAGCTCAGGGGGTTGCTTACTAATACTGAAATATTCATCTCAATAGTCATATTACCAAAAGACAAATTCATAATACCATTTCGACAGTTTATGATCGCATTAGATGTAGCTAAAAATGGGCGACCTAAAATCATAAGTATCCGGTTCTCTGGGTCAGGGACAGGTTGGGTATCTAGGATAATAAAATCCACTGGATAAATAAACTTGTCGATCTCAATAAGAACATTCTTTATAACACCACGAGGAATTTTCACCGACCTATCAGCTAACTGGAGTGTTATCTGGGTAGGTTTTAACTCACCAAGTCCTAGATGGAGGTACACATGGTATGGAAGTAAGTTTACACTGGCTCCTAAGTCAAGTAACACTTTCTCAACACGGTATTTACCTATTGTGCAAGAAATGGTAAGGGAACCTGGGTATTTGTACTTATGAGTTGTTTTGTTCTGGATAATTGAACTTACATGACTAGATAAAAAGGCTTTTTTCTGTACACTAAGCTTTCGCTTTCGCGTACAAAGATCCTTAAGGAACTTGGCATAAATAGGAATCTGCCTGATTGCATCTAATAAAGAAAGATTTATGTTGACTTACTTAAAAATCTCTAATATATCATTAAAGTTGGATTTTTTCTTAGTTGGTACTAGCAGTTGCGGGAATAGGGCCCTGGGCACAAAATCGGATTTTTCAGGAACCGCGTTAAACTCTTTAGAGACTCTATCAGTCTCTTCAGTTACTGGCTCAGAAGGGTGAACTACAGCATGTCCACTATCGGACATGGTTACCTTATTGTTTACCAGTCGACAACTCCTAAGGGTTGTAACAGAGTTCACATGATTGAACCGTTTCTCTTCTTTTGGATTATGATCTGTTTGACTAGGGAACCTTCTGTTTTCTCTCTTACTTAGAGTCTTAACTATTTGGCTTATTTGAAGTTCTAACTTAGCAAGACTCTGGGCACTAGTTTGAAAATTCTGCTTGGTTTCTTGTTGAAAACTAACCTGGCTCTTTGCTAACATAGAAAGAGATTCCTCTAAGCTAGTCATTTTATTCTCAAAAGGGTTTTTAGAGTAAGTTGGCTCTAATGGGTTCTTGGGATAACTAAACCCTGATAGAACTTGGGGATTGCTAGCTTGTCCTTGATTCTGATCTTTAGACCATAAAAATTAGGATGTTTTCTCCAACCGGTATTGTAGGTTTCCGAATATGGGTCAAACTTCTGACGGTTTTCAAACCTAGAGTTGTTATAAAGAGCATAAGCTTGCTCTTCACTAATCTGTCCTTCCCAAAATGAGTTATTGGGCTATATTCCACAACTAGAGATTTGAGAGGCTTTATTCCTATCATCGGGTGCAACAAAAGACTTATGTTTAGACTGACTCAATTCTAAAGCTTCTAACCGTCTAGATAGAGCAGCAAACTTAGCGTCTGACTCAAAACTTGTATCTACCATGTTGGTGCTGCTTCTATTGACCAAGAGTCTTTTAGGGGGTTCAACATAAGACTCCCACTATTGGGATTTTTCAGCCACTTCTTCTAAAAAGGTGTAAGCTTGATCAACAGTTTTATTCAGGAACCCCGCAAGCACATAAAAACTCGACCATGGCTTGGGTCGAATAGTCTAAACCCTCATAAAGAATCTGGACTAGTTTCATTTTTTCGAACCCGTGGTGGGGACATTGAGACAAAAGATCATTGAATCTCTCTAAAAATTTGTAAAGAGATTCTCCTTCTTGTTGCATACTGGCACTAATTTTCTGTCTAATGGATGCAATTTTATGCTTAAGGTAAAACTTCTGAAAGAAGGCAGTAGTAAGTTCATCTCACGTTTCTATTGACTCAGATGATAAGTTATGCAACCATGTCTTGTCTTTATATCTTAAGGAAAAAGGAAACATCCTAAGTTTTAAGACTTCATCACTAAGTTCTTTAATCCTAATTGTTCCACAAATTTCCTCAAAATCCATAACATGAAAGTAAGAGTTCTCATCATCTTTCCCTAAAAATATAGGGACCATTTGAATAATACCAGGTTTCAACTCATAATTAGCCGTAATGGCATGCAATTTAATACACGATGGTCGGTTGGACCTAGTTGGGTACATATAGTCTTTCAAAGTTGTCATTACTGGCACAATCGAAGTACTTGGGGTACTTTCCTCAATCAGAGATAAGTTTTCAAAACTGAAGTTTCCAAAGACAGGGCTCTCAAAAGAAGAATCTTCGAGCTCCCCGCTTTCACAATAAGAACTACTAGGTTTTTCACTGATTAGACGACCTAGATTATCTTTTTTCCAAGCCCGCTCAGTGGTGATGTCGAGCGGTCTTGGTATACACTAACGGAATTTGTGCATATGCAAATACTGGGTTCACTAATTTGGATAAGCTTAGGTTACCACAACAAAATATACCTACAGTCAAAGACTGGTCAAAGGTACAAGGATCGGGTTTTTGGTGTTTCGGATGATAACACCCAAAGGGTTTACCGTACTTTCCCACAAGTTTTCCTACAAATTGGTGTCTGACGAGAAGTGCAATTGGTATATGCACTTGTGTGTTATATTTTTAATAATAATAATAAAATGCAAAAAATAAACAAGCAAACAAAAAAAAATCCAAAACAAAGAAATAAGGAAAATAAAAACTAACAAACACAAATAAAGTCCAAAAATAAAATTCTTCATCTTTTCTCCGTTCTTTTCGCTTTAACTTTTACTCCAAGTCTTTGGCCTCAATTCCTCTTCAGTTTCGTTCCAAAACCTGTAGCAAAAGAGAAATACCCAAAAATGTAAAATAGAACAAAAGAATGAAAAAAATAATACAAAATAAATAAAAGTACTAAAAACTAAAACAAAACCTAAGAACAAATCTAAAAACAAGTCAGCGTCGTCGGCGCCAAAAATTGATGAGTTTGTGATAGTGGTAAGAAAGGGTTTTTTTTTAGAACTTGTTAAGATTTTGATTTTAGACTTAAGAATTAAAACTAAACTACAAAATAGCAAAACTTAAATGAAAATTTGATTTCAAGATTTTAAAACTAACCAAGACACTGGACTCCACTACTACATATGATTGAATGATGTTATAAACATTTCAAAACCTTAGTCACCTTTTAAGTCCTTTTATTTCTGAATTCACTAACAATCAAGCATATTTTCAAATATTATTTGTACCCATTAAGCATAGATTATCAACTGATTTAACAAAGTATAACCTATCAAATTGAATCACAAATAATTAAGAAAATTATGCAAACAATCTAAAACTCTGCAGAAGCAGTGATTAAGTGAATTATATAATTAAACTAGAGAAAATAAAATAATTACCCATCAATCATGCGTATATAGCTTCCTCCATTTCCTTGGTTACGTGAGAATTAGCTCATCATGGTAAACAACATCTCAGAATATTTATTCATGGCTCAAAAATTGCTTACAAAGATGAAATGGAGAAAAATTATAAAACACGAGTTTGAAACGTGTATAGGCGTTACAGACTCACTGTTACAAAGCAAGTGTTTCAGAGATAAAAATAAACGCTACAAAGATGATAATAAACGTTGCAAAGATGAAGATAAATGTTGTAGCTGGGATGAAGAAATCGTGACAGTGGTTAAAGGAACCGTTGCCCTATCTTCTGTTCTTCGTGTTCTTCAGCATCAGAGAAATATTTTCTCTGCAACTCTTGATTTCTCGCTCTGCTTATCTCCTAAAACTATTGCTAACACTCAATAACCTCCTCAGACTCCTCCAACACCCTTTAAATACACACAACCCCAAGAATCAATCGAAAGTATTCTCATTCAATGGGAATCATACTCGGTAAATCCAAAGTTCTACTCTCGATATTTTCCTTTCCCTTTCAAGTGATTCTTGACCAGGACAGCTCATTGTTTCTTCCGTAAGTGCCAAAATCCTTCCTCCTATATCAGCACCTCAAATATCTCGAATAAATTCTAAAAATCTTCTTTCCTTCTTCACTTCAGATTCACAAAGATTTTATTCTCCTTTTCTTATCTGCGAGCTGTCACGAGTCTGTTTGCAACAGACATACTCTAACCATGATGATGCACGTTCCGCACACGCAACACTTCCAAATATAAACCCAAAAATCCCGAGAATAACTCCCAAGCTCTGTTTTCTCCAATCCACGTACCACTTCCCTCTTTTATCGAATCTGAAGGACTTACCTGTCATGTTTTAGTCAAACAGGTTATTTCCAATCAAATCCAATGAAAATATCTCGTCAAATCTTGACAGAAATCAATCCAAAATTTTTTTTGTAAAGAGAATATGAATGCCCCTATCCATTCCTGGGGTGCCTGTAGTACCGGAGTGCCGCTTTCCAAAATTGTTGTGCTTTTAGCAATTTCTCCGGGTGCCTTTAGTTAATTTCGTGCCGATTTTTCCAAGAATATTTACTCCCAAAAATACCTACATACACATAAAATAACACAATTACTACAAAACTGAGCACTAGCATTACATAGAATTGAGACAAATTAGACACAAAACTGTGTCTATCATTGACCAGTTATTGACTGTGAGTTTATGACAAAGGAGAAACAATATAATATTCCCCTTTATAATGCTTCTTTTTGCCTAGCTGCAGAGGCATGAAATAAATGTACAATAACTTCTGACGAGCATCAGAATCATGAACATTATTTTTATCTTACATTCCGCAAGAGAATTGAGAATGCATATTGAGCTCCTGACTAAACTAGCCCTTTAGCTCTTTGGCATATATACGCACCAGAGAAATTTTAGAGTTTTATGCAACAAAAACCTCGTTATTTCATGTGTGTCCATGTAAATTACTTGTATAAAACAGAATATACTGATTATACAAAATTGCGAACATTCAGAATAAAGGCCTTTTCTGTTCGTAGTTCAAAGAAAGGCGAACGGCGTAGGGCTGAGATCCAGAAGAAGCTTCTCGGATGTTATCCAACTTTATTTATTTAATAAGGATGTATTTTTCATTCCTGAATCTTTGAGACGCCTTCTAAATAGTAGCGCTAATTAGATTTATACCATATAATTTTGCAGAGTCGCATCAAACATAATTTCAAGATTGCAAACTTCCAAGGCTGAATCTCTTGAAGGTGTTCTGTATGCACTGCACAAAAGTTAGGCATATAATTGCAGAGTCGCGTCAAGATCTGTGCATCACGTATGCTCCGTGCACTCCCAAGCTTCATGCAACACCAATGTTCCGTACACGCCAAGCTTCATGCACGCCAATGCTCCGTGCGCGCCAATGCTCCATGCAGCACCAAGCTCAACTTCTAGGTCCCACGCTCCGCTACGGACAACACTATTATTTTCTTATGCTAGCACCACTATTCGCTCAAGCTAGCATAATTACATAAACGATTACTATGACAAAATTGACATAAAGTCTACTAGAAAGATTATTTTTACAACAAGGCTCATGGTTTTGAAGTCATGACCCCACTAATTATTACGAGGCATCAAATCATATTACAATGGGGGGATAAAACATGAGTTTTGGTCTGGCGGTTTACAACAACATGGATGTAACACTATCCCATGACAAGGAAGTTACAAAGTCAGTGGTAAGTTGGAGCGGTTGAAGAGATCATGGAGTTATAGTCTAGAAGTTTCCAGAAACTTTGGATGACAAAAGTGGACGGTTACCAAAACCTCCACTTCTCCATCTCCCCACAACTACCACTACTTTACAAGGAAAGTGTGTCGTACCAAACAATATAAATAAGCTACTTAGCCAATTTCAAAAGAGGTAACAACAACAAGAGAAAACAAGCGACATATAGAGAAGAGATAGAAAATCATTCTCAAGCTCTGTTATTTTTCCACCACAACACACAATTCTACACATAATTCCTTCAACTTTCTTTGTTTCCCTCCCCTAAGATCAATCCATCTCCTCTTTGTAACTGAAGTAGAACAAATACTAACATCTTACTTATTTTATTTGTTTTGTACGATTTTGATCCTCGAACCTATAAAAAGTACTTCAACAGTACATTGTTTTGCCTAAAATGTACTTGAGCCGGAGCGTAGGACAAGATCGGACCTCTCAGCAAAAATTCCCGATGAAATCACCTGAGGAAGATCCGAACTCCAAGGTCTGAAATTCACTTTCTTGTCACTATCCATCAAACTGATAAGACTGACATGAGAAGGTTTCTTCTTACTCGAACAAAGTATTCTAGCATACTTTGTCTTTTCGCTTGGAAAAGTAGGACGATTCTTTGGGGCATACTCAGGAAAACGCTCCCAAAGCCAGGCTTACATGAACATAACATGGATAAAAGATTTTATCCTGGCATAACCATTTGAAATCTTCATGTCAAGAGTGAAAATATCGAAATGAGTATATAAGGTTCCAAGGAAAAAAAATACTAAGAGGAAGAGTATTTCCAATGAAAAGAAAAACATCAAGTGGAGCAAGTGGAGCCTTCATTTGACCTCCAGGAGAATCTTCAAATATATCTCTAGAGAGCCAAAGTACAAGAAACACAACATTACAAAGAGGATGATCAACAACAAGACCATCAGCGCTTGTGCTACCATTCCACCAGTAGTTAACCCAAGCTGTATAATTCAAAATATTGCAACGACGAGATTTCCGCAACTCAACCATCTTCTTAACAAGGTGAGCTCCGTACTTCTTCTCCTGCTCGGATAATGCGGGAATACTACCAATAACTGATAATTGCAGCAAAACAGCCACATCCTCCAAAGTGATTGTTAACTCTCCCCAAGCACATGTTGTTGAATGAGTTGGGACACACCAACGTGAGAAAAATGAAAGAAGACCCTTCGTGTCTTTGTTGATTCTCAAAGTCTTAGATACTCGCACGGCATGAAGTATCTTAGCCTTCTCCAAAACTAGCTTCACCTGAGGATTCTTCAACATAACCTTGCACCATCCCTCCCTTTCAGACAAAGGAGCTTGGGATATCTTAAAGTCAACAAATGAATGCATCTATTCTCTTCTCTACAGACAACATCTAACAATGCCTTGCAGATAAACACTTTGAGGTTGATGAACACTATTGATACTCGTAATAAGAGTACCAACATAATCAGGAGCAGCAGCTTCTTCGTCAACACTATCAAAGAACCTATCACAGATATTGGGTACGTCGTCCAGAGAAATCACATCAGAATTTTCTCTCCCATCACGACTGAACCAGTAGCAATAATATCTTCACAATTTTTAGACATCTACAACGAGTTCACAATAATATCTACATCAACAATTGAAAAACCATACACAAGGTTTGGCCCTACTTTATGTATATATATATTTTGCACTAATATACAAATACATGTAAATATGTATATATAAATTAAAAAGAAGAGTTGTTGTAAAACCTAGTATATTTGGTTGAAGCTTAATAGCGGAACAATGAAGTCAATAAAGAATTCCTACAGTCAGAGCCAACATTTGCGGAACTAAGGTTCGTTTACAAAATATAGTCAAAAGAAGACAATTATCAAATCAATAGCATATTAATGCAATTGATTAAACAATGGTAATTGAAAGAAATGATTTAGTATTTTCCCTAAAAAAAGGGAGAAAGAGTAGAAGAAAAACGTGAGTAAGTTACTCACGTAAAAAAAAAAACTTAATGTGAGTATTTAATCGCGTAAATAAATAAATATATGTTACCTGGTCGGCGTCGGAATCCGGCAGAAAGTCGCCGTCGATGGATGGGCGTTGCTGGTTACCGGTGGGAAGTTGATTGATCGTTTTAGAAAAGTGGTAAAAATAGTTCGTTCGCTGAGACTTGTGAAGATTCGTTTTAGACCTAATTTTAATTTAAACTAGAAAATAAGTAAAAGATTTTAATAATATTGGGAAGAACTGGAACTCAGGATTCCACCAAAATCACTTCTGAATGATTTCTACAATGATTCTTTAACAATTATAGCTCTTTTATTGACTGTGTTTCTTTTCCAAAAGTAGATTTCTAAAATACTAATTGTAAATCACAAGCATGGCGCATCAAAAGCTCTTAAGTCCCAGCATACACCATCAAACAAAATCACAACTAATTAAGAAAAATCATAAATCAATTAAAAATTAAAAATAGTTATCATTCGTTCATGAAATATGGCTTCCTCCATTGTCTCAGTGGTGGGGTTTAGCTAGACATGGCTTTCTTAAAAGCCATTAAAATATTAAAGAAAATAATAATTTCTATCTGTGAGAAGTTGTCTCCAAAATTGTATCTAGGCTCCCATTTATATAGGCTTTGGTAACCTCCTCTTGATCCTTATCCAACTAGGAAACCTAGTCTCATTATTTTTTTTCCACTTCATTTTGATTCCTTATCCAATTAGGAGACTTAACCTCCTCAAAAACCAACAAAAACCCTATTTTCACGTCAAAGGCAAGCCCAAAACGCTTCCCTTATTTCTTTTCCCGCGCAGGCCCAATAAGGCCCAACAGATACCAAATCCAAGTTGGTTTTACGGTTTTGCTCATAACTTCTCCATACGAACTCGGAATGACCTCATTCTTTTTGCGTTGGCTTCGTCTTTCAATTATCTAAAGGATGGAGAATATAAATACTGGATCTGAATGAGATACACTGGATCTTTAGCAATTCTTCCTTGTAAAGTTCAATTTCACTTCTTTCAGAGATGTAACCTAATAAAACACATAAACTACAAAAGTAATAACAACACACAATAATTCACACAAAATATAGCAAATAAGTATAAGGAAATGATACTTAAAATATATAAATTATGCACTTATCATTGTTGTTGCTGCTGGACGGAAAGGAGAGAGGGAAAAAGTCGGTGGTGGTGATGGAAAGAGAATAAAGAAATAAGGGTTTGTCTCCCTTTTATAGTAATTGGTTTCCAAATTTAGGTCAAACAAGGATTTCCTATTTGAAACCATATTCCTATGCTATACACGGGTCAATTATTGGTCTCTCCATCATACAAATCCGCCACGCCCTACCAAATTACACTCTTCATACAATGCTATGTAATTACTACACCAATTATTGCTCCTTCATCGACTACTCGACATCATTGGAGCATCATCAAATAATAATTACTAGTAATATCCAACAACTAAACTATTTGATTTATTTTGCTTGTAGCGATAAAATAAAAATCACCATCTAATGCTTACCACGAAACACATTATTATTCCGTACTAAGCAGGAGACTTAATGTTGATGGTGAGTTTTTGACAAAGGAGAAAAACTGTAATCCCCTTTATAATGTTGCTTTTAGCCTAGCTGCAGAGGCATGAAATAAATATACAATAACTTCTGACGAGCATCAGAATCATGAATATTACTGATATCTTACATTCCGTAAGAGAATTGAGAATGCATATTTAACTCCTGGCTACTAGCCCTGTAGCTCTTTTGCATGTATACGCACCAGAGAAATTTCAAATCTTTACGCAACAAGAACCTCATTATTTCATGTGTGTCCATGCAAATTACTTGTACAAAACAAAATATATTGATTATACAAAATTGCGAACATTCAGAATAAAGGATACGCCTTATCTGAATAGTAGCGCTAATTAGATTATACCATCTAATTGCAGAGTCGCATCCAACATAATTTCAAGATTGCAAACTTCCAACTGAATCTTTTGAAGGTGTTCTGTATGCCTGCACAAAAGTTAGGCCTAAAATGCCAACAATTAAATCTCACAAGATTGAGAAACTCTAAATAGACTGTAACCACGGTCATGGCATTAGTCAATGCCAATAAATAATAACATATAGGTTATAGCCCTGAAAACAACAAATACAAGCTTTAGTAAGCCCTATCCATGTCTCCAACACAAATATGTCAAAATAATAAAAGCCACGAAGCTATCAAAGGTACAATGCTACCAAAGTCATGGAACCACAAATCTACGGAGAAGTGCTAGCCACAACACTAGGAGAAGTGGGCCACAACAGTGCTACACCCAACGCTTCACGCAAGTGCTTCGTGCAGCGCCAATCATCATACGGCACCCGAGCTCCATGTGCCCCTACTACGTGCTGTGTCCTAGCTCCGTATGCGCCAAGCTCCGTGTGCACCCAAGCTTCGTACGCCCTAAGATTCGTGCATCACGTATGCTCCATGCGTGCCCAAGCTTCATACAACACTAATGCTCCGTACGCGCCAAGCTTCATGCGCGCTAATGCTCCGTGCGCGCCAATGCTCCATGCAGCACCAAGCTCAACTTCTAGGTTCCACGCTCCGCTACGTATAAAAATATTATTTGCTTATGCTAGCACCACTATTCGCTCAAGCTAGCACAATTACTTAAACCATTACTATGACAAAATTGACATAAAGTCTACTAGAAAGATTATTTTTACAACAAGGCTCATGGATTTGAAGCCATGACCCCATTAACTCTTACGAGGCATCAAATCATATTACAATGGGGGGATAAAACATGGAGTTTTGGTCTGGCGGTTTACAACAATATGGGTGTAACAGTATCCCATTACAAGGAAGTTACAAAGTCAGTGGTAAATTGGAGCGGTTGAAGAGATCATGGAGTTATAGTCTAGAAGTTTCCAGAAACTTCCCATGACAAAAGTGGACGATTACCACAACCTCCACTTTTCCATCTCCCCACAACTACCACTACTTTACAAGGAAAGTATATAGTATCAAACATTATAAATAGGCTGCTTAGCCAATTTCAAAAGAGGTAACAACAACAAGAGAAAACAAGTGACAGATAGAGAAGAGATAGAAAATCATTCTCAAGCTCTGTTATTTTTCCACCACAACACACAATTCCTTCAACTTTCTTTGTTTCCCTCCCTAAGATCAACCCATCTCCTCTCGTTGTAATTGAACAAGAACAAATACTAACATCTTACTTGTTTTATTTGTTTTATATTATTTTAATCCTCGAACATACAAAAAGTACTTCAACAGTACATTGTTTTAACTAAGAGAATTTTTTAGGTACAAACAGTAATAAGGTAATAAGAGTGGGGGAGAATGCTTCGGCTATCTTGCAAAAGAAACTCCCACTAAAATGTAAAGACCCCAGTAGTTTTGACATTCCTATTGTTATTGGTAACACAAATTTTAATAAGGTTATGCTTTATTTAGGAGCATCAGTAAATGTTATGCCTGCATCTATATATGAATATCTTAATTTAGGTCCTTTGAAAGAAACTGGAATTGTTTTGCAATTAGATAACCGTTCTAACGTGTACCCTAGAAGTATTATCGAAGTTGTGCTTGTGCAGGTCAATCAGCTGGTCTTTCCAGCATATTTTGTGTACTGGAGATGACTGATGGATCAACTGAATCGTCTCTACCTTTTCTACTGGGACGTCCATTCATGCGAACAACGAAAACCAAAATTGATGTCTTTATGTAATGTTGACAATGGATTTTGATGGAGAAGTAATACGTTTCAACATCTATGAAACGATGAGATATCCTAGTGACGTCCACTCTTACTTTTCTACTGATGTTATTGATACCTTAGCTCAACAGATGTTCAATATGAATGGGGAAGATGTTCTTGAAACCGTGTTAACTACACCCATTGATGGTTTATTTGAATGTGGAGATGAACTTAAGGAGGCTTTAGGATTTCTTAATTCTCTGCAAGAATGTTCACCAACTCGTGATATTTTGATTATCTCTTTACCATGTTATAATGAGAAAACTTTGTCATCTATCTTGCAGGCTCCTAAACTAGAACTTAAGACTCTTCCTGATCACTTAAAATACATGTATTTGGGTGATAATGAGGAGTTTTCGGTAATAGTTTCGAATGAGCTAACTAAATTATAGGAACAAAAACTTCTTCGGGTGTTGAAGGAATATAAAACATCTATAGGATGGACAATTGCTGACATCAAGGGAATAAGCCCAACCACATGCATGCATAAAATACTACTTGACGAGGGTGCAAAACCTATAAGGGAGGCTCAACGTCGTTTGAACCCTACGATGATGGAAGTAGCAAAGAAAGAGATACTCAAGATTTTAGACGTCGGAGTTATCTACCACATTTCTGATAGCAAGTGGGTAAGACTGGTACAAGTTGTACCAAAGAAATCAGGCTTTACAGTGGTGCACAATGATGAAAATGAACTTGTTCCAACTCGTGTGCAAACCGGTTGGAGGGTTTGTATAGATTACAGGGAACTGAATGCAACCACTAGAAAAGATCACTTTCCTTTATCTTTTATGGATCAAATGTTGGAAAGATTGTCTGTACGCTCTTATTACTGTTTTCTTGATGGTTATTCATGTTACAATCAGATTGCTATAGCACCTGAGGACCAAGAGAAGACTACTTTTACTTGTCCATTCGGAACGTTTGCATACAAAAGAATGCCTTTTGGTTTGTGTAATGCACCTGCTACCTTCCAAAGGTATATGGTAAGTATCTTTCCAGATTATGTTGAAAACATTATCAAAGTTTTTATGGACGATTTTAGTGTGTATGGTGATTCATTTGACTTGTGCTTGGATAACCTTACACTAATTTTTAAACTATGTGTTGAGACTAATCTTGTGCTTAATCGGGAGAAGTGCCATTTTATGGTAACTCATGGCATTGTTTTAGGCCATATTATATCTTTTAAAGGCTTGGAAGTTGATAAACCTAAGATAGATCTTATTCGTGCTCTTACCCCTCCCACTATGGTTAGGGAGATTCGTTCTTTTCTTGGTCATGCAGGATTTTTTCGGAGATTTATCAAGGATTTTTCCAAGGTTACATCACCATTATGCCAATTTTCGCAAAAAGACGTGGTTTTTAACTTTGATGAGAAATGTTTGGCGGCATTCAATCGTTTGGAAGAACTTTTGATAACAGCCCCTGTCATTAGACCACCGGATTGGAGAAAGACTTTTGAGCTAATGTGTGATGTCAGTGATTATGCGGTCGGTACAATATTTGGTCACAATACTGGGAAGCTACCCCATACCATTTATTATGCTTCTAGGACGTTGAATGATGCTCAACAGAATTACACTACCACAGAAAAAGAGTTGTTATCAATCGTATTTGTATTGGAGAAATTTCGTTCTTATTTGCTTTGTACCAAAATTATTGTATTTTCTGATCATGCAGCACTTAGGTACTTACTTGCGAAGAAGGAAGCGAAACCAAGGCTCATTCGGTGGATACTACTTTTACAAGAGTTTGATCTCGAAATTAAAGACAAGAAAGACATTGAGAACACTACTGCGTATCACTTGAGTCGTCTTAATGTAGACAAAGAAGCTATCCTACTGCGTGAAAGCTTTCCAGATGAGCAATTATTCTCTATTGCAATTTCAGAACCATGGTACGCTGATATTGTGAATTATTTAGGGTCTAAACAAATCCCAAGTAATTTGTATCGTGTTGAGAGAGAAAAACTTAAAAAGATAACAAACAATACATTTGGGATAATCCATACCTATGGAAACATTGTTCATACCAATTTATGCGAAGGTGCATACCCGAATCTGAATTCAATTTTATCTTGTCTTTTTTCTATTCGTATCCTTGTGGAGGATACTTTGGGTCTAAACGAACCACACTCAAGGTACTTGAGAGTTGCTTCTTTTGTCCAACTTTATTCAAATACGCATACATATTTTGTACTACTTGTGATCGATGCCAAATGACATGCAATCTAGGTGGTCGAAATCAAATGCCACAAACAGTTATCCACTCCGTTGAGGTGTTCGACGTTTGAGGTATAGATTTTATGGGGCCTTTTGTTAATTCTTTTGGTAAGTTATACATTCTACTCATTGTTGATTGTGTCTCAAAATGGGAGGAAGCTAAAGCCACCCCGACTAATGATTCTAAAGTAGTTACATATTTTGTTAAATATCATATTTTTACAAGGTTTGGAACTCCAAGAGCCATAATCAGCCATGGGGGGTCACACTTTCGAAACAAGTTCTTTCAGGGCTTGTTGAAAAAGTACAACGTATCTCACAAGATAGCTACACCATACCATCCACAGACTAACAGGCAAGCAAAAGTATCTAATCGAGAAGTTAAGTCCATTCTAGAGAAAACAATGAATCCTACAAGAAAAGATTGGAGTTTATGGCTTGATGATGCATTGTGGGAATATATGACTGCATACAAAACACCTATTGGGATGTATCCTTTTAGGCTTCTGTACGGTAAACCATGTCATTTTCCAGTTACAATCGAGCACAAGGCTTCTTGGGCAACTCAATAGTGCAATATGGAGATGGATGATGCAGGAAAGCAAATGAAACTCCAACTCAATGAACTAGAAGAGATTCATAATGATGTATATGAAAGCTTACATATTTACAAGGAGAAGACAAAAACTTTTCATGATAAGATGATCTCTAGAAAACACTTTCGTGTTGGACAAAAAGTTCTTTTATTCAATTCACGTCTTACTTTATTTCTTGGTAAATTACGTTCTTGTTGGATAGGTCCTTTTGTTGTGCTTCATGTTTTTCCTCATAATGCAGTAGATATTCAAAGTTTAGCCACGGCAAAAGAACTAAAGGTGAATGGATATCGATTAAAGCCATATTATGAGCCGTTCACATCTTAAGTTGTGGAAGAGATCAACATAATAGACGCACTTCCTCTGGAGGAGTATCAAGGCGAATGCCAAGTCGGTATGACGACATTAAACCAAACGCTGAATGGGAGGAAACCCAATTGTTTTGTATTTATATCTTATCTTTTTAGTTTTATTTTTCTTTTCTTTGCATATCATATTATAGGATTTCCCACCTTGAATTTTACGTTGGATAAATCAATTTACATTAAGGACAATGTAAAGTTTAAGTGTGGGGGAGTGGTTAAGCATTTAGATTTTTAATATTCGTTTTTTTAAGTTTTTGAGGTAGGATTTTTTTTTAAAAAAAAAAAATTGTACAAAGTTGCATGAAAACCCCCAACTTTTAGATATTTTAGAGTCACTTAGAGGTATTAGAGAACTATATTTTGTTGCTTACTTGTTGAGAGGCTAGAGCTGACAAAAAGGGACCTAAACCACCGATGGCAAATTAGGTGCGGAGAGAATACAATATTAGAGAAGCTGATCAATCATTAGTGGAGACTACCTATTACATCAAGCGAGGTACCAAACCTTCAATTCTTTGTAGCCTACTAAAAAAGTGTGCTTTAGAGTGTGTCATTATACGCAAACTTCAGGTAGAATGATGAGATACCCAACTTCGCACCAATTTCAGCACTACTTTTTGATCTCCTGAGTGCTATTTCTATCAATCATGAGGGTGTCATCAGGATTGCTAACTCTATCTTGTAGTCTTGTTTGTAGTTGGCACCATTCTCTCGAAAATAACAAGTCCATAGAAACACCATTATCATCAACAAGCGGAGCATCAAAAATTTGAAGGAAAGTTGAAGACGTACAAGGTTTACAAGGCAACATTACAAGAAAAAACAAATTTCATATTCAAGAAAAGCAACATTACAATGAGCAGAATTATATATACATGTTGAAGACTTATGTACATGAGCGAAAGAAATCAAAAAATGAGATTTAGTGAAGTTCATGATATCGAGACAATACAATTTGTGAAGAATCAAGTTGGTAAAGTCCTTATCCCATGGTCATAGTAGTTTCATTGTTTATTTTATTTATTTTTTGATTTTTATTCTAATTTCTTTGTTCTAAAAAATCGAAAAAAGAAAAAATAAAAAATAAATGCTTTATATTGCTTTATTTTATATTTCTTTTTTATTCATTCAATAAGGTCGTGGGAAGAATAAATCTATACAGAAGTTTCAAACAACAAGTAATTGAGGAAAAAGTTATAATTGTCAAGAATCTACGAAGTTCAAGAGTTCATCATTAACAGTTGAAGACCGAATACTGAAGACGTTTCTACTGGATATTGTGAGAGTAATGTTGATTGTGAATCGGGTGAGAAGGTAAATAAGTGTTCCCATCCTCGCATAGTGGTTGATTTCCTTTCTTATAGGTCATCATAAAAATAAAAAAAAATGGTTCTTTTTCGTCCCACGTTTATGGGATAACATCTTCATATAATTCGGAAGGTTTATTTTTCTTCCCACCATTCAACGTGTGCATGATATCTATCTACATTCCTGCCTGCACACATGAGAACCATAGAGTGCAATTTCATAAAACCCTATTGGTGAGGCATAAGTTGAGGCGAAATGCTTATTCGATCGCCTATCGAGGCTGGATTCTTTCATATGGTGATTTTCTCCTAACTCAAGATTTAAGCATGATAATCATGATCTTTGATATTTCTATGTGAATTTGGAGTATTTCAATAGATGGAATTTAGGTTTTGTGGGTATACCTCTTGTAAACCCTCACGAGACTATAACCCGTCCACTTGGGACACCTAGGGGTTTAAAGGCTTTTTATACATCTAAGTGCAACCGTATCCTCAACGAAAGGGAGTTGTTGTATTTAGTTTAGTTTAGTTAGGTAGTTTTCTCGAGGACTAACAAAAGGCAAGTGTGGGGGATTTTTATAGGTGCATTATTTTATATTAGTTTGATACTCTAATTCATTGCTTTATTGTTAGTTTTAATATCATTCTGCTTTGATTTTTTTATTTTTTTTTGAGTTTCTTAGGAGTTTTGAAATGGATTCAACCAAAGAAGAAGAAAGGAGTTCATTATGACAATAAATGAACAAGGAAGTCAAGTGCTACAATTGGAGAGTGTAACTCATTCAAATCCAATATTTATTCACTCTATCTTGAAGTAAATTTAAAGACAAACGCAAAAAGAATGAGGTCATTACGACATCGGATGAAGAAGTTATGGATGAAACAAGCTTTGAAGAATTGAGTCTACAGAGAGTAGTTCGGATACTAATTGCTTAGCACGAATCAGCCGAACCAGAAACCGAATAATCAAGTTTTTGAAGTATCCAGGAGGATGTTCGGCCACAAAATGATCCAATGGTAGTAGCCAAACCCCAAGATAAGTTTTGGACAAAGTTTACAGAGAGATGTTCGGCTAATAATGTGTTTGGAGCATAGTAGCCGAACTTTAGAGCAAGTTTTAGACAAAAAGAGGTGAGTGTCCAGAGGTAGGTTTGGATGGTAATTGGCCATCCAATAGTGGCCGAACCTGACACTACTTTGGAGCAAAAATCACTTGTCAGGTTCGGCTGGAAAGGTCCATACAATAGTAGCCGAACCTGACAACTTCCTGGCACACTTTTGACGCGTTTTAACTCTATTTTTGAGGAATATGAGTCCCAATGAAGCTCCAAAGACCTAACTTCAAGAGAACTATATAAGAATACTTCCTAAACTTTGAGATTAAAGACGCTTTTACAACACAAGGAGCTAGGGCTTGGAGTTACGATTGAACATCACGATTTTTTCTAGGGTTTGCTTTACTTGCTTTCTTCTATATTTTCCATGGATTTTGAGAAATCCATGATGAGCTAAACCTTTCATAATAGTTAAGGTGAATATCATAAACATGTTAATTGATTAATACATTAGTTTTGTTATCTTAATCAAATCATTATCGTTCTTGTTCTACTCCTTATTATCGCCACGTATAATTGTGTGAATGTTTGTTTAGGAGCGCTACTAAATAACCATGAATGTATATCTATTTCTAGACTAAGATTTTACGATACGGAATTGTTGATGAACTGTGTCATTAGTAGCACATTGTAATTACCAATTGTATTCAAAACCTTTGTGTGATTGCATGCAGAACCTTGACCTATGTTAAATAGATTACTCAAAGTATATCTATTATATTGATTAACCTAATTCATTGAACTTAAATCTATCGAGGGATTAAACTTGATATCATGTTGCATTAGGTTGTTCTTTGAGTAGTAATTACATATTCATCGTTATGGTATGTGATGACATGAGAAAAATTATCGGAGTATGCTCTCGATGAGATGCTCTAGGATTTTTTTATAATGAATGATTAAGTGACAACTCTAGTTATTAGTTAAAGTTCATGTATTATGATTGAAGATGAACCCTTAACCAGTACTCTCAACCTATTGATTCTTTTTACTCATCCTTTGCCAGTATAATTAGGATAATTACTTTAGTCTTAAAACACAAAATCCCGCCTATTACTAAAGTTCTCAAATACGAATAACAATCCATACCTCTCTGAGGAACGAACTTGTTCTTATCATTGTGCTTTAATCCATATTTTATGAAGTAAAAGACTTGAAATATTTTGTTTGGCTGACAACCAACCAGATGTATTGCCATAACGTACGATTGTCGTAGACCACCAGACCGATACCCCAATGAGAATCCCCTCATTTGTTGTATTTGATATCTCGTGGAAATAGTGGAGTCATAAGCCACTATTATTTTGATTAATTCAAGTCAAGTCAAATGACTTGCTAAGTCAGTGAGGCAAGTCGTACAACTCACTGAATTGATAATAAGACTGATTAGTGTCGAGTCTGGTAAGTTCAGTTATCATGTACTAGCTTAAGAGTAACATGTCATGTTTAATGGCTAAGTATTGGCTCAGAAGTGACTTAGCATAAGCTTGGAAGGCATTTGAATCCAAGATTGTGAAGAGCCTCTTAAGCAAGAAGACTTATAGAAAGTCATATGAGGTTTGACATTAGGTCAGTATTGAAAATAAGGGCGTATTTCTGAGGGAAGTAGCTAGCAAGGCTAGCACTAGCTACTTAGCACAAATAGTAATGTGTTAGCTCTTTTAACATAAAAGGATAATATGCTAACGTTTTATGAGCAAGGCCAATATGCATAGCTTCTAGTGAGTATCAATTATGCTATGACTAGAAAGCTAGGGTCAAGGACGTTTGAAGTTATCACTTCTCAAAGAAGTCATCTAGGTCAAGAAAGTTAGTATCAAAGTGCTAACGCCAATGTGTTTATGGCCAGGGACGCGTTAAACCATAGATGCTAGGTATAGATACGCTGGGCCAAGACGCGCTAGCCAAGGACTTGCTAGGATAAAGACGCATCAGGCACGGACACGCTAGGTTAATGGCGCATCAGGTAAAAAGCGCCAAGTTAGGGACGCACCATGCATGGGGCGCATCAGCGCCAAGCATGGGATGCATCATCTAAGGATGCTCCAACCAAGGGCGCATCTAGTAAAGGGCGTGCTATAACTAGAGACGCATCGGCTAAGGGATGTTGCATCCTAGGGACGCATCAGGCGAGACGCTGCAGCCAAGGGCACATCGAGCTAGGACGCACTAGCTAAAGCCGTATCAGGCCATGATGCGCTAGCGATGGCGCTGCTAACCATGGAGGATGCCTTGAGGATGCGTCAAGCTGATATGCTTGGATAAGAGGAGTTAGCATTATTAGCGCTACGACGACAAACTAGCGCCAAGGGGTGTTGAGCCAAACAGTAGGTGCTAACCTGACGCTAATTGGAGAAAATGATAGGGTTAGCCTACCTCAGGGGATCAATGCGTCTTTTAAGGCATTGCTTTTAGTTTATGGCACTTCCAAGAGGAGTGGCGCATAATTCGCGGCTTATCTTTGAGAAAAGTGCTAAAGTAGTATATTTGAGCTCAGAAAAGCAATTTGAGAAGCGTTCATTGGAACAAAGTGTTAAGCTAGAATGTATTTTGGGGTTTAAGCATTAACTATTCCCGCATTTGATAAATTTTACTGGAAAATCATTGCGCATTCGAGACAAGTTCAAGGAATTCAACCGTGGAATTTATGCAACTTGAGACTAGTTCGATATGGCATAAATATTATGAGTATTGAGGAGGCTGCGAGTCCAGTTTAGAATGTTTGTAGAGAATTTGTATTCTTAATTCGCTTGCGGAATATAAGGAAAGATACAATATTCCATATTTTCTTATAGAGCTAAGCATGTGCGCATAAATACACATATCCTTTTATATTCCTGCTGCTTGGCAGAGGGCAATTTTACAATTCTATCCCTTGTCAAAAACTCACCATCTACAAATAGATAATTAACTTCATTGTTTGGGATAACTTATATTAGACAAAAACCTTAATTAGGTGGTCTTGCATTTAAAAACCTTATACTTTTTAATAGAGCCTTGTTAAGAAAACTAGTTTGGAAGATGTGTACCGAGTCTGCTGAAATTTGGATAAGAGTTTTAAAAACTAAATACTCCAAAAGATTGTAACTTTCCTTATCAAAATCAATTGAGTAAAGAAAGTTCTTGGATTAGCAAAAGTACCTTCAATATAGGATTCCAACCACGCGGAATGGAAACTATAAAGCATAACACTTCCTGGGTAGTCAGATGTGGTTCCAAAATCAAAATTTGGTTGAACTGTTGGAATATTGGTCTTTACCAACCACGCGGACCAGATAGAGGTTTATCTAATCCATATATTTTTACTTACGTTCATGAGTTGTTCATACATAATACTAGACAATGATATGTTAGACAAATTGACACTCTGTTTCCTCAGGATTATGCTTCCAATATAGGATTCCACTTCTAATATGTTAGTCTAAATTGATAATCCGTCTTCCCTAGCAGGGACGAGCCTAGCAAGGGGCTAACTGAGGCTATAGCCCGTCACTTTTTTTAGCTTAACATGTTTTTGTTATTCAAAATTATACGGATTCTGGATTTAGCCCATCATTAAATTATATAAATTCTAGTTTTTTGTAGAATTTAGCCGACGTTATAAGAGTATTAGAATCAAAATCTTACATAAAACAACTTTTTTTTAATTATCAAGACATTTATTTCCAGTTTTCTTCCATAAATTATAAATTCATCAATTTTTTGTTATTAATTAATATGACTATTGCATACTGATTATAAGATTTGTACTAAAAAAAATTTGCCGCACCTTCGGCTGCTTTGCCAACCAACGACATTCTTGCCCTATCCAAGAAAAGATTACGGGTCTATCCCTATTCCCTAGGTTTGTAAGGTTCGCTTAATACATCCACACTACCAAAGAAAAAAAAATCACAAATAAACAACAAAACATTATATAAAATAATCTTAACCATATATTATTACTCTAGTTCTATGATTCAGATTATTATTTCCTATTATATATTACAAAAGTGATTAACAAACCGACCCAAAAACATAAAAAAAAAACCTGACTCTTACATAAACATGCCCCCTGCTAGTCCACGTGGATGGAGGTGGGGCACACCAGGACCCACATCAAAAACATGTAAAAATCGGGTTTTTTATTGATGTCTATCTAGAAGGACTGTATATATTATCATAATCAACCAATCCTGTACTATATGCCACTGTTATATGATCTGTATACATGTTTATTTTAAAATAAAATCTCTTTTTCTTGTTGTAAGGGAAATATGTTAATAAAGACTAAGGGAGTCTTACAGATATGGGGAAGACTCTCCTTACTATATCACATAAAAAAATATTACATAAAAAGTCAGGGAAAATATCAACCAATTTCTCAGTAATTTTCTCATAAACATCTTTTTTAGACAAAATAAAATCATTTTCATTTCAGTTGCAAAAGCTAAATTAATTTTGATGCAGACTGGGACGATACTATTTGATTCTTGAATTTGCTAAAGATTGTACTTATAAATCCTGGCTCACTCACCTTGTTGAATCAGAGAGAATGGTTGAACTCTTGTAAAGTGGTGTACGAGTGATGAGGTGGCGGTCCCTTGTCAGATGATAAATATTAGGGCGGCGGTTTGAGCATACATAAAAATTACTCTTGAATGTTGAGCCTCAAAATAATTTACTGGTTCCGAGTCGAGTGTCCTTGTTTGTTTATGAGTTTAAAAAATCGGACAAATTTATTGGATTATATTCATTGAAAAAAGTCAAATCAGGACTGAGTTTGACATTTAGTTTTACCAAACACGGTCCTTAATTGGTTGAATTATTGAATGTGTTCGAGATTTTTCCTAGACTGATTTGAATTCTTTTCGTAAGTTTTATCATGTTCTTTTTTTTTTGAAGCATAAACGAACAAACTTATTAATTTGGTAGAAAAATTACACGTGGATAAGTAGTATCCATAGAGTCATTTAGTACAATTTGGTTAAAAAAAGGTGGGATTGCCTGGTCCCATATTTTTGTTGATAGATTCCTTGTCTGACTTCCATCAGCTGCGTGGTTAGCGAGTCTATCAAATGCTTGGTTTCCTTCTCATATAATTATGATGCATAACGCAGTGGGGTATTTGTTGAATTCTAAGTTTTATCTCCGTGATCATGCCTGAGATATACCACGGCGGCTCCGCAGGAGATGTAAGGAATCTCATGAGGTTTTCCGAATCTGATTCAAAAATGACTTTTGACCACTGTCTTTCTGTTGCAGCTTTTGAGGCCAAAAGCATGGCCTAGGTTTCAACTGATAAAGCAATTGTGATTCCGAGCGGTTGTGCTAGCAGTAAAACTGTTCTTGTCTTTGAGTTTCTGCAGATGAACCCTGCACCAGCTAAACCTGGGTGTCCTCTGGCAGCACCATCTGTATTAATCTTTATCCAGTCTAAAGTAGGGATGATCCATCCCACCGAGATTGTTGTTGTTCTTCTAATGACGTTAGATGGGTTCAAAGTCGAAGTGTCGCCAGGAATAACTGGCGGACGAGCTTTCATTACCCAGGAGAACTCATGTTGCGGGTTGAAGCTCTTTAAACTATACCATTTGGTGTTAATTGAGCATTACGAAAGATACGTTTATTCCTGGTCAACCAGAGAGACCATAGGAGAAAACAGAAAATGGTGATGGTTGAAGGGGGGGCTGGCTGCTTTAAGAGTTGAGTGACGGTTGTTTGGGGGGTTATAGAAGTCGGGATGGAATTTTTATCTGGCTCATTGCTTGAGATACGAACCAGGAGGGTGTTCCATGCTATATTTGTTATTGGGCAACGTAGTAGCAAGTGTTCGGTCGTTTGTGGTTCAGTGTTGCATCGGGTACAAAGATTTGGGTTAATGATTTGTATGCGAGATGGGATAGAGAAGGTGGCTAGGCCTTCATTGATTGTTTTTCACAAGAAAAGTTGTATTTTGGGTGGACAAGGTAAAGTCCATAGAAATTTTGAGACTGGCAGGGGTTTTTGGTTGAGTTGTTGGTTTACTTATTGGCTTAGAAAATTATATCTGGAAGCAGTGGTGTATCTTCCGGTTTTTGAATATGGCCATATGATCTTATCTTGGGTTTTGTCCTGGGGGAGGTGGATGTTTATGATATTTTATTTTGCGAGTAGCGAAAGGGTGTCTAGTTTGTCATGCATCCAATTGTGGGTTAGAGGATCAATGATATCCACAACTGTTTGGATCGGGTGGCATAGTTTAAGGTATAGGTTGGGGAAATATGGAATCCAATTAGCCTGGATAGGGGTTGTTAATCCGTTTCCCACACGGTGGAAAATAAGGTTTTGGAAGGTGGGTATGTGGGATGCTTATTGTCTCCAATGAGCACTGGAAGAAGATGGGATGATAAGATGGTTTTGGAATTTTGGTTGTTGTTTGAGATATTTATCTTGATATATGCTGGCACAGATGGAATCAAGATGAGCATGTAAGTTCCAAACTCTTTTCATAAGTAGTGTTCTATTATGCTCACTGCTCCTTCTAATACCCAGACCACCTGCCAAAATAGATTTGGATAGTTTATCCCAACCTATAGGATGAAGTTTTTTTACCGAGGAATCATTTCCCCAGAAGAATTTCCTAGTAATACGGTCTATTTATTTATGTACATGGGTTGGGAGAATTTGGGTTTGCATAAGGTGGTTGGAAGTGGGTGTTAGAGAAGTTTTGATGAGTACTAACCTTCTGGAAGGTGTGAGGCATTCGTTATCCATCCTTTTGATTTTCTTGCTATTCTTTTGATTTGACATTGGTGACATTTCGGAATACATAAAGCCGCATTGTCCTCCATGGTCAGCCAATAATATTTCTCATGGACTTGGAGAAATAGTTTTCTCTTGCCTTGGTGTTCTCCTTCTTGCGCTTCTTTGAGGATAATCTAGACGTCTTCTTCTGTGAAACATCGTAACAAACCTCCACCAAAGCTCTTTCGGTAGAGTATTCCTTCGTGAAAGACAAATCTTTTGGATTTTTGGATTAAGCGTGTTGCTTCCCGCTTTTCCTGAGGTAGGATATTATCTCGAAGGTATTTGATATATGGGTCCCGCCAGTCCCCAACATTGTGTATAATCAGTATCTCTGATTGTTATGGCAGGATTTGACAATTGGAGCAAGATCCCTGCAGTAATCAGGATTGGGCCTCCATGGTGGGCCCGTAATACCCAAGACGTTGGAGGCGTCTATACAAGGTTACCACTAGCGTCTGACCGCACATCTCACGGTGTGCTTGATTAATTCTCCCTTATGCCTCATCATCCCCCAGACATCTCGACAGAGATCCATCTGAGTTTCTATGATATAATACTCCATGTAATAGAAAGAAATGTTTTAACTCTTTAAGACTGACCTTCCCTTGGCTATGCGAATTGCTAAGCTCTTGGATAATATGCGTCCTCCAGTCATTGGCTTGTTCATCCATGTCGAGGGCATGGTACGTCTTTGCATAGTGAGGGTTGTCTCCGAGTCTTCGAATTATAGTTTCGAGGCTAGAGTTTCCAAGCAATCAGCGTGTTTGTTGTTGGTACGCCCCATATGTACGATTGTCGCGTCATCAAAGTGAGTTAAAATCTTATGTGCCTCCGCCCTCACCATTTCAAATTTGGGCTTTGGTGACAGTTCAAAATCCTAAATCATGACAGGTCACGAATTAACTGTCACAAAAGAATAAGCTGAGAGATATAAGGGACAGTTTCTTACCAAAACTCACACCAATAATGGTGTAAAATCGTGACAGTTTATTAAATGTTACTGAATAACTATACAATGACTGTTTTTATAAGAAAATGTTAGTGTACATTGATGTGTAATAACAGCTATAAACTGTTACTATTCTTAAGCTATTGCAACTGTTTTATATAGGAACTGTTATAAAAACATATAACTATAGATGACAGTTCTCTTAATATGATTGAAATATTCTCTCCTGAAAATTCATTTGGATCGAGCTTTCAAAAAAAAAAATCAAGATAGAGCTCCAAAAATCCCCCTCTTTTTCCATCTCCCGCTCACCCAAAATTCGTTCCCTCAATATTAGGTCTTAATAACCGAAACTTTTCTCTCCCGAAAATTCTACAAATCGAGCTCCAAAATTTCACCCTCTTTTTTCATCTCCGCCCCTAAATTTTCACCGAAATCTGGTTCAAAATTTCTCAATACTTTTTAAAGATTTTGCTTATATATATAAGATGCCATCAACACAATGGTTTTAATTTTCTGTGGAGAAAAGGGTTTATGTGTTAAAGGTAATTTTATCAAACCCTTAATTTGTTTTAGATCTGTTTAATGTTAGGGTTTCTGATTTTTATACTAGGGTTTGTTGTTGGAAAAAGGGTTTTTGGTTTTAATCTTTCTCAATAGATTAGAGCTAATTAATCCCTCTTTTGTTTCCATAATCTCTGGGTTATCATCAAAATTCGACTTTGTTTACTCAAAATACCTTAATTTTGATCAATCTCAAGCTTTGAGGTATATGTTCTACAATGTTAGTTCTTGTTTAGCTTTTTTTTGAAGTTTTTTTATGGATCTGGTTTCAATAAATGGGGTAACTCATCTTGGGTTTTAAGTACAAAATTGATCTGTATTTTGTGGGGATATCATTTTTAAATTCCAAAAAGTTTGGATTTTTTTAATTCATTTGTTGGATTTTGTTAGAAAATTTCGGGTTTTGGGGTCACAAAGGTTGCATCTTTATGAAAACTTTGGGGTTCTTTTTTTGTATCCTTGCTTAGGAATTATACAATGTAGCTTCATTTCTATTGTAAATTCAAGAAATTTAAGAATTTAGGATGTTGCCCATTTCTATAAGAATTTGTTTAGTTGCTGTTAAAATTCTTGTTCCATTTGTCATGTATGCTCTGATTTCTGAAGGATTGAGGCAATGTTTCAGTTGGACATAGAAAATGTTTCAGGTTTTAGGGTTTAAGCATTTAGATTGATTTTTGTTGTTTTTGTTGTGATTAATTTTACAGTTGTATATCGCGGTCTCAAGTGTAATCTGAAGTAGTTTAAAGGGTTTGTTGAAGGAGGGAAGAAATAGACATTCTAATTTATTTTAGGGCAGTGGACAAGGACTATCTCTGCACTCTGCAGGTATATTTAGTTTAGAAATTTATACTTGAGTCAAAGATTTGGGTAGATTAAGAGTTGAATTCTTTATAGGATACATTTTAGGAAAACTTGACGGACTTGTTCGTAATAAGAACTCGGCAAAGTTGTTTAATCACATCATGTATTGAAAATTAGAGACTAGAGAGAGCTATGGGCATAATGTGACTACTCCCATTGCGTAATGTTTATTGCTAGTCTTGAAGATGGTGTCCATTTATCTCTTAGATTTAAATATGGTAATAGTACATCAGACTCTGTGTAGACCCATTAGTGAACAAACTTGGGCACAATGTTGATATGATATGTACGCTCATTGGCGCACTCTTACGTTTGCATCACATCAGTGATTATCTCAAAAACATGTGGTACATGATTGTTTTTTTACAGTTGTACTGATACACCATCATAGGTGCTTTGCAACTAATAACCATATTGATAAGTTCACTTTGGAATATTTATTTGTTACTCCTACAATATCTTGTTGCACCAGTTAATTGTTTTCTGGTTATTAAATGAAGGAACTTCGTCTTTTCTTTGGGTTTTTTTCTTCCATTTATCTGTTGAAACTCATATGTCGTTTGATTTTACAGACGGAGGTGATCTGCTGTCAACAGGTGTGTTTAAGGAATGCTATATTTGTTGAGCTATGTATGTAGCAAATAGTTTTTTGATGCTTCATTCTACGTGGAGGGGACTATTTGTCTTGGATAAAGGGCCTTGATATTGTCTGCAGCACAGTTATTTTCTGGATTTGTTAATAAACGATAACTGCCTCTTCCAAAGTGTAATGAATTCTGAATCCCGATATTTAGATGTTGTTAATGGGGATCCAAAAATGAGAACCAATGCAGGTAAGGGAAACTACTTAAGCTATATCATTCTTTTCTTTGCACTTTTACACATTAAAATAGTGATTTATTACTCAGCTAAGCGACTAGTGGAACCAGTGGAGTGGTTAGATGATATGGTCTTTGATTCAAGGCTCTCATTGGAAGCTTCTGAAGAGGACCTCCAAAAATGTCTGATTAATGGGGCTGTTTTTGATAGCATTTTGAATAGGCTGAGTCCTGGATCTGTTGATGAGGTTAGTCTCGCCAAAAATATAGTTCTTTTGGATTGTTGTATGAGAAATTGAGTTGTAAGTTTGTTGCAGTAGATGAAATTCTCACGTTTATGTATTGTACACTTTAGGTTGATAATTCAAACTTCTCTTCCGAGTCACATTTGGAGAGTGCTTCAAGGTTTCTGGAGGCTATGTACGAAATGGGGTTGCCCAAGTTTGAGTTGCAAGACCTAAAACAAGTACTTCTGCTGTTTTATGATCTAAACATTTTGTACCCCAGTGTATTCTTATCATTCAATGGATAAATTTGTCAAGTATCTTCAATTTCGTGTCAGTAACAACGTAAGACTTGCCTCTCATGGACAGTGAAAATCCTTGTTCATTTGTGCATTCAACATACATAGCTTGTTCATATATCTCACAATTTTACGTTAGTATATGTTCAGACATTACGAAGTCAGATAACTGATACAGTTTCATTTTCCTGAATTTGTTTATCATCTTTGCTCTCAGCCTAAAATTTTAACACTCAATCATCTCACTCTCTGCTCTTTCTCGTTCTCATGGCAAAATGCAGGGATCTATGAAACCGGTTTTGGAGTGTCTCTGGGCAGTTAAGGAAACATTTAGTTTAATCCCTGGAGAAGTCACACGTTCATCTTCGATTAGAATTCCCTTAAACAATGGAAGGAGGAGCTGGAGCTTATCAGGAGCAGAATTTGATGGTTCACTGGATTTTTCTCCACCAAAACTTAGTTCTTTGGGATATACAGATGAGAGACCGAAGAATGTACAAGACTCGAAATTCAAACGTGTTTTGCGAAGTCATGTCACATCAGGTATTTGGTTGTAGATTTGTGTCTGAAGAAATTTTGTGGCAGCATCGGAGTTTTTATGTAACTAGGCCCTAGGGTATGTTTGTGTATTCAGAAATAATCTCCGCACATTATTCGACCTTGTCTTCTGTAGAACCGTCAGCTGCATTGATACACCATGTTGGACATAAGTTTCATGAGGTGTTTCAGTTGAAAGAAGGACGTTATGCTGATCTTCCTGAATCTAAGATATCTGAAATGATGAAATCAAATAGTTTGGATGTAAATATATCATCTCATTTCATGTGATTAGGTTTCATATGTTTCTTAGTTTCATTTATGTTTGAGATCTATTGAATGAGTTCCTAATTTCTTTTAGTGTCTTCATTGCAGAATGTCCCAACTCAATCACTTTTGAGTGTCATTCGTGGAATCTTAGACGAGTGCATTGAAAAGAAAAATGGGGAAATACCTCAAGTATGCCAGTGAGAAGATACTTTAATGTTTTAGTAAAGTATGCATTAGTTAATAAGTTTTCCCTTTTCTTCATCGAAACACAAGTCTTTTTACAAAATCCTTAATGTGAGGCATTTGTTTTTTTGCGCAGTGTGTATCAATCCTTTTGAAAAAAGTTATGCAAGAAATTGAGTGACGAATTGCAACTCAAGCAGACCACATTGGAAGGGTAATATACTTTCTTACAAACTTATTTGTTTCCTCGTATCGGAGTGATTTCATTGTTGTTTAAAATTAAAACTTCATGATGTTGACATGCAACAAACAATCTGTACAAGTATCACGAAGAAAAGTATCAATCTAGAATTAAATTACTTGAAACCCTTGCAAATGGGACTAGTGAAGAGACCCAGGTAATTACCAAAGCCTGAGTCTTATATTTAGATTCAGAAGTTTATCAGTTATATTATTATATCTCACATTCCTTTACAATTGTTTGCATTATTTGTTTCATTGCAGATTGCTATGAACCGACTTCAGCAGTTAAAGGTCCACTTCGCCATTATTCTTATTTTATTAAATATGATACAAAAGTATTATTGTTGAAGTATTTCCAAACAGACTTGTGAAATAAGTTATCCCGTTATTGCAAATTGAGAAAACCAAAATAGAAGAGTGGAAGAAACAAGAAGAGCAGGATGTGGTTAAATTAATGAAAGAGAAGGATCAGACTGAGGTTGAGATTTCAACTTTGAGACAAGAATTGGAAATAACCAAGAAGAACTATGAACAACGTTCCCTACAATTGGAAGAACATGCGAAAGAAACTCAAGCTGAGTTCGATCAGAAGTTGAATAAACTTGAGTCCCTTTTGGCAAAGGAACTATGCAGAGGAATTTGGTCGCTTGGGTAGAAAATTTGGAACTAGTTGTTATATTATTCACGATCTTGCAATCATGTACAATATCCTCATTTGTTACTATCTTGCCCGTGTTGCAGGGACAAAGCTTAAAGGATTAACGGATGCGGCTGAAAATTATCACATGGTTCTTACAGAAAACCGAAGGCTGTACAATAAGGTTCAAGACTTAAAAGGTGCCAATGCTTAACTTAGAAAGTTTTAATTTGTATGACTTAATTTTTTGATGTGTTTTGCTTATTCATGGTTTTTCTTTGACAGGAAATATTCGAGTGTATTGTCGTCTACGACCCTTTTTATATGGACAGAACAAAAAGCAGACAACCATAAAATACATTGGTGAAAATGGTTGTTGCAAATCCTTCAAAACAGGGGAAAGATAGTCATCGCTCCTTCAAGTTCAACAAGGTTTATGGTCAACAAACTACTCAAGGTAATGAACTTTTCCTAAATCACATTCTAATTTCCTTACCAATTTTACATCACATTTAGGGTGATTTGATATACGACATATGAATTAGATCATCATATACGAAATATGAATTAGATCATATTTTGAAATAGTTAAGGTTCAAATTGATGTTTTTATTTACATGTTTGTTAACGGTGAGAGTGATGACATAATGAGTTTTTGTTGTTCTGTTAGTTTAGCTTTTTTGTTTGCATCTCCATTTCACAAACCTGTTATTGAGTTTGTAATTGGGGAGCCAAGGGTTTGTAAATGGGGAAAGGAGACAAAATAGCATGTTCTTCTGTTGGTCAAAGATGTGGATCCTTATATTTTTATTCAACTTGGTTAATGTGGTAATTTTATGTGAGATTGACTTATACTTGTCAATTATTAACAAATGAAGTATTTTTAGACACACAACCGTTAATACGATCAGTACTTGATGGTTACAATGTATGCATCTTTGCCTATGGTCAAACTGGGTCAGGGAAGACATACACAATGGTATATGAACTTTTCTCTAATGTTCCATGTTCAAGATTATTCTCGATATCATTGATTTATAGCGTATCTGAGTGGTGAATATTTTTTTCGCAGACTGGGCCTGATGCATCCTCCCGGAAGGACTGGGGCGTCAATTACCGTGCACTAAATGATGTTTTACAAATATCCCAAAGGAGAAGAAGCTCTTTCTTATATGAAGCTGGTGTTCAAATGGTTGAAATTTATAATGAACAAGTCCGTGATTTGCTCCAAACGGGAGGTTCTCAAAAATATATCCTTCATATATTTTGTGTATAAGTATTGCAGATAGATGTCTCAAATTTTTATTATATTATTAACTTGTTTCCTTAATGAGCACACACTTGGGATCTGGACCAGTTCACAGCCCAATGGGTAAGCTGTCCCTGACGCTAGCGTGCACCCTGCTAACTCTACGTCTGATGTCCTTGAGTTGATACAAATTGGGTTAGCGAACCGAGTTGTAGGTTCCACTGCTCTTAATGAAAGAAGTAGTAGATCATACAGGCATGTTGTTCATTACTTGTACATATTCTTGCATTTTCATCATACCGTTGGCTGTGGGGTCTTACAATTTTTATGTGTCTATAGTGTTCTTATGGTTCACGTACGTGGTACGGACTTGGAGACAGAGGCTACTTCGCGTGGTAGTCTTCATTTAGTGGATATTGATGGAAGTGAAAGAGTTGATCGCTCGGAGGTAACCGAAGATAGACTCAGGGAAGCACAATATATAAACAAATCACTTTCTTCTCTTGGCGACGTTATCTTTGCTCTATCTCAGAGGTCACGTACTTTACAGGAATGGTAAATTAACTCAAGTTAAATTAACTCAAGTGCTTCAAAGCTCCCTAGGTGGTCAGGAAAAGACTCTCATCTTCATGCATCTTGGGGAAGCAAATGACTAACTGAGTAGGCCTTTTGTGTTGTTCCATATTTTTAGTTTTTTCTACTTTCACGTTTTGGCTCGTTTTGTCTATATATCTTGAGAAACATTATCAACTTCAGTATCCCGATTGATATTAGTTTTTTCCACCTAGTGCTATATTTTTTTCAATTTGAATTTGGAAGTAGGAACTTGTATTACTTGGTTCTTATGTTCTCTGTCAGGGATCTGACTAGGCTTGGGTTGTCAACTTCTACCTTAAGGTCTGGATTTTTTAGCTCTTGTTTTTAATTTGGTTTGTTGTTACCTTCCGTTGATTGATCTGCATAATTTCTGTTTTCTCTGTTTCAGGTTTTAGGATTGCATTCACGTAGCTGGCTAATTGGAAATGACATAATGGGCTCTAGTTTTCTACTTGAATTTCTAGGTTTTTCTGGTTTTTGTAGGATGTCTGTTGGACTAACTGTGTATCGGTTTTTCCTTATGAAGTTTGGCTTCATTTTTGGAAAGCCTGTCAGTAGCTGAATTAGTGAGTTCTTTTATACTTTTGTGTTGCTCTAACTTATGGTTTCTTTTTAAGTTTCTTGTATTGAATCGTTGTCTTTTACCCTGCTGAAATGAACATTGTCGATTCGATAACAATATTTATTTGTTGTTTTCTTAACAAGGATACATGAGAGTAAGATTCTGGTGGTGCTGAGTTTAATGCTTCTACTTTGATTTCTTTTGGTAGCATGTGTCCAAATTGGTATATGATCTTATCCCTAGATAGGATATATAAACTTCAGAAAAAAGATAAGTCATTGGGTCTAAATAGATAAGAACTATACGATTCGACTTTCTTGTACTGTATTTGAAATATATGGGTTACTAAATAGATATTTTCTGAATCATATTTCAGGCTGCACAAGGGGCATTTGAGGGAAGAGTCTCCGAAAAATCCGAAGAATGGTTGTTGAAAGAGCATAACCGAACATTTAAGGATTGGCTAGAGCCAAAAGTATGTATAGTGCTTTATCTTCTTTAATTTTGTATAATTGTTTTCATGGTGTCAAACTAACCTTACACGCTTTAGAACCTGTACAGTATTAGCATATATATGCTGCGATAAGTAAGGCTGTCAATGGGTACCCGGTTACCCGGTTTCTGATCCTCATGTTGGACCCATTAGTTTGCATCAATTGTCCATGTCTCAATCTTAAGCTTACACCTCATGTTAGACCCATTAGTTTGCAGCAATTGTTCCTGTTTTGATAAGTATGTGACTAGTGACTACAGATCTACAATCTAGGTACCACACTCTTTGTTTATCATTGAAGCATTTGATTGTATAAGATGGATCCTCATTTCCGGCAAAATTAGCTACAGAAATAGTAAGTATACATATTATATTTTAACTTATTGGGCTCCAATATAAGAATGTATCTTCGAGTTTTTTTTTTGACATGTATGGACCGCGTATGAGAACAGTGTTAGTAACCAAAACCTGACACGGTCTATTTATCAACAGTTTTCCCTGAAGGTGTAAGAAGAAAATTATGAATTTCTTTGTTTGTATTGTTAAGTACATGTAATGAAGTTAGACCTGGCTAAGTACATGTATTGACTACAGATTTATCTGTTTTTGTTTGTGTTAGTGTACTTATTCTTGGCAAGAGTATATTTCGATCAACACTTCGGAAAATGGATGTGGTTTCCAACTTCACTGTTAATTTCTTTTAATTAGTACTAAGATTACTTTCATATCAAGTCTTTTGAATTATGTAGTTCATTCACTTCTAGTTAACTTATTTTGTTTGAACATACTAGTTCCGTACTAGCTATCTGTTAAACACTTTATTGAGTAATCTAATCACAATTTTAATAAAAGTTAAATTATCTTTCCAGAATTATCTCGATATTAATTAATATCTGACTGAGCATGTCACCGCCAATTGTATCATGAACTAGCTGGCTACAAATTAGCCTTCTACAAAGTTGACTGTTTTATGACAGTTTTATTTAGAAAATGTAACTGATATTTGCCAACAATGACAGGTTTATAAAGAAATATGTTACAGTAATTTGTCAATAATGAGAGGTTTATGAAGAAACTGTCATCTTAGTCTAATAAATTTAAGTTTTTAATGACAGTTTTCTTAAAAAAATGTAACAGTAATTTGTCAATAATGAGAGGTTTATTAAGAAACTGTCATCTTAGTCTAAGAAGTTAAGTTTTTAATGACAGTTTTCATGGAGAAACTGTCACCTTAGTAAAAGAAATTAAGTTACCAATGACAGTTTTATTTAAAAAATGTTATTGTATGTTGTCAACAACGACAGGTTTATGAAAAAACTGATACTTATAGTCATGATTCTGTAACAGTTTTTTATAGACCCTTTCGTAACAGAGGTTTTAATGACAGTGCAATTATTTTTCAAAACTGTCACATAAATGTTTTGGTGGCAGTTTTTAACTGTCACATAAGCCCAAATTTTTACTAGTGCCTATACGGGGTTAGCGTTTCTTCCCTGAGAGAATAACAAAATTCATCTGGTTTACTAGTAACTTCGAGTCTCCCCTTATTTCGAGACGTGTCGCTCCATCTTGCTTTCCTAGCGATAGTCCCAATATAAAGGCTTCATACTCAGAAGAGTTATTGGTGCATTTGTAGTCCAACTTGAACGAATGTGAGAACACTTCGCCGGTCGGTGAAACTAATACGACGCCGGCTCTTCCTGTATTATTGCTTGGGGTAGCAGAGCCATCAAAGTATAATAACCAGGCTTATTCTTCAGCGAGTGAGATGTATGGGAATTCTCCGGGTACGTCTTCATGAGTCGTAGTATCATCTTCCCCTGGAAAAGCTGCAAGTAGGTCTACGACTGCTTGTCCCTTTATCGCTTTTGGTGATACACATGATATGTCGAACTTTGATATCTATAGTAATCATTTTGCTTCTCATCTTATGAGAGCAGGTTTTGATAGTATAAATTTTATGGGATCATCCTTAACCACCAATACTACTTTATTTGCTAGTAGATAATGCCGAAACTTCTGAACAACATGCACTAAGGATATGTATGCTCTTTCAACTTTGGGATATCTCAACTATGCATATTTTATTGTACGAATGAGATAGTAGATGGGACATTCAGTCTCCATCACTATACCAGATCTTGTTATTTACCACGTTTTTATTTTCCGGTTTGTGATGGATATAAATGTTACAAACTTTGCAACATTAATATATGTTGCATAATAAGTTTTCCGTTGCTTCATTTGCGAATTATCTAAAATAATTAAACACCGCATATATATCCGGAGCTTATACGAGGGAAATTTTGGTATTATAATTTAAAACATGGGTGTTTATGTCTTCTTACTTTAATTTAGATTTCATCAAATTCTGAATTCGTTTTTGTTTTCGTCCCAAAACCTTAGTTCTCGTTTTCCTTTCCTTCTCATCCTAAAATTTTCCCCTGCGAAAAAAATTCAGATCCAAAATTTCCCTCGCAATTTTTCGTTTCCCTCCAACAATCTTGTTTTTCTTTTACTAAAATTTCAGACTTAATAAATATCTGAAACCCTAATTTGTGTTACAACTCCACTCTCTTCTCCAATCAAAACCCTAGGTTTTTGTTTTGGCCTTCTTTTTTATCAACAAAACCCATCGTTAAGCATAGAATTTGGAAGTCAGATCTTTGTTTTATGATTTGTTTTGTATGGTTTCAGTTTCAGTTTCAGTTTCACTTTCCCCTTTTCTTTTTCTCATGTTCTTTTCTAACTCGAGATCTTATAAATCAATCTAGTCTTTCAGTAATCAAAGTCATCTTTCTTAAACCCACATCTCATAAACCAAAACTGATCTTTCAGAAATTTCAGAAACCAAACCCAATCTTTCAATAACCCAAATTTCATATTGAACCCTAGAAGTATGATTCTCTCCTACATAATCCCTAGACATGACTGCAACTGCACTTCGTGATAACCTTCGCATGGTCCTATTCCTTTAGAGTACTATTTGTGGGTAAGTTTCTCTTACAAACCCTAACCCAAGTTTGTTTTTGATTTTTGGATTTGATTTAATGTTTGGCTTTTTTGTTATCTGTTTGTTTCTAGTATGATTCTACACAATACGAAGTGTGGGGCTGCTGCACTTGCCCCATTTAAGGCTTATGAGGGTATCCTACCACCATATGACAACATCAAGAGGATGGTTTTTCCTGATGCTCTTAAGGTTTTCCTAATTTTCATATAATTTTAGGATTTTATTTAATGTGTTTCAGATATGTATCTGAATTTTTTTTATGTTTCTAGTTTGGGGTTTTGAATGATAACATATATAGGTACAAATGTATATAGGTTCATATATGGTGCTTGATAGATCGAGTTAGTTAAAAATACCCACTGGAGTTTCGTCTTATGGGTGATTTCTTTGTGATTACTTCTGAACACATTTAATTGTGCAGGAATGGGTTATGACATTTGAATGTGAAAATGAGAGCTCAAATGGTTATTTACTAATGTTATGGTTTTATTCTAAAACAATCGTTGTTTTGCAAAAAGTAAATTTGTTCGGTGCATTTATGCCAGTATCTTTGTATACAGTTGCTCTAAGTTTGTTATTCTATTTTTGTGTTAAGGACTTACCGTTGTCAATTGGAAAATACATAAAAAGGAAAGCCTATGTAGTCCAAACTTTTCATATAGAAGTGTTTCATCTAGTGGAAACCCTCAATTAAAAGCTAGTCCCAAATGTTTGTTAATATGATTTTGTTGGCCAGGATTCCACTATCACGAAGAGTTAGATGATATGGATTTTGAAATGTTGAACTTATAATGTTTTTATGTGTCCATGACTATATTTCTTAGTCCTTAGATCATATATGAGGATGTATAATGGTCCTTATATCGTTTGTTTTCTCAAAAGCTGCATATAATTTTTCTTTGGTCCCTGACTTGGCTAATTTACTAAGGTATCTCCTTGGCTCACCGGGAAAAGGAAGGAGCAAAGTTTGCTTTAGGTCAGCATGGGATGTTAAGAAAGGGCCCAGAAAAAAAGTCACCTGGATTTATGATCCCCAGTTCCCAGGAATTACGTCTTAAGCGAGTTAATCCATCAGTGCTCGATATAGTTCTACATTTTTTTAATGCCTTGCATTCGTTACTTCACATAGTCATCTATGTTGGCATTACCTCGGTACTTTATTATTTTTATTAATTGTTATAAAATTGTTTATAGATTAACTCAGAACCTTATGTTGCTTCTGCGTTATTATATTTAGCACTTTATTACAGAAATGGTACATCAATCCATGTTCAAATTTAACATTTTTTTTCCTTCTATGAAATAGTGATTGCATTATAAAGAATAACAAATCCATTATTGTAATAAAGAAGAAAAACTCTAGAGCACAAGGCATCCCACAGCTCAAAGTGGTGCTGCTACAGAATATGCAAGATCCTACTTTGACATTTCTGTATTTACATTTAAATTGGGTTGTACTAAATATTTTGTACGTACGTGTTGCTTCGCAGATTAATATAAGAATGAAAATGATCAAAGCTTAGAGGCTATAATTAGTTAAAGCAGGAAGCAATATAGAAGAAAGTATCAGGCTGGAGCTGCCATAAAACAGAACAAGGTGTGTTCCTTTATCATTATTAAAAGAATCATAAACGGATTTGTTTCTAAAAATGATATCATTACCTACTTTAATTCGTACTATTTTAATGCCATGTATCATGCGAAATTTGTTTGTGGATTTGGGTTGTAGTGCCGTTTACGAAATAATGACTGAAAGAATAGGTTCTGTTTTTATGCCTCGTGGTCTTGGGCATTTTATGTCTTTAATTTCTTTTAGTTTAACTTGTCGATTTCGAAGTCAGTCACTGGTGCAGGTTACTTTAGTTGGTCAACTTCATTTTCTCACTTCAACAGTTACTGTGCTTGTCGTACCATCCCCTTCTTTAACAACTACTTTGGCACTTAAGTATTGCATCTGTATCTCTCTCACTTATACATTATGTTGGGTTAATTTTCTTTTTCCAGTTTTGCATTGTAATTTCAGAAGATATAAAAGACTTGTCAGTTGATTAAATGAGATTGTTTAACATGAAGGGGGTGGTAATATTCCTGTTATAGCAGTTCCACTAGTTGCGTTAGGAACTCAAAGTGGGACCATTGATGTCATTGATGTTTCTTTCAATGTTGTATTGATAAGCTTTTCTGTTCATAATACTATTATTTGGGGATTAATGTGGCTTGGAAATTCTCTTCTCGTTTCATTCTCATGTGTTCAGGTATATGCAGTTCAGTTACGCTGCAAATTTCCTTAAAAGGACAAAGCCGTTTTCCTATCCTCTTAATCAAGTGTTCACTTACTGTTCATTGTCACTCGATTCCCTAATGATCTCTTGTGACATAATCCCATTTCATGTATATGCTTTATATGTTCACTTCTTTCTATGCTTGTATGTACTTTGAATCTGTGATTGTCTTGGTTCATTTATGTCCTTGTGCTGATATGCAATCATTGCATATTCAGGTGACTGAAAAAGCTGGTGGCTATACAAATAGACTTGTTGTCACATGTCTTAAAAGTGGACTTAATCGAGCATTTTTGTGTCTTACAAAAACCAGAACGTGCTCAAAGCAGAGCTTTAATAGCTTCTTCATCAGGGAGGTTTGACTATTCGAGGAATTGTTGTGTGCTCGTAAAACTGAGCCTGTCGAAGGTAATTACTTTCTGGCTTTGATTTTTGGTTTAGAAAAATTAGCAATTTTTTACTTTCTATTTATGAGTTTGAATTCTTGGAGCAGAATGGACTGGGATACTGACAACCATACCAATTGAGATGCCGAAGGCAAACATGGTTGATGATGTCATTTTGTGTCATTTGGTTGATTCTTTGATTTATGTTTCTCTCATAGTTCTTTAATTTGCTGAAAGATTCAAATTTTTGCTGGGAATTCTTCTAAATTCGGGTCAGGTAATATACTGCCCTGCAGGTGGTTCCCTTAACATTGTGATGTAACTTTCTCCTGGATTCGTTGATCATTTCGTGAAACTGTTTCCTTTAGTTCTGCAGGATCAAGTTTTTTCACTGCCTTGGTCCATTCAGCAAACACAAGCTTCAATGTTTTACCAAAATCTCTTGTTTCAAGTGCGAAGCCATCTTCATAGTCTGGTGGCCTTGTAAAATAGGTTATCTATTCAGTAGCTCAGTGTGTTGTTATCCTCTGCCTTGCTGCTGGTGACATTAGTATCCTGGGAAGTATATACTCATACAAGGTAACATTATGAAGTATTTTCCTAAGCACATACTGTTACTCTCATGAAGATAGTGTTTTCTGGTTTCACTCCCTTAGACTTGTCGGGATGGTTTCCTATGAATGTTTATACTTGTGAAATTTCATAATTTCAAAGATTAGGCTGTGTTATAAAAAAATGTGTTTCTTATGTACTCATGTCATTTTATCTTTTCTTTGTATGTGGTGATGTACTTGGGGATGTTATAGTATGAGAATGGTACAAGAAAATTATGTATTGGAATTTCTTCATTTTATTTTTTTAATATTGGAAAATTGTAAAATGAAAAACTGTTTTTTTTCTGATGCAACTTTTGATTATATCTCATATCATGACATAAGTAAGCAGTTTTTTCTTATTGTATCGGCCCAAAATCTCACTAATTGATCTTTACGGCGCTTCCCGAAATAAATGTTGCTTAAATTAGGTAAATCGTTGCACTAATTCTTATTTAAGCAACTTTTATAAATGTTGCTTAAATAATTTAAGCGACGATATAAAAGTTGCATTTGTAACACCGTTTTTGCAACGCATATTAGTGTTGCCAAAATTCTAGGAGACAAAAAATTACCGTCGCAAATCGATGTTTTTGTTTAGTGCACGTCGTCTTCTTAAGCTATAGGGCTCCTATGGCCACTTCACTGAAGGCCGTGTAGAGTAGTGGTTTTCCCGAAGCCGGAGATTTCATAATAACAACTGGTGATAACATCAATTGTTGAATTTGATGAAATGCCTTTTGTTTTGTAGATGACCAGACAAAACTTGCCTCTTTCTTTAACAGGGGTGTAAATAAAGCAGCAAATTGAGCTAGTCCAGGGATAAAACGTCGAATATATAATAACTTTCCCATGAAGCTTTTAACTTCCCTTACGGTGCGCGATGGCGACATGGTGGTGATTGCCTGTGTGTTGGTCGGGTCCAACTTGATCCCTTCTGATGTTACCAGAAACCCCCAAAACTTCCTGGAGGATACACCAAAGGCGCACTTCAGAGGGTTCATCTTCAGATGTTATTCACGGCATCTCTCGATGACCTGGCGTAGGACGTCTATATGGGACGCTCTTGTTTTGGATTTTACTACCACGTCGTCGATATAATCTTCTACTTGCTTGTGCATCATGTCGTGAAAGATTGATGGCATGGCTCTTTGGTAAGTAGCGCTAGCATTCTTCAATCAGAAGGGCATCACTGTGTAATAGAAGTTCCCGATAGGAGTTCAGAGCACGGTCTTCTCAGCATCGTACTCGTACATCTTTATTTGATAGTAGCCAGTATAGCCATGCATGAATGAAAACATGCCATGTCCACTGGTAGCATCCACGAGCATGTCGATGTTTGGGAGAGGAAAGTCATCCTTGGGACAAGATTTGTTCAGGTTCCAGAAGTCCACACAACATCTTATTTGTCCACTCTTCTTCTTGACACGGTCAATGTCAGCCAACCATGTGGGATGTTGGATAGGTTTGATGAAGCCCGCTGCTAGCAACTTCTGAATTTTGATCTTGATTTGTTTCTCGATTTTGTGTCTGAACTGTCTGAGTTGTTGCTTGACTGGTTTAGCATCATGAGCAACATGTAAATGATGTGTGACCAGTTTGTAATCCAATCCTAGCATTTCTTCGTAGGTCCAAGCAAAGACGTCTTGATATTCCTTGAGTAGATTGACAAGCCTTATTCTTTCTTCTGGTGACAAGGCTGAGTTGATTGAAACTGGTCGTGGATTTTTTTTTGTTCCCAGATTGATGGTTTCAAGTGCGTCAGCTGTAGCATCTGTACCATCTTCTAATTGTCGCGACGCGTCTTGGACTTCTTTATGGTATTTCTCCTCACTGTGGCTGCATATTTTGGGGCGGGGAGACTCCTTGTGGGCCTCTCATGTTAATTGCTAACAGCGGTTGCGGACGTAGACCACTTTTCCCTCACCGTCGCAACTAGTCACGAAACTATGACTTCTCTTACCGGGCAGACGATTTGTGATGTCGGAAATCCAATGGTGGTATCCAGAGTGTCTGGAAGCTTCTCCTGATGATCCGGCTTTTACGACAAAGGTTAGTGGTTCGTCTTCTATCTATACCCAGTCAGGTAACGATGTGATGTAGACTTTGTTGGATGGTTTGATGGCATCATCCTATGATTTAAAGAACTCAACATCATATATTGGAGTGTAGGGTGATGGCAACGCCGTTATGCATATTATCTTCCCGTTTAGTACTGCTTTCACGTATTGATGGTAGGTGGAGGTAACAACCTTGTTATCATGCAGTCATGGACGCCCCAGTATCATATGGTATTCAGGCTCTTTTGCAATGACGTGGAACTTCACCTTGGATACTATAGGACCAACTTGTAAATTTAAATAAACATGGTTGTAGGAATTAGTGCGGTTACCTTCAAAATCCTTCATCACTATGGTGTGTTGTATGATCTGGTTCTGAGGGACCTAGGAAACTTTGAGCATTCTGAGTGTAATGACATTGGCAGCTTCTCCTGTGTCAAGAAGGTCTCTCTTAAATTCAGATTCCTTGACATGAGCAGTGACATACAAGGCTCGATTGTGACCTTCTTCAGCCATCATGTCTTCCTCGGTAAAGGTGACGTTATTTATAGTTGGGCTGTCTGATATGGTTGCCTCTATTTCCATCGGAGATGGAATCAGGTGTGTATTCATGGCTATGCGGTTGAGAGCAACAAAGGTGTCGACACGTTGATCCTTAGAAAAGTGAAGAAGCTCGTACATGTTTTCAATTAGAAATATGGCTTCCTGGTTCACTGGTTTTTCTGTAGTTGTGAAGCTCCCAATATTGTGAGGTGGAGAATCACCAGTAGGGAAATCTATTCCTGGTTATGTGGAGCCTGGGCCTCATTCGAAATCCCTACGACATCCTACTTTTTCTATTAATTTGACAAGGGAAGAGAAAAAAGCACCTATCACATCTTCTAGTCTTGCCAGGATTCTCGCTTGACATTCTTGTCTTCGCATAACCTCAACCAAAGTGACTGGGGTTTCGACCACTTTGGTAGCACCGTTGGTGAAACGTAGGTTGATGGTGCCATCGATTGCTGGAGAGGGATTGTGAGCATCGCCATTGATATTGACAAGGAAATGTTAGGATTGGTGGTAATTGAATCTGACCTAAGACCAACCATTTTTTAGATAGTTGAAGAGTTGGATTCGTGACCGAGAGATTGGTCTCTCACTATGGTCGCCAATTGTTGGTATATAAAAGTTGATTCTAGGCAAAACAATGTACTGCAGAAGTACTTTCTTTTGATTCGGAAATCTAAATCGTACAGGGAAAGCCTAAACCACGATAGTAAACGTTCCGCCCTGCTTCGGTCACAAGGAGAGAAAATTGGTTGATCTTACGGGAGGGAAGCAAAGAAAATTGAAGGAATTTGTGTGTTCAATTGTATGTAGAGATGTTGAACTATTGAGAAAATAATAGAGCTTGAGAGAATGATAAGCTTGTTGTGTCTTTGAAATTGGCTAAGTAGCCTATTTATAATAGTTTATTCATGTGCCATTAGTACTGGCATTTGTTAATGCCATGGCCATAACTATGACCTATTTTTAGGGATTCTCAGTCGCATGAGATTTAATGTTAGCATATATGCTTAATCTTTATACAGTGCATGCTGAACATTTTCAAGAGATTCAGCTGTGGAATTTTTCCACTTAAGATAATGTTGGATGCGACTCTGCAATTAGATGGTATGCATCTAGTCTGCGTTTTCCTTCAGATATGGCTTAGCCTCTATTCTGAATGTTTGCAATTTTGTATAATCAATATATTCTGTTTTATACAAATAGTTCGTATAGAAGCACATAAAATAACGAGCATTTAGTTGAGTATAGCTCTGAAATTTCTATGGTGCATATATATGCAAAATAGCTAAAAGGGGTAAGGTCCCGTTGAGCTCTTACTTTTTCTAATTTAGCCAGGATTTTTTTTTCGATTTTCTTGCAGAATTTACGATAGGAGTATGTATTCATAATTTTGATGTCGTGTCAGGAAATTATGCATATTTATTTTGTGCTTCTGCAGCTTGGCGAAAAAGCAATATTATAATTTTCTCCCTTGTCAAAAATCCACCATCAAAAAAATGACAGAAGAAACATTATATGAATGTTGGGAACGTTACAAGAGATTGGTGGCCAGCTGTCTGAATCATCAACTCAATGACTAATTTATAATCCAATTTTTCTATGAGGGTTTAAATTAAGTGATATAAATCTCATTGACGCTGCAAGTGGTGGTGCATTAATGAACAAGACATTGTCGCAGGCTACATAGTTAATTAAGAATATGGCAACTAATTCTCAATAATTTTTGATCCATGGGTCAGAAACACAAGTCAACGGAGTTAATAAAGTAGGCGAAATTACTGATCTTCGTCAACAAATGGGAATCCTGACGGCAATGATGCAACAAATTGCAGCTGTGGTTGTAAAACAATCACAACAAACTTATGAGAAAGTAGAGCAAGTTAATGCTATCTTCTCAAATCAGCGGTACGACACTTACTCCAACACCTATGATCACGGATGGAGAGACCACCCCAATTTTAGCTATGATAACGAGCAAGTTGCAGATAAAAGTCTTGTTTATAACAGTCTTATTGAAGTCTAACATCAAGTTCATGATGTGGTTGTAACAGTGGTAAATAAAGTTCGTTCACTCGGACTTGTGAAGGTTGATTTTATATTTAATTTCAAATACTAAACTAGCAAATAAACAAAATATGATAGCAATATTAAGAATAATTGGGACATAGGATTCCACCATAAACATAATCAAGTGGTGCATATATCAATTCTTAAAAATTAAAGCTCTTTTATGGACTCTATTTCTTTGCAAAAGGTAGATTTCTAAAACATTACTTGTAAATCATAAGCATAGTGCATCAAAAACTCTGAGTCTAAGCATACACCATCAAACAAAATCACAAATAATTAATGAAAATCATAAATCAATAAAAAGAAGTGCAAAAAGTCATAAAGAATCGAATATAGTTACCAAATAATTGTAAAAAATAGCTTTCTCCATTGTCCCAATGTTGGGGTTTAGCGTACATAACTCAAAGAAGTGTTTAAAAGGTGAAAAGAAGAGAAAATAATAAAAGTAACCAGTTTGCAACGATGTATGGGCATTACAGACTTGCTTTTACAAAGAAAGTGTTGCAAACTAAAGATAAGCGTTGTAAATATTAAAAATTTTGGCAACATTTTCTTCAACCTTTTGGCAACGGTTTCTTCATCCTCTTCTTCTTTCAAGAGCAGATTTTTTTTTTTGAATTTCTTTCTCTTAATCTCTGGCAGAGCCAGCCCCCCTCTACTCTTCCTTTAGTCCTCTATTTATACTACACCAACAATATCTCTTCAAATCTTCGATATAACAACTCAAATCTTCAATCAAATAATTTTGGGAATATTTTTTCTTATGGCAGCGATACTCTTTTACTTTTGTTTCCTTCTCCATCTCGAGAACAAGAAGATATTGCCTTATCACAAACTCGAAGATAACATCCTTGACTTATTCAGACTTTGAGAATATTTTCTTTTAAACCAATTTCAAACTGAGAATAACTAACTTCCCTGTTTTAACTCTTCCACGAGATTACTTTTGGTTTTACGTGTTTCCATGATGTGCAAGTTTCAACTAATAAGGAAATAAAATAATCTTGTCCAAACTCCTTTAAAATCGCCCAAAATACTTGCTTAAATCCTTCGCGCAGTTGACAATTGAAATTCCCGCCAAAATTCTCGTTTGAAATAAAAAAGAAGGTGGGTGCCCTTATCATATTTGTGGGTGCCTTTAACCGGAGTCGTAGGGTGTCTTTATCAATTCACTTGGGTGCCTTTAACACTTTTTGAGGTGCTTTTATCAACTTTCTCGCCAACTTTTCCACAATGATTTATTCCACAAAAATACCTAAAAACATAAGAAATAATAGCATCAGTACAATAATTAAGAGCTAACACTATACATTATCGGGACTAATAGAGACAAAAATATAGTGTCTATCAAATACCCCCAAACTTATATTTTACCAGTCCTCGAAAAAATCCAATCTAGAAAATAAAAATCATAACTCACTGTCGTAGGCATCGCGATTGCACTTAGTGCTTTTGAACCCCTAGGTGGCCCTAGTGGACGATTTTTTTCTGGTGAGGGTTTACAAGAGATATACCCACAAAACTTTTACTCCAAACTCTAGCTACTTGTGAAGATTAAGGGTAGACACAAAACATGTTATTAAGTTGGCTACTAAACTTTGTGGCTATGGAAGGAATTACCCAGTTTTGAATCCGATTGTTGTACACGAGTTTTCACTCAAGCGTACTAAAATTCATATATAAGAAAACAAAACTCTACTCAGAAAGTCGTATAATGGACCACGATACTCGTAATCTAACAAACCACAATCGCATGAATAGATTAAAAAGATGAATATGGAGATAGAAGTGTGCGCATGTTGACTAAGGTGAACGGTGTTTCTCAGAATATCTGTATGAACATCATGCCAAGATGAACTCTAATGGATTGAGATACGCACACACTGGTCTGAATCCTAATTCTAGTATCAACTCAACTGGTTTATACAAGAGCCCACGTGGTCGATTTATTGAACATAAACAAAAAAAAAATACTTTTATATTTCATTTTTTATTATTTATTTTTTCCGACAACATAATTAGATCTTTTGAATCTAAACGCATGCTCATTTTTCATGATAGTTCTCATAGATCTTGCGTTCCACGCTTGCTTAGGTGACGGAGACAGGGAGAACACACACATATTGCGATTCAAGTGTCTTTTTATTTATTTTTTATTTTTATTTTTTTTTGGTCAAGTTCAATTAAAATAATGGGCTTGATCTCAATCATTCTACTTCATCCTAGCAGCGACAACAAGGCGATACTAGTGCCCCAACAAATCACTTAGAGAAACACAAAAGGTTACAAAAAAAAAAAAACGTGATATGGTGACGACTCCGAGATATAGTGACGACTATCATGTTATTTTTAAAATATGAGCTATGTCCTTTTATTAATAGACCATTTAGCTGGGTCCCTCAACTCCTACAACCAAGAAGTTTGTTTCCATCTACCTAGAATGGTTAGTGTCATCATGAATTATTCACAAGTCTCTAAATTTTGGAATTTTATTATTGGACTAAAAGTTTCTCCCACACCCCCAAACTTAAATCTAACATTGTCCTCAATGTTCTAAAGATGAAATGAAAAACACGAACAAGGAAAAACTGTTACCAATTGAAGAAAAGAGTTAAGGAATGATATTACCGTGTCGCAAGAGCATGGGTTACCTCCCAAGAAGTGCTAAGTTTAAAATCTTCATCCATACTTAAGAAAGGACTAGTCACCTCATATAGAAATAGCGAGAACAACTGTGGGGAATCTGAATCAAATAGAGCTTACAAAAATAAAAGGAAACTGAAACAGGCTAAGAAAATGAACAAACCGAGCACACCCTTATCTAGTGTTTTGTTTAAGACAACTATATCTAGTTGTAGTTCAGGTTCAGGTTCTAGAAAAGGGTCTAGATAAAATATTTCATGGGATGGATTTCCTCATAGGCGGGTTCATAAGGGTCAGGTTGTAGAGCACATAATAGTAACCTGAATAATTATGGATCCTCAAAGTTAATCAGATTGGACTCACACAGTTTACCACAATAGAGGTGGTGGTACATATTAAGCAAATGTTTCAATTCTAATCTCCTAAAGTCATTAGGCTTAGTCTCAAAACTTAATAACTAACACATTTAAAATTCAAATGTTCCCACAATTGGAAGAGATTTTTTTGGTGGAAAAAAAAATTCAATCTTGGTATTACCGCGTGCGTAGACCAGAGGATTCTCTAACAACTGAACTTCTTTTTGGACATCATTAGGTTAGGGAAACAGTTCTTGAAGATAATCTCTTAAAATGGTAGAGGAACAAACGTTAAGTCCCAAGTGGGGGACTTTTAAAATAGTCAAAGGTAATGCATAGGGAGAATGATAATAACCCCAAAACTTAGAGTTTTGGGTGTCTCTAGATAGACTAGTCACAATTTCCTTAATTTCTAGATCATGAGATTCCTGAAAATGGTCAATTGCTTCTTCTAAGTTATAAATAGGAGGTGCAGTCTCACTCACATTTAAGATCTATACTAGTCTATCTTCTTCGTTTGAGACTATTGTTCCTGAATCGTTGGATTCTAAAACACTAGTCTCGGAATAGACTCATTCCTCTAAACCATCATCGTCTTCATAATAATAAGGAAATATTTCACCGTCCATAACAATGGTATCTTTAGTTAAATCCCTTTCCTCTTGAATAGGTAAATAATTATCAATATTAATAGGAGTTGAACTAAAAACAAAAGTATCACGATGAGGCTCAAATGGTGTAAAAATCTCCTGATCATTATGACTACATATTTCAAAATCTTCATCAACATTATCCTCATCATTATCATAATGACATGAAGATGATTGAACCTTATTTGAACAAGTAGTGTCTTTTATTCTAACCTCGTCCTCTAAATTAGGTAAATATCCATCATTATTACCAATGGTAAAATTGGAAACACTATTTTGGCAATTAAGTTCATTTTGAGCAATATTAGCAGCTAATCGTTCTTCTTCTTCAATTTCATCTAAATGTGTCTTAAGTTCATTGAGAGCGATATTTAAATCTGCAAGTTCTTTATTTTATTCTAATGATTCCTTCATTAACGTCTCACTCCTACGTATCGACTCAGTTGTCAGCTTGAGTGATTCTTCTGGATTCATAATAGGTTCATAGGGATTACTAGGTCGTAACCGCTCGAGGGGTTCTTCTAGAGGAGAATTACTCATTGTTGCAATTTCTTCGTTTCTAACTCAAACCTATTTGTATTCTCATTCAACTGCTTGAGGGTTTCTTCTAGAGAAATAAAGGATCATGTCTACATAATGTGAATATTCCACCAAAAAGTTTTCTTTTAGTTCAAAACGATCAAATGTAGAATCACAACAAGTAATTGCCGAGATTCGCGTGGGAACATCCACCTTTGATTTTAAAGAGAGGGTTCAAAAACATATTTATTCTGACTTAGAGGGGGAAATGCATTGGAGTACTGATGTCTATCATGCACCCGAATATACATATGGTAACGTTCATCTTTTAACAAAAATAAGTCATTTTTATGGATATATCGGGGGGGTTGTGCAGACCCAGTATAGTTCCTTTTTCACTCGGCAAGGATGGGGAACTCGAATTTTTCTCATTTTCCCGTTCATATGACTGGTGCGCGTATGAATAGTAATTGGGATCGCCAGGGTATGACCCATAACCTTCGAAAGCTTGGTGATGGTCTCAACCACTATTCACACTATGGTCATAGTACGGGTAATGTCCATTTTGAAAATCAGTCAGATATTCATTGTATTGGCTATCGTTATACCATTTCGACATTTTTTTGGTGCACGTGCAAATGCAGGGTTGACTACAATAGGTAAGCCAAAGTTACCTTAGCAAAATATACCAATCGTCAAATACTGGTCAAAAGTACGAGGCTAAGGCTTGTGGAATTTCAGCTGGTAAGTCCCATCAGGCCCAAGGCACGGGTTCAGCTTACTTTTCCACAGGTTTTCCAAAAATCGGTAGTCTGACGAATGCAAAATGTTGTGTGTGCACGTGTTTTGTTCTGTTTTTTTATATACACAAAATAAAAAAATCCAAAAGACATATATACAAATAAAAAAAAATTAATGAAAAATCTAAAAAATAAATAAATTGAGGTATACTACTTACCTTTTTTGGAAGGCCATTTCCACAATAAATTGTAAAACTTTACCTGCACAACAAAGACAAGGAAAATACCCACATAAAATCTAAAAAGGAAAAATAAAATAAAATAAATCCTAATTAGCATATTTATAAATTAAACCTAAAAAAATAATAATTCAAAACCCTAACCTAAAAACAAGTCCACGTCGGTGGCGCTAAAAATGATGTGGTTGTAACAATGGTAAATTAAGTTCTTTCACTAGGACTTGTGAATGTTGATTTTATATTTAATTTCTAATACTAAACTAGCAAATAAACAAAATATGATAGCAATATTAAGAATAACTGGGACATATGATTCCACCATAAACATAATCAAGTGATGCATATATCAATTCTTAACACTTAAAACTCTTTTATGGACTTTATTTCTTTGCCAGAGGTAGATTTCTAAAACATTACTTGTAGATCATAAGCATAACACATCAAAAACTCTGAGTCTAAGCATACACCATTAAACAAAATCACAAATAATTAATGAAAATCATAAATCAATTAAAATAAGTGCAAAATGTCATAAAGAATCGAATGTAGTTACCAAACAATTGCAAAAAATAGCTTTCTTCATTGTCCCAATGTTGGGGGTTAGCTCATCATGCTCAAAACATTCTCAAAAATAGGTACATAACTCAAAAAGTGTTTACAAAGGTGAAAAGAAGAGAAAATAATAAAAGTAACTAGTTTGCAACGGTGTATGGGCATTACAGACTTGCTTTTACAAAGAAAGTGTTGCAAACTAAAGATAAACGTTGTAAATATTAAAAGTTTTGGCAACGTTTTCTTCAACCTTTTGGCAACGGTTCTTCATCCTCTTCTTCTTCTTTGACGAGCAGAAATATATTTTTTTCTGAATTTCTTTCTCTTGATCTCTAGCAGAGCCAGCCCTCCTCTACTCTTCCTCTAGTCCTCTATTCATACTACACCAACAATATCTCTTCAAATCTTTGATATAACTCCTCAAATCTTCAACCAAATAATTTTGGGAATATTTTTTCTTATGGCAGCGATACTCTTTTATTTTTGTTTCCTTCTCCATCTCAAGAACAAGAAGATATTGCCTTATCACAAACTTGAAGATAATATCCTTAACTTATTCAGACTTCGAGAATATTTTCTTTTAAACCAATTTCAAATCGAGAATAACTAACTTCCCTGTTTTAACTCTTCCACGAGATTTATTTTGGTTTTACATGTTTCCATGATGTGCAAGTTCCTACTAATAAGAAAAGAAAATAAACTTGTCCAAACACCTTTAAAATCTCCCAAAATACTTGCTTAAATCCTTTACGCAGTTGACAATTGAAATTCCCGCCAAAATTCTCATTTGAAATAAAGAGAAGGTGGGTGCCCTTATCATATTTGTAGGTGCCTTTAAACAGAGTCGTGGGGTGCTTTTAACACTTTTTGAGGTACTTTTATCAACTTTCTTGCCAACTTTTCTACAATGATTTATTCCACAAAAGTTACCTAAAAACATAAGAAATTATAGCATCAGTACAATAATTAAGAGTTAACACTATACATTATCGAGACTAATAGAGACACAAACATGTGTCTATCAGTGCAACAACCACAATAATTTCACTAACAATAACTTCAAAATCAGAATTCAACGATGGAGGAAATGATGAAAGCTTTTATTCAAATGACCGACAATTCAATTAAAGAGTTACAAATACAAGTTGATTATATGGCTAGTGAGTTGAATAAAGTGAAGTCACAAAATAGTGAGAAACTCCTTTCTCAAACTCTTGTTAACCCAAAAGAGGATGCTAATGCCATTACATTGAGAAGCGATACACAACTTGTGCAACTAGAAGTCACTGATACGGGTAATACGGAGACCCAAAAGGGGCCAGTTTTAAAGGGAGAAAATTCTGATTCTCCCCAAGTTCATGAGGTACCTAAATCTAAACCTGAAACTCCTATTTCTACTTATGTTCCTCCTTTACCTTTCCCTCGCATATTTGCTAATTCCAAGAATGTGGAACAAGACAAGGATATTATGGACGTTTTCAAGAAGATATAAGTGAAATTCCTCTCATAGATGCTATCAAGCAAGTTCCCAAGTATGCAAGGGTTTTAAAGGAATTATACACTAACAAGCACAAGCTCATCGGTAATGAGGTAATGAGTGTGGGGAGAATGCTTCGGCGTTTCTTAAAAAGAAACTCCCACCTAAATTGGAAGATCCCGGTAGTTTCACTATTCCATGCATAATTGGTAAAAGCAGGTTTACAAAAGCTATGTTAGATCTAGGAGCATATATTAATGTTATGCCTGCTTCAATTTATGATTATTTAAATCTTGGTCCCCTTAAGAAGATTGACATTGCTATTCAACTTGCCGATAGATCTAATGTTTACCTGAAAGGGATTGTTGAGGATATTTTAGTGCAGGTAAACGAGCTAATATTTCCAGTGGATTTCTATGTGCTAGACATGAGTGATGGAAATTCATCCTTTTATACACCTTTACTGTTGGGTAGACCATTTATAAGCACCGCTAGAACATTAATTGATGTCCACAATGGCACCTTGATTATGGAGTTTGATGGAGAGGTCATACACTTCAATATCTTTGAGGCGATAAGACACCCGAGTAATCTTCAATCAGATGCTAATATGTTAGACGGTGGCTAAGGTGTTGCGAACAAGTAAAGAGTCGGGCTGACGACTTTAAACCAAGCGTTGCATGGGAGGCAACCCATTGGTTTAGTATTTCTTGTACTTTTTCTTGTTATTTTTCTGCATTTTCATATCATTATAGGATTCCTATCTTGATTTTACAATGGATGAGTCAATTTACATTGAGGACAATGTAAATTTTAAGTGTGGGGGTGTGGTTAAGCATATAGAATTCTTAAGTATTCACTTTTAGGTTGAAAATTTCAACTTTTTTATAACTATTTGCATGGAACCCTCCAACTTTTAGATATTTTAGAGTCACTCAGTATACTTCTAGCTATGTTTACATACAGAATTCTTACCGAAATAACTGAAGTTAGAAGTATTAGAGAACTATATTAGGATTTCTTAGTTGTTGAGAAGCAATAGCTGACAAAAAAAGGACTTAAACCGCCGATGGAGAACTAAGTGCAGAAAGAATATTGTATTAGAGAAGTTGATCATTCATTACCCATATATGAGTGAGGTACCAAACCTTCAATTCTTTATACCTCTAAATTGTCCGTTTATAGTGTTTTATTTGCGTAAACTCCGGGTAGAATGATGAGCTGCCCAACCTCGTACCATTTCAACAATACTTTTTGATCTCTTGAGTGCTAATTTTTGTCAATCATGAGGGTGACATCATAATTGTGAAAAAATCTTACCTTGTAGTTTGATTTGCAGTTGGCACCACTCTATCTCTCCCTCGATAACAACAGGTCCATAGAAACACCACCGTCATCAACAAGCGGAACATTACAAATTTGAAGAAAGTTGAAGACGTTCAAGGTTTACAAGCAACACTACAAAGAAGAGAAAAAATCAGATTCAAAATGAAGTGACAATACAAGGAGCATAATTTTATATCCTAATTGAAGACTAAGTACAAGAGCGAAGAAATCAAAAGAAGTGAATTTTTGTAAAGTTTATGATACCAAGACATTACAAGTTGTGAAGAATCAAGTGGTAAATTCTTTCTCCCACGGCCACATTAATTCATAATATGTTTTATTTTCATTTTTTCAGTTGTATTTCATATTTTATTGTCTCAAAAAAAATAATATATATATATATATATAATAACAGAAAAAAATATTATTTTTATTGCTTTAGTGTGTATTTCTTTTTTATTTATTTGTTAAGGTCGTGGGAAAGAAGAAATCTATAAAGAAGTTTCAAGCAACAAGAATTTGAGAAGAAAAGAGTTAAAAATTGTCGAAGTTTAATGAAGTTCAAGAGTTCATCATCTACAGTTGAAGCCGAAGACAAGGCGTTTCTATGAGACGATCTGAGAGTGATGTTGATTTTAGATTGAATAAGAAGGTGAGTGAGCATTCCCATCCTTTCATAGTGGTTCATTTCCTTTCTTATAGATCATCAGAAAAAAAAGGTTCTTTTCTTCCCATGTTTCTTTGGGATATTCAAATATAATTCGAAAGGTTTCCCCTTCCCACCATTCAACGTGTGCAGAATTTGTACCCTCATTTCTTCCTGCACACATGAGAACCATAAAGTACGTCTTTTGAGTGCAAATTCATAAAACTCTATTGGTGAGGCAGAAGTCGAAATATTCAATCGCTCTCGAACCTGAATTCTTTCATATGGTGATTTTCACCTAACTCAAGAGTTAAATATGAGAATAATGTTCTTTGATACATCTAACTTCTTATAATTAATGTGAAGAAACTTTATGTCCTCTTAGATATTTGGATGCATGTGCTTTGGAATGATTGAAAGTTGGAGTAGGTTTTATAGGTAAATCTCTTGTAAACCTCACGAGACTATACCTCGTCCACTAGGGACACCTGGGGGTTTAAGCTTATTGCTAACTGATAGGCATAAAACCTATAGCCGCAATCACACGACGACTACAAAGTAGAAGCAACAAATACGGGATCGTCCACGGGGATTGATAATATTATCTCTAATTAAAAGATAAATTATGTGCCACAAATAAAAAGAATGATTTAAAATAAAACTAATAAAATAAATAAACTAACAAAATAAAGGTCAAACTAGGGTTTTTGGATTTCACTGAATTAAATATGTAAAACATCCATCTAATCTCTAGAAAATATTCATGTTATCACTCAAAACAATATCGAAACCAATCTCATATCTCGGAATATATTACGATGAAAATAAATATTATAATTTTTGTTGTAAACTAAAACAGTATAATCTCCTTCACTTATAAAAAATCAATAAATGAAAACTATTTAAAACGGTTTAAAAATAAAACTATTAATGAAGAAAAATAATTAAATGATTAAATTCAAAAAATTATTTTATTAAAAAATATTTGAATTCTTTACATAATAATTAGTTTTATCGTCAAACCTATGTATAAAAGTTAGCCACTCATTACAAAAATCGAGAAGAACTAAAATTACAAGAGAATAAAACCTAAACTCCCATTTTTATCGGCTGTCCATCCACTTTTATACTGTAACCACTTTCCATTTTTATCTCTTTAAAAATAACACAGAATGAGCTCATCCCAAATTTCGTGAGAATAAAAAGTTTCCAAATAAATAGGAATTTTGTCGCAACCTATGTAGTTAATTTTGGCAGAAATGACCGAAATTTCGCCAACGATATTTGACCGAAATATCGACCGATATGGACCGATACAGCCGATATGGACGATTTTTTATTATTATTTTTTTTTTTAAATCAAAAAAATTTAAATTTTTTTTAAAAAAAAAATCTGTGTTTTAGGGTTTCAATTATTACTCATATTTTTTATGATATTTTAGAATTATATATGGATATGATAATATCTATAATTAATATAATGATTTCGATTAGAATTGTAATATCCTTGTTTAATAGCATTTTAGACTATGAACTTTGAAGTTGTTCTTGTTTTTCTTGTGTTTCCAGTTTGAACTTTGTATGAAATCTATGGATCTATATATTTTAGATTATTACTAGTTTTTCTTTCTAAACTTTATGAAAAAACGTTTGTTATAACGTGTTAAAATATATTTATAATTATAAAATATGAACTAGTATTTTTTCATAAAATTATAGGTTTAAAATATATAGACCGATATTTTACCGATACTTGAACCGAAATTTCCTCGATATACCGGCGTACCAGTGTATATCTCTCGATCGATACGAACCGAAATCCAATATGTAACAACCTTGGTCACAACTCCATCTTAATGACCGAAATCAGATATGTAACAACCTTGGTCGCAACTCCATCTTAATGATGCCACGGAATATTGCTGGTCCATGACTTACTCGGGAAACAATGAGTTGAATTTGGTATTTATTTAATTGACATTTCCTTAACACACTTCAAAAACGTGTTCACCAGCTGGACCCAAATATATCTCACAAATAAAGAAGTATTAGTGGTGATCTATCTGAATTAATTAGTGGACAAAACGTGTTGAGTAGAAGCTAACCCATGCATGCATCATCCACCACTTTCTTATTTGATAATTTAGACTTCATAATCTTACATGCGAGATGAGAAAAACTTCTCTTGGTCTAAGAAATCAGTACGTAGTACGACCCACCATTATATATAGGGGTGCACAAAGGTCGGTTCGGTTCGGTTCTTGGTGGAACCCTGTACCTGTATCTCCCCATGGTCGGTTCTCTAATTTTGTACATGTACCTGTACCCCGTACCCTGGGTTCGGTTCCCGTTTTGTACCCTGTACCCTGGGTTCGGTTCCGGGTACGTACCCTGTATCCTGTTTTTTTTTTTTTTTTGCATCTAAAATTTAAATATAAATGTAAATTGTTGAAGTAAAAGAGATAGAAAGTTTAAGTGTTGCTATCATTCCAATCTCATTACGAAATGTATACAGTATTAACTTCCATCAAATAAACACAAAAAAGAAAAATAACCAATATAGAGTTAGAATGTAAAGGTTTTAAGGGTTTCATAATGAGATTCAAGAAAGTAAAGATTTCGATGAAATGAATCTAATGAACTTCAAGGATCAAAAGATTCTAGCGCTGGCATAGGACCCAATAACTCTGCAACATCCATTAAGAAATGAATATTATGTTAAAGATTGAATTGATAACTAATAAAGAAAATAAAAAAAAGAAGAAAAAAAAAATCACATTACCTTCCTCAACATTAGAGTTATCATCTAGTATATAATCATATAAAAGATCAAGAACAATAGGTTTTAGTAACCAACTTTGTAAAAGATCATGGGGAGGTACAGGTACAGGGTACAAGGTACAGGTACAGGGTACAAGGTACAGGTACAAGGGTAGTACATGTACCTTGTACCCGGTTGTACTCGGTTCCCATTTTTTATACCCGTACCCTGTACCTTGTACCCTCGGTTCGGTTCATTTGGGGTACGGTTCCGTCGGTTCCGGTCCGGTTCTTCGGTTCCGGTCGGTTCCTGTGCAGCCCTAATTATATATCATTTCCATTTCTAACTCTTCACGTGCTTCCCTGCCACGTCCTCTCCAACTTCTAACAGCCCCACACCTTCTCTTCTTTCACTTTGTCCGCCCCGGCTAACCACTATAACTAGGGTTGTTTATGATAAATGGAACTGAACCAAATCGATTAACTAAAAATTGAACCGAACTATTTAATAGTAGAAGCGTTTTTGTAAAAAAAACAAAAAAACCGATATTAATGGTTACGATTTTGGTTTTTGCTCAAAATCAACCGAACAGTGGAAAATCAGTAATCTTCCACCGTTGATAGACATCAAAGATTTAACCTACACCCTTTATTTTTTCCTAATAATCTAAGACTAGGTCGATCTCATCTCATTCTTTCTCCTGCAGACTTCTTTTTCTTCACTAATTTTTTCCTTCATTCCTCTTATGAAGAAATCAAAACCATCTCCATGATTTGATCTGTTAACAAATCAAACCATTATACTACACTAATCCTTAATCTTCTTCTCCTCCTTCTTTTTCTCTTCTTCTCAGCTTAAGCTTGTAACCCTAATCATTAATCTTCAAATTCACTACACCCTTTTTAGACGAAACAAAAACAAAATCGACTATTATATAAGATATATTATATATTTAAATCATTTGATCTTACCCTTGTAGTTGTGTTACATGATTTAAGTTTAAACTAGGGTTTTCTAAACGATTTTGCATAATTTTTTGTTTTGCATGTTTCTTTGATTTAACTATGGAAGATTCTAATTCAACTCAAATAGGCTACGTTTTCGTTAATACACGAATCAAACATGGAGTCTAGTATAGTAGTACGATTAGTATTTTTATTTTTTTTAAGTTTTTGGTGAAACTGAATGAAGATCTAATGTTTATGTTTGAATTGTGTTTCAGAATGTATATGAATTTAGAATGTGTATGAAATATGAATGTCTGCAGGTAGGTTTAAAAATATTTGAACTGTGATCTGTTTTTTTTTAAGATTTGAACTGTCAGTTTCAGGAAACTGACATAACAGTCGGTTAACCGAAACCCACTGGAATAAACCAAAACCGGCTAGAAACCGAGCGGATGGTTAATGGTTCGGTTATGGTAAGATTTTTAGAAACCGAGAGTAATGGTTTCGGTTTTGGTTTGGCTGGAAACCGAGTCGAAAACCGACCATGTACAACCTTAACTATAGTCTTCACAATATAAAGAAGGTAATCATTTTGTTGACATAATAATTTGTTTGCCTATCCACAAATGATGTTATCATGCTAGTGCCCCATTTGTCTAAGATAGTTACTTAAAGTTGGCTTCTATTTCGGTCTATTTTACGGGTAAAGTCATGTGTTCTGGTCCTTTGAGCTTCTTTTATTGAATACTGCAACACTAAATAAAATCATTAAATATACACAAAATATAGAACTAATAAATGTAAATTAAGATGTAATTATGTCGTGTTTGCACACTCATCACTAAGTGTAGCCGTATCCTCAACGAAACAGAGTTGTTGTATATTAATTTAGTTTAGTTTGACTGAAGACTAGCAACTTCAAAGTGTGGGGGAATTTGATAGGTGTCTAAAACACCTTAATTAGTATAAATTGGTTATGCTTTCTTTACTATTTTCTCTTGTATTTTTTGTATATTGCGCTTGTTTTCTATTTCATAGATATTATGGAGTCATGCGACATTAAAGAAGAGAAAAATAGACTTAATTCATTGTTTGGTAGTCTTGGGTGTTGATGGTGAAGCATAATAAGGATGTAAGGCTTCTATGTGTTTGAATATAAGAAAACAAGACTCTACTCAGAAAGTCGTATAATAGACCACGATACTCAGAATCGAACAAACCACAATCACATGAATTGATTAAGAAGATGGATATGGAGATAGAAGTGTGGGCATGTTGACTAAGTTGAACAGCGTTTCCCAGAATATCTGTATGAACATCATGCCAAGATGAACCCTAATGGATTGAGATACGCACCCACTGGTCTGAATCCTAATTCTAATATCAACTCATCTGGTATATACAAGGGCCTCAGCGGTCGATTTATTGAATATACACAATTATTTTTTACTCTTTTTTTTCTCGACAACATGATTAGATCTTTTGAATCTAAGCGCATGCTCCTTGTCAGTAGATTACATCATAGTTCTCATGGATCCTGCATTCCACGCTTGCTTAGGAGACGGAGACAGGGAGAACACACATATTCTATCTAAGTGTCGTTATTTTGTATTTATTTATTTATTTATATTTTTTTTCAAGTTCAACTAAAATAATGGAGCTTGATTTCAATCATTCTACTTCATCCTGGCGACAACAAGGCGATACTAGTGCCCCACCAAATCACTTAGAGAAACATAAAGTTTGCAAAAATAAAAACAGAACGTGATATGGTGACGACTCCGAGATATGGTGACGACTATCATGTTATTTATAACACCTGAGCTTTGTCCTTTTATGAATAGACCATTTGGTTGGACACATTAACTCCTATAAACAAGAATTTTTTTTCCATATACCTAGAATGGTTAATGTCATCCTAAATTATTCACAAGTTTCTATATTTTAGAGTTTTTAGTACAACTAAATGTTTTAAAATTTTCTCCCTTACCCCCAAACTTAAATTGAACATAGTCATCGATGTTGTGAAGATAAATGAATAAAAACATGAACAAAGACTAATAATGATCAAAGTAAGAGAGAGAAAGAAGGATATTATTCGCACCGTGTACCAAAAGCGAATGGGTTGCCTACCATAAAGCGCTAAGTTTAAAGTCTTCAGCCAGACCAAGAAAGGATTAGTCACAATTTACGAATCATATAATAATAATCTGAATAATTGTGGATCCTTGAAGTCAATTTACTTTGACTCACTCATTTGACCACAATGGAATATAGTAGAGTGGTAGTCATTCTCATGAAAATGTGTCGATTTAAACTTTCTAAAATAATCAGATTTAGCTTCAAAAATTAAAAAATTGACACATTTGAAGTTGAAACATTCCCACATTTGGTAAATAAAATATTTGTGGGATAACAAAATCAATCATGGTATTCGCCTGGGTAGACTATATTAACCATATGATGGGTCTCTAACAACTGAGCTTCTTTTTGGACATCATTAGGTTCAGGAAACATCTTTTAAAATGGTAGAGGCACAGACATCAAGTCCCAAGTGAGGGACCTTAATAAGATTCAAAGTTAAACCACAGGGAGAATAATATTCACCCCCAATCTTAGAGTGGTCAATGTCCTTGGACATACTAGTCACAATTTCCTTAATATCTAAATCAGATTTAGCAAAATGGTCAATTAATTCTTCTAGGTTGCAATCATGTGGGGGTACCTTTACTCACTTTAAATTATCTATGAGTCTATTATCTTCGTTTGAGACTATTGTTCCTAAATCTTTAGACTCTAAAACACTAGTCTCAGGATAAACCCATTCCTCTGAACCATCATCGTATTCATCATCAACATTATCCTTCTCATCATAAAAGTATGAATATGGTTGAACCTTATCTAAACAAATAGTTCTTTCAATTCTAACCTCGTCCTCTTGAATAGGTAAATAATTATCATTATTGTCAAGGGTAAAATTGGAAACACTATATTGACAATTAAGTTCACTTAAAGCAATATTATGAGATGACCGTTCTTCTTCCATTTCTCTAAAGGTCTCATGAATTTGTCCCGCACTATGTCACTCTTACGTGAATTTTCAGTCAACTTCTTAAGGGAATCTTCTAAAGAAAGACTACCATCATAAGAAGTGTTGGGTATCAACTGTTTAATTAAATCATCTAAAGACGAAGAACAAACATTTTGCTCAGTATAATATTGCTCGTTTACCCGTTTGTACGACTGGTGAGCGTGCAAATAGTAATTGGGATCACTATGGTTTGAACCATTACCTCCAGAGGGTTGGTAGTGGTCCCAAGTACTATCCACACTATGGTCATAGTACGGATAATGTCCATTTTGGAATTCAGGTCGATAATCATTGTATTGGTCCTCATAATACAGTTCAATATTTTTTTTTTGTGCAAATGCAAATGCAAGGTTGACTAAAATAGGTATGCTCAGGTTACCTTAGCAAAATATACCTCAGTCAAAGACTGGTCAAAGGTACGAGGCTAAGGCTTGTGAAATTTCAGCTGGTAACTCCCATAAGGCCCAAGGCACATGTTCAGCTTACTTTTTCATGGGTTTTTCCTAGAATTCGGTAATCTGACGATGCAATTGGTGTGTGCACGTATTTTTTATTAATTTTTTTTGTATATAAAATAAAGAAAAATCTAACTAAAATAAAAAAAATCTAAATTTATACAAAGAAATAAAATAAAATAGAGAATCAAAATATATCCTAATGTAAGTATTTAAAAAATAAAAATATAAAGAATTTTTTTGGAATGTCCTACTTACCTTTTATGGTAGGCAATTAGCACACTAAATGAAAAATATTACCTGCACATCAAAGACAAACAGATACCCAAATAGAATCTAAAAAGGAAAAATAAAAATAAAAATAAAATAAAGATAAATCCTAATTAACCTAATTTGAACAAAACTGTAAAATAACCAAAAATAATATTTCTCAATCTCCGGCAGCGGCGCCAAAATTGATATGCGTAAAACCTATAGTCGCAATCGCACGACGACTACAAAGTAGAAGCGGCAAATACAGGATCGTCCACAGGGATTGATAATATTATCTCTAATTAATAGACAAATTATGTGTTACAAATAAAAAAATGATTTAAAATGAAACTAATAAAATAAACAAACCAACAAAATAAAGATCAAACTAGGGTTTTTGGATTCCACCGAATTAAATATGTAAAACATCCATCTAATCTCTAAAAAATATTCATGTTATCACTCAAGAAAATATCGAAGCCAATCTCATATCTCGGAAAATATTACGATGAGAATAAATATTACAATTTTTGTTATAAAACAAAACAGTATAACCTCCTTCGTTTATAAAAAATTAATAGCCGAAGACTATTTAAAACGATTTACAATAAAACTATTAATGAAAAAAAAAATAATTAAACGATTAAATCTAAAAAATTATTTTATCGTCAAACCTAATTAGAAAGACTAGTCATCCATTATAAAAATAGAGAAGAGCTAAAAGTATAAGAGAATAAAATCTAAACTCCTATTATTGTCGGCTGCCCACCCCCTTTTATATTGTAACTACTTTCCATTTTTATCACTTTGAAAATAACACAGAATAAGCTCATCCCAAAATTTCGTGAGAATAGAAAGTTTCCGAAGAAGTAGGATTTTTGTCGCAACTCCATCTTAATGACGCCACGAAATCTTGCTGGTCCATGACTTACTCGGGAAACAATGAGTTGAATTTGGTATTTATTTAATTGACATTTCCTTAACACACTTCAAAAACGTGTTCACCAGCTGGATCCAAATATATCTAAATATATCTCACAAATAAAGAAGTATTAGTGGTGATCTATCTCAATTAATTAGTGGACAAAACGTGTCGAGTAGAAACTAACCCATGCATCATCCACCACTTTCCTTATTTGCTATTTAGACTTCATAATCTTACATGCACGATGAGAAAAATCTTCTCTTGGTCTAATCAGTACGTAGTACGACCCACCATTCCATTTCTAACTCTTCACGTGCTTCCCTACCACGTCCTCTCCAACTTCTAACAGCCCAACACCTTCTCTTCTTTCACTCTGTTTGCCTAAGCACAAATGATGTTATCATGCTAGTGCCCCATTCGGTGTTGCTATGAACATCCGCGTCTTGAGCTATCTGAGATAGTTATTTGAAGTTGGCTTCGATTTCGGTCTATTTTATTGGTAAAGTCATATGTTCCGGTCCTCTGAGCTTTTTTATTAAATACTGCAACACTAAAAAAATTTATTAAATAGATATAAAATATAGAACTAATAAATACAAATTAAGATATAAGTATATCGAGTTTGCACACTCAACACTAAGTGTAGCGATTAGCCGTATCCTCAACGAAACAGAGTTATTGTATGTTAGTTTAGTTTAATTTGATCGTGGATTAGCAAAGTTAAAGTGTAAGGGAATTTGATAGGTGTCTAAAACACCTTAATTAGTATCAATTGGTTAAGCTTTCTTTGCTATTTTCTGTATATTGCGCGTGTTTTCTATTTCATAGATTTTATGGAGTCATGCGGCATTAAAGAAGAGAAAAAGAGACTTAATTCATTGTTTGGTAGTCTTGGGTGTTGATGGTTTGAAGCATAACAAGGATGCGAGGCTTCAATGTGTTGGAAATAGAGGAGTATTGGAGAAAAGGCTCAACTTCGCTAACGGGAAAAATGGTCGATGGACGCTTAAATCCTTGGGTTGTTTTCTAGGTAGAATTCATTCTCGCATCTTTTTAATGCATGAGTGATGAACTTGGAAATAAACTGGATATTCTTGCGATTAAGGTATTCTAGGGTTTTTGAAAATGAGAGATTAAATACCAATTCTAGTTATTGATACAAATACATGTTTGTGAATGATACAATCTCTTAACCAATATCTTCATCATCTTGATTACTTTCAACTATTTACTTTGCTTTTGTTTTAGTTTTTATTACTTTCATAAATTCTGAAAAATCCCCCCTCGTTACTTAAAAAATTGAAATTGAATAACAACAATAACCTCATGTGGAATGAATGTTTCTTACGATATACTTAATCAAAATCTTTTATAAGTGAGAAAGTGAATATAATTTTGATGTGCTGCGACACACATCAAATGTTAGTATAATGGTAAGTATTCCAGCGGGTGACCGGGGTTCGTTCAAGGAGAGCATTTTTAAAAACACTTAGGTCCCTAAACCCAAGGTGTCCCTGCAGCTTATCTCTATTAAGTTTACGCCAAGAGATAGTACAGACTCCTTTGCCCTCACTTTCCCCCCACTAGAACTGTCTTTAAACTTTGTTCATATCCTCAATTGTAGATTCTGGTAACTTAAAAGTACACATATGATAAAGAGGCATAGAATTCAGAACTGGCCTAATCATAATTGATCTACCAGCTTGGTTAATGAATTTACCTTTCCATCTTGTTAACCTTCTTTTCATATTATCCACAATTCTGGAGAAAGATGTAGTTTTCCTTCTATTAAGAAATAAAGGAATACCCAGGTAGGTTTCATCCATATTCACCTTCTTTACTCTCAATCTTCTGGTTAAAAGTCTACAATGTCTTCCATGTAGATTTCTAGAAAAATAAAATGGAGACTTATGAAAGTTAACTTGTTGACCAGAAATGCTGCTGAATTCATTAATAACATCTATCAGATTATTTACATTATGAATGTTTGCTCTCGTGAAGATCAAGCAGTCATCCACAAACATTAGATGAGATACTGGAGGTGCTCCTCTAACAATTTTTACACCATGTATTTTCGTAGATGATTCTGCATCAACAAGAGCTCTAGTAAACACATCCATTGTAAGAAGAAAAAGATAAAGTGACAACGGGTCACCTTGTCTTAGCCCTCTAATGGGTTTTATTGGGCTGCAATAGGATCCATTGAGTTGAATTTGAATCTCTGTAGTACTAATACACTCATGAATTAAGGAACACCACTTTTCACTGAAACCCAATTGCAGCATGACGTTCCTCAGAAAAACCTATTCAACTCTAGCAAACGTTTTCGACATATACAACTTTAGCGCCATATAACCTTTTTTTCCCATTTTTTCCTCTTCATACAATGTATTATCTCTTGTGATAAAGTAGTATTATCAGAAATCTATCTACCTGTAACATAGGCAGACTGCATAGGAGAAATAATTATGTCAAGGAAAACCTTTATTCTTTGTGCCAAGATTTTAGATATAATCTTATATATAGTGTTACTACAAGATATTGTCCTGTAATCTGCTGGAGACTGGGGAAGCTTCACTTTAGGAACCAAAGTAACATTTGTCTTGTTTAGACTTTTTAGTAGCTTGCCAGAATAGAAGAACCCTTGAACTATTTTAACCACATCAGCTCTTCCTATATCCCATTGAGATTTAAAAAATCCAGGTGGAAAACCATTCGGCCCTGGGGATTTCCATGGTTTCTTGGACTTTAGTGTTTGTAATATTTCATCTTCATCTGGGATCCTGGTAAGGAACACATTGTCTTGTTCAGAAATACATGAAGGAAGAAGACATAAGATATCATCACGGACTGTAGGATTAATAGAAGTACTTGTATTAAGAAAATAAGAATTGAGCAAACTCTCTAACTACATTTTATCACTGCACCAAACGCCGGATTTATTTATTTGTGCCTCTACTCTATTCCTACACCTTTTGAAATTATCTTGCATATGAAAGTATGTAGTGTTTTTATCAATCTCAAGAATATGAGATTCACCCGACTTCTGTCTCCAGAACCGAGCTTCTCTAACATGCCACTCATTAACTTCTTTTTCAATCTCCTGAATCCTATCAGTATTGATTCTCCATTTGATGAAGCTTGAAGACTAACAATTTCTTGATGCAGATTTTTTATATTGTCTTGAATATTGCCACAAGCATTTCTGTTCCACCTTGCTAAAGATTTCCGAACACCATTTAATTTAACTTAGAGTCTGTAGGCAGCATAACCTTTATAATATCATCACCCCAAGCAGCCGTAATATGGTCTCTACATGAACTATCTCTTAAATAGCACTCAAAAAACTTCCAACACCTATTGTTCAAAGAGTTATTACAAAAGTAGAGTTTAAGAAGTATCGGGCAATGATCCAAACCAATTTATGGAAGATGCAGCAAATGAGCGTCTGGAAACTGAATAATTCATTGTGGACTCACAAGAGTTCTATCAAGTCTTTACTTGATTTTCATGTACCATATTTGTTGCTGGTCCATGTAATTGGATTTCCATGAAAGCCAATGTCACTTAAACCTGCATCATAAATGTATTGAACAATACTAGGAGATAAAGAAGAGCTAGGGCCATTGCTATTCCTATCCTCTAGATTAAGAGTGATGTTTAAATCACCTACGCCAACCCATGGCAGGTCAGGATTATCGAATCCTAAGTTTTTAATGTAGTTCCATTGTGCTTGTTTAAGATGGGGATATGGTATGCCATACATACAAGTTAACAACCATTCTGGTTTAGAGGGATCACTAGTAATAAGAGAATGAATCATATTATTGGCGTGCGCTACAATTTCAAGATTAAACCCATCAATCCAAAGTAAAACAAGACCACCAGCATGCCCTATGGATAGAACATAAAAACTGTTAGGATATCTAAGAGGACTGATATAGCTAAGAATTTTGTCTGAATCAATTTTTGTTTGAGAAATAAAAATGATATCAGGTTTATGCTCAGTAGACAGATCCTTTAGGTGATTCCTATTTGTTTTTTTTTAAAATCCATTACAATTCCAAGAAAGAATATTCATGGTTAAGTTTTTAGAATAAATATTACTGATAGATTGTTGATTAAACAAGAAAATGAAGAATATAGATCAAGAACAAGATTACTTGTTTCTGTTCTTTGAAAAGAATCAGAAACTTTCTTTTTGATTAACTGAAAACATTCATGACATGATTCTCACAGGACACTTTCCTTTTATCAGATTGAAGAACTCCCTAACTCTAGCTAACGTACACATAGAGCATTAACTGCTAACGTACACTTTGACCAGCTCACATAGGCTAACATACACAGGACATAATACTCTGGATATGCTAACATACACAGAGCGTAAACGAAGTGTAATCTTAAATTACATTCTATTAGCCCCCCTCAAACTGAATATGGTAGGCAGAGGTTGCACACTCAGTTTGTTCCTCAACAGAGCAAACCTTGGACCAGAAAAGCCTTTTGTAAAACTGTCAGTTGCTTGATCACTAGTAGAAATATAAGAAATCTTTAAAGCATTGGATTGAATCAATTCTCTGACAAAATTATAATCAACTGAGAGATCCTTCATCCTGGTATGAAAATTTGGATTGGAAGAATAAGAAATTGCACTGATGTTGTCACAAAGAATAGAAGGAGAAGAAGGCAGGAAAATATGCATTTCAGTTAATAACTTGCAGACCCAAAGTACCTCTGCAGCTGAGTTTGCCAGACTTCAAAATTCTGCTTCAGTAGAAGATCTGGCAACAATAGTTTGCCTTTTGCTAGACCATGATATGGGATTAGAGCCAAAAAAGATACAATAGCCTCCAGTGCTTCTTCGAGTAACAGGATCTCCTGCCCAATCAGCATCACTATAACCATGTACTGCAGTTAATCCCTTTATAAATAGGATTCCAAAATCAATAGTTCCCTTAATGTACCTTAAAATCCTTTTAACTGCAATCAAGTGAGTGGATGTAGGTTGTTGTATGTGTTGACAGACCTGGTTAACTGCATAAGAAATCTCTGGTCTGGACCAAGTGAGATACTGCAAGGCACCAACTAGGGATCTGTAAGCAGTAGGGTCAGACAGTGGTTCACCAGTGGAATGTGATAGCTTGAAATGAGCAGGAACTGAAGAGGAGCAAGGCTTAGCACCATTCATAGCATGCTTCTCCAACAGATCTAGTGCATATTTAGTTTGTGAAATAAAAATAAAGGTGGAGTTTCTTTTGATCTCAAGGCCAAGAAAATAATACAAAGATCCAAGATCCTTCACAGGGAAATGTTCCTGTAGTTGAAGGATGAACTCAGAGCAGTAAGAAGAGGAGCTGCCTGTAATCAAGATGTCATCCACATACACCAGAATAAAGGTAATCCTGGAACCAATCTTCTGAATGAACAAAGAAGCATCTGCTGAAGACATAGTGAACTTATAGGAAAGTAAGACTTTTTGCAACTTAGCATACCATGCTCTTGGATCCTGTTTCAAGCCATACTAGGACTTGTGAAGCTTACACACATGTGTTGGATTATCTGAATCAATAAAACCAGGGGGATGAGACATATAGATATCCTCATAAATATCACCATGAAGAAAGGCATTGATAACATCAAGTTGAGTAATAGACCAAGCAAAGTTGACTGAAATTAAAAGTAGAATTCTAATTGTAGTAGATTTAGCCACAGGACTGAATGTTTCAGAATAGTCTAACCCTTCCTGTTGATGAAAACCTTTAGCAACAAGTCTTGTTTTATACCTAGCTATAGAACCATCTGGATTATATTTAAGTCTGAATACCCATTTACAACCTACAAGATTCATAAAATGATGAAAGGGTACCTTTGACCATGTGTTAGCATCCTGGAGAACATTATATTCATCCACTAGTGCCTGTCTCCACTTGGGGTATTTGTTTGCTTGACTAAAGCAGGTGGGAGTTAGGGGAGGAATTTGAGCAGCAATGGCAGCAGAAAAGGAATATTTACTTGAATATGTCTTTGGTTTGAAAATACCAGATTTGCCTCTTGTGTGCACAGAATGAGTATTGGAAATGCTAGAAGAGAAATGAGGTGATAAGATATCAGATGAGGTGGAAGAGGGTGGGGATGGGGATGGGACTGGTGAATCAGAGTGAATAACATTTGTAGTAGTTACAACTGCAGTGGAAGTTGAAGTATGATCTGGTGAGACAGAAGTGGCTTGTGTAAAAATGGGTAATGGAGCTGAAGATGTCTTGAGAGGAAATACAGATTCTCTAAATGTAACATGCCTAGAGACATAAACTCGGATTGGATCCAGGCATTTATAACCTTTTTGAGATGAACAATAACCAATGAAGACACAAGAAATACTTCTGGGTGCCAGTTTGTGAGCTGCATAAGGCTTTATCCATGGAAAACATAATGAACCAAAAGATCTCAAGAAATGATAATTAGGGGAGTGATGAAACAGGACCTCAAATGGAGTTTCATAGCCAATGGATTTAGTAGGCAATCTATTGATGGTATAGTTGGCAGTGGTAAAAGCATCCACCCAAAAGGCATCACTGAGACCAGATTGAATTAGAAAGGTTCTGCCAATATCAACAAGATGCCTGTGTTTGGATTCTGCTACACCATTTTGTTCAGGTGTGTGTGTGGACAAGATAGCTCATGTTTGATACCATGGAGAGCTAGATAAGAAGTTAACTGGTTATGTAGAAACTCACCTCCACCATATGTTTTTATTGTCTTAATACAGAATTGTATTTGTTTTTCAATGTACACTTTGAACTCAAAGAAAATTTTCTTGATATCAGATTTGTCATATAAAGGAAAAATCCAGCAAAACTTGGAGAAATCATCTATTATTGCAACATAGTACTTGTAACCAGACAAAGAGATTACAGGACTTGGACCCCATAGATCCATGTGTAGTAATTCTAAGGGAGTAGAACTATAAGTAGTGGACATCTTGAAGGGTAGTTTGTGTGTTCTTCCTAAAGAACAAGCAGCACAGAAAATAGAACTATTAGCGACATAGGGTAAGGACAAAAGTTTTGAGATACATTGCATGGTTTTGAATGAGGGATGAGCTAGTTTTATGTGCCACACTTCAGAAGATATAGATGTTGTGACATCAGAATGAGTTGTATGTGGTGATTGATGCAAAAAATGGATAGGATATAGTCCATTATTTTGAGGGCCTTGCAAAAGAGTCTTCCCAGTTGACAAGTCCTTCACAGAAAAGCCAGAAGAGTTAAAGGTTATTGAACAATTGTTGTTTGAGGTGAACTTGTGTACAGAAAGCAAGTTTTGAACAACATTTGGTACCAAAAGAACATTGTTCAAGTTAAAGAGATGATTTGGTGTGTATTTTAAAGACCATTGACAGCTTGTATTTTATCAGGACCTTCATAAGTTGTAGTAGCTTTTAATTCAGACTTATTTGGAGTGATATGGTTGGTGGCACCACTATCAGCATACCAAGGATTTTCTCCCATGATATTTGCAGAGGCCAACATAGCAGACAGATGAGTTGGAGTGTTGACATTATGATAAGAAAAATTAAGCCTGTTTTTGCGTTCTAAAGCACTATGACCAACTTTGCCACAAATTTGACAGATTAAGAATGATGATGTAGATTGATGAGTCTCCATAGTAGATTTTGGTAGAGAAGTGAAAGGTTTATATCCAGAACCTCTGCCTGTTGAGTATGTGTTTCTTCTGCCAAATTGAAAATTTCCAGATCTAATGCCATTATTGGGATGAGAAGTATTCCCTCTGTTGTATGAATGTGAATAACCTCTGGATCTTGAATTAGGATCTCTAAAAGGTGTTTTTGCTGAATTATAATGTGCAGTAAAGGCTTGAGTTGTAGAATGAGTAATGAGATCAGTGTTTCTTTGACTAATTATTACTTCTTCACTAAGTAGATTATTGTGAAGTTCAATGCAAGAAATGGGTGGGTATTTATGCATCATTGAAATAGCAAAAGGAATATAATCATAGTTTAAAGCAGATAATGTGACAACCACTAATTCTTTATCTAAGACAAGTTCACCAGCTGCAGCAAGTTGATCTGACAAAGATTTAATTTCATCAATTAGTGATAAAATGGATTTTTTACCTTGTTTGATAGCTAGAAGCTTTGTGCGTAATTTAATTGAGTGAGTTGAAGAGGAACGAGCAAATCTTTCTTCAATATTAGTCCAGAGATGATGTGAAGTTGGTGCAGCAGCAAAGTAAGCAATTACTGAGTCTGAGATTGTGCTATTGATCTATATAGTGATTGTAGAATCCTCATCAATCCATTCTAAGTAGAGAGGGTTTTCAATATCATTAGTTTGATTTCTTGGATTTGTATATTCATCTGGATAAGGATAAGTGCCATCAAGATACTTCATAATTTTGAATTGTCTTATGACATGAAGCATAAGATTTTTCCAAGTGAGAAAGTTATCCTCTCTAAGTTTGAGAGAGATGAAATTTGTTAACTGATTTAAAGGAACTTTTGCTATTGAACTTGAAGTTGGATTCTCCATTGTAGAAGAAAATTCACGAATCATGTAAAACTAAAAAAAAAGATTGAATCTGATTTAAGATTGAAAGATATTAGAAATTAAAATTCTTATGGCTCTGACACCATGATAGATTGTTGATTAAACAAGAAAATGAAGAATATAGATCAAGAACAAGATTTCTTGTTTCTGTTCTTTGAAGAGAATCAGAAACTTCTTTTTGATTAACTGAAAACATTCATGACATGATTCTCACAGGACACTTTCCTTTTATCAGATTGAAGAACTCCTTAACTCTAGCTAACGTACACATAGAGCATTAACTGCCAACATACACTTTGACCAGCTCACATAGGCTAACATACACAGGACAGAATACTCTAGATATGCTAACATACAATGAGTGTAAACGAAGTGTAATCTTAAATTATATTCTATTAATTATTGACCCTAGAATGCAAAGTAACTTCAATAAAAATAATAATGATAATGAAAGAGAACCATAAGAACACAATGAAAGCAATTTGTAAAACCTTGAAGAGTAAAGTTGGATACAACCAACAACAGCCTTCTTATTGAGTTCTTGCTCTATAATTAACCCCTTCTCAATAGTGATGTTGTGAGTTTCATCCGGAGACCTCTCCTCAATGTGAATTGGATGTAGCTGCCTTGAGTTAATCCCATCATTACAATTCATATCCTCAGATGTTTCCTCATTTGTGTTTGCGACAAAACCTGGATTAAGAATAGTATTGAAACCGAGCTCAAAATTTTCGTTTTTGCATGTATTTGAGATATTACCCTTCATGTTGTTATCCAAACCATCCACCCTTGCTCTTTTTTTGTGTGTTTTCTGGTGTGATGAACCTGAACCATGTTAAAATCACCCATGAACTTCACGAACTTCATGTTGTACTCACTTGAGAAAACTTTCATACTGTTTAAAATATCATAGCTTGCAACTATATGGTTTAAATTGAAATGAGTGCCCCTGATAAAGAGTTTATTTTTTAGATCATTCATATAGTCTTTCTGTTGATTTTCCGGAAGAATCAAGCCAAACTGATCCATTGGGAGTTGATCTTCAATATATTTGCAAACTCTTTTCTACGATCAATTACGTAACACTTTTTGCACATATGTTTTGGTTAATTTTTCATAGAAAAAAAATCTATCCAAATTTTTTCATCAGCTTGAGTTTTTTTACCGGAAACACCTTACAAGAGGAGTTGAAATATCAATGGTCATTCTGACTTTGACTACCATACCTTTGGCAGGGTTACCATTCTTATGATGCATTTCTATAAAATTCCCAAGGGGTAATATCCTTAATAATGTCTGGGTGCAAGAAAGTAACATCTAGATTATACATCTTATCCAAAAAGCCTTGGTCTACTAAGCACTTCCTTGTTAAACTCGGATATGATAGGTAATTATTGTGTGATTTTTCAACCATCTAGAGTCCGTGGTAACAGAATAATCATAACCATTCACATGGGCTTCTGAGCTTCTCATCCTAGTCCCCTGAATTTAGAGGTATCAGCGTAGCTTACGGTTTCTCTCATTTGCTAACACAACTCAAAGTGCAATCGTATGCTGCTCTTCAAAAATAAAGTCGAGAACCGGATCACCAAATTTGAATTCATAGTGCATTTGTTCCGGGGTTTCCTCCAAGTAAAGCACCAACTAGAAGTTTTTTTTTTAAATTTTTTTGAAGCAAATCAACTAGAAGTTAATAAAGGTTACATTAATCTCTCTAGGCAACAAAAGAGATCATTAATTTAAATCTCCTTACAATGGATTTTGTACCATCTTAACCTTTTCTTTAAAGAAAGAAATTGGATTTGAAATTAATTACGTACAAAGGTGTAGCTCGCTGTAACTGCAATCAAAGTTTAGCTACATTAGTACCTTTATCCCCAAATAAACATTTGTCGCCACTTTGTTTTGACTCTCGGTTCTCTAAAAATTGTGTAGTTGTTCTTCCAATGGACCAGTACGATGAAACAAAACGTAAGAGGAGGCAAGGAAAAGATTGATTAGTAGTTGTTGTTGTTATTAACACCATTTTTTTTAAATATAATTTTTGATATCTGATAATAGATATGCATCTACAATTAATCTAAAACAAGAAAAATTAAAGCAGCAAATACTCGTTGCGCCAGATATAAACTACAAAAACACATACGTACATTTTAGATGAGTCGGTGCATGCCAGCAGTAAATACGATAAGACAAGGTGAACTGATGTAAAGTTAGCAGCTGACAGACGTATCGATAGAGAGAGAGAGAGGATAACTCTCGAGGCTGGTGATGGACTTGGCTCATCAGGGGGGTTTCGGCGGAAAAGATTGATGGATGGGATTAGATAAAATGAAAAGAAAAGAGATAGGAAGTCAATGAAAGAAAGATGAATGAGAAGTGGAAATACTATCATTTCATGATTTGAAAAAACATAATAATCTTACTAATTATGAATACCCCTACTCTATTATTCATAATTACAATAGTCTACACTCTATATTTCATCACATCTTCTTCTTTTTTCCTCTTCCTTTCCCTTCTTCTCTCTGGATAGTTGGATTATTCGCTTTGCTGACAGCTCCCTACCCCAGTATCTTTTAACCCTAATATAGCCCACACCCCATGCAGTCATGTACTCTCAATTCACTTCCTTTTTGTCAACATAAACGTGAGAACACATGATATAGCCTACTGTGTTCTAAATTTTATGACAACCACCTACTTCGATTATTTCATTCTTCACTGGAAAAACCAAGTTAGAGATAATTAATTTCTCTATCAAAAAAAAGTCAAATGTAATCCGAAGGATGTAGTTTGATTCTATTATGCGAGGTAAAAAAATAGCTCCTTCGAGTTCCACAAATAAGACGGTAGCATGCTCCAAAAAAAAAAAAAAAAAAAACGATAGCTAATTTAGAAAGTAAAAGTTTATGTTGGAATTTCATTTCCTTAATCATCAAACTTTATACATAAACATGATTATAAAGTATACATTAGATGAAACAAAAGATAACCTTAGTCTTAAAATGTTTTACAACATCAAAATTATCATGTATACAAACATATTTCAGTTCATAAGCTACTCATACAACACCACATAGAACAAACAGTTCATGCTAAATCAGATTGAGAAGAAGAAACAGAAAAAGAATCATATCATTAAGAAAATGCATGACATGTTATCAACTTCTATTGCCTCGTACTCTTAATGATGGATGATAACAAATTTTTTCTTTTTAAAACTATATGAGGCTAGAAGTGAATCCTTGTCATGCTAGCCACATGTCGCTCCAACCTTTCCATCATGAGTTGGAGGACATCTCATGGCCGCAATAGACAACACATAGGACAACTCATGTAAAAATTAGTTTAATAATAAATAATATTATATACATGATTAGGCATTTAATCATACCATAATCTACATTACACTAAATTGGATTATCTTAGACTAATCAAGAATTACTTTAAGCCAAACATGATTTGTTGCTAAACCAATAAAAAGTCTAACATCTCCCACTTTGGTTAGCAACAAACTCTTTACTAAAAACTGCATGCTTGAGTCTAAAAGGTATACTAGGATTCAACCATAGAGACCTATACAACATTTAAAAGATGTATACGTCATTTCTATAATCAGAAAATCAGACGGGCCAATTTATAGTCAAGTAAAAAAACCATCTTAAATGGCTTAGCCTTATGCCAAAACAACCTGTACTTTAAACTTTGTTTTCAAACCAGAAAATTTAAACTTGAATCGATCTTTATATGTTTTCACCACAACTTTATATGCTCTTACTGCAACTAAAATTATTTCCTTAGTAATATTGAGATTCATCTCCGTCGAGACAAGTATATAACTGGCTCAATTAAGAGGCATGTTTCCGTCGAAACATATAAAATATACAACTGGCTCATTTAAGAGGCATGTTTTTGTCGAAACATATAACAACTAGCTCAACAACTTTAATATCCTTTGTATCACAAACCGAGATTTTAATGACCTCAAAAGATATCCCTTGTCTCAATTAAGAGACGTGTTTCTGAAGAAACCATTTGTGCTCAATATGAGTTATGTCTCCGAAGAGACCGTTACATCTCAAAACGAGACTGATCTCCAAAGAGACCATCTATGCTCAATATGAGCTATGTCTCCGAAGAGACCGTTACATCTCAAAATGACACCGATCTTCAAAGAGACCATCTATGCTCAATATGTGTTATGTCTCCGAAGAGACCTGACTCAGTAAGAGATATATCTCCGACGAGAAAACCTTTGTCTCAAAATAAAATGTGTCTCCGTCGAGACCCTTTATTCATCTCTTTGCTGGATTAATCTCTAAAAAGATTATTTGTGTCTCACTCGAGACTTTGATCTCCGAAAAGATCATTTTTGTGTCTCAAAATGGGACTTTTTGTAATGATCTCCAACTGATCTTATGTTCCTTGTACAACATAAACAACAAGAACAAGTATTCATTTAAGATGATAAACATAAAAAAAATGCTATTATACTCCTATTGTTTTCCAGATTTCTGCCACAATGCATTGTTGTTTATCCTTAAACTATACACAAACGAACATTAGAACAAATTCATCACCATCAGGGATTCACCTTTGGGAAAACCATGATACCAGAATCTTAAAATTGCTAAGTAATAAGCAAACATAAACATCTTAAACTCATAAAAAAACTTGGTGTCATCGCAGATTCACCTTTGGGCAGAATTACGACATACAAGAATCCTAACAAGTTTAAGACTAACACTTCATATATAATACACAACAATTCTATTAAAACTTTGGGTCCAATAGAAAAAGAATATTTAACAAAGTACGAAACATGATTCATTTCATATTTTACTTGTATGAATCACCTTTGGGAAGATTCACACTCATAACATCCGAAATAAGTCATAAACAAACCTTTATTTAAGCAAAAACTTATGAAGAATTCTTTTGCTACTTTCTGGTCTTTGTGATTTGAACCACAAGCATCTTCATCTCTTTTTAACTTAGCCACATGAATTCAATGCCTCATAGTCCAACACTTTCGACATTGATTTTATACAGTATTTCTTCCAAAACAACTAAACCACATAAAAAAATTCATTCTCATTAGAAAACCCTTTCATACTCTCAAAGTATCACTTTGGAAATACTTAGTCGAGTTATTTACGTGAAACGTACAGAATATTCAGTCATAACTTTCAAAAAATGAAAAACAAACAACATAGTTTCAATGAACTAGTATACTTTGAAATCCAAATTTGCACCTTAAAGGAAATATACCTTAAACTTGATTATTAAACCTTTGGGTATAATAGAAAAGTTACTCGACAAAGTGCATCACATTCTGTAAACAGAACATTCTTATTTTGTCAAGTTTCTTCCCTATCAACTTGACTGCCATTACAGCGTAACTAGGCAAAATCTTCTTTGGAAATTTACCTTACTCTTATTTATGTGTATCCAAATCTATAATCACGTATCAGTTATTTGCAACACGGTTTTAATAGAGGGAGCAACATAAGCAACTATTATCCCTCATGCAGGTAAAACAAGCACTACAGTCTATAGATTAAGAACCAAAGCCATATTCTACTTAGAACATCTTGTCAACATAAACGACATATATATATATAAACCGAATGCACCAAGCTTTCATAACCATAAAGGTACCACTGATATAAAGTAACTTGATCCTCAATGGACATTAAAGTCTGAAAACAGAACTAGCAGAAAACTTTTTCACTATAGAAACATGTTCAGCATATGTACTGTCATAAAAGAAAACTCAAGTTTTAAGTTGTTTCCTCTAAAACCATTTCAGTATCCACTAAATATATACCAAATGCTACAAGAGATAACACCATTAGAAATTTTTTCAATTTCTGCAAGCTACTATTATGCAAACATATCTCAAAGATGCAATGCATCTAGATGTAAAGGTGGAAACAATATGACATGTTTCATCAGGTAACCGAATTTAAAGAAACATGTAAAAATCACCTGGTTCAAGATAATACCAATACATCTAGCTAACTAGTTTGCTAGTTCTTCATAGTCCAGTACTTTATCAAGGTGTCACTAATGACCAAAAACATTAGTTCAGAATGAAAGCTAACTACTTCATGTTTATAAAAACCATTTAGCAACTATCTAAATAGAAACATAGTGGGAAAAGAGTTTATTTAAGCAAACAACATGAGCCAATGTTTCCAACCATATAACAGATTTTGGCGTCACAGTAATTGGACACAAGGCATACAAGTTTTAAGACTCATGGAAACTTTAATATGTTAGTTTTCATGGCATAGAGTAAGCTACTCAATGGTCATGTTCAACAACTTTTTCATGATACATCTGAACCTGATGACGAACTATACCTGATTCTTTTCCATAGTCGAAATAAAAAACTACTTAATAGAAAAAACACATAGCATCCTCACTTGGTCATCCTTAAAACATCAATAACCCTATCTTAACACATCAGTATCTTCTTGAAAATATTCATGAAAATCTTCTTGAAAATATTCATGAAAATCTTCATGAAAATCTTCTTGAAAATAAGAACACGAAACTAGCATGGATATTCCCAACTTTGTAATCTAACATGCTTATAATTGCAAGATTCAAATAAATTACACAATTATTCTTAAGCATCGGGACAAACACTACATATATTGAGATCAAAATAACACAGGATTATCGTGTTATTAGCAATTCATGTTAAAAAAATAGAACTGCAATAGATAATCTTGAAACGTGTCAGCTCAATTCAAATAAGATTGTTCCGTATGCTATCAACCACAAACTCCATAAGCAGTTAAACCAAAAAAAAATTAAGAATATACTCTAGTTCAAGAACAAAAATTAAATAGGGGAAATAGAAGTTGAATGTTGGAATTTCAGTTCCTTAGTCATCAAACTTTATGCATAAACATGATTATAAAGTACTCATTAGATGAAACCAAAGATAACCCTAGTATTAACATGTTCTACAACATCAAAATTATCATGTATACAAGCATATTTCAGTTCATAAGCTGCTCATATAACACCACATAGAACAAACATTCCATGCTAAATCAGATTGAGAAGAAGAAATTGAAAAAGAACCGTATCATTAAGGAAATGCATGACATGTTATCAACTTCTATTTCCCCACACTCTTAATGATGGATGATAACAAATTTTTTCTTTTAAAAACTATATGAGGCTAGAAGTGAATCCTTGTCATGCTAGCCACATGTCACTCCAACCTTTCCATCATGAGTTGGAGGATATCTCATAGCTGCAATGGACAGCACACATGACAAAACATGTAAAGATTAGATTAATAATAAATAAGATTATATACATGATTAAGACATATAATCATACCATAATCTTTATTACACTAAACTAGATTATCTTAAACTAATCAAGAATTACCTTAATCCAAACATGATTTTTTGCTAAACCAATAAAAAGTTTAACATGTATTACTTAAATCATATTAAATTCAATTGTCATCCATTACTAATTTAGTTTAGTGAACTAATGCTCCTATTAACATGAGATGAAATCAACTGCAGTTCCGCATGTTGATACTCCCTCAGGATGATGTATATCCTCTTGTTTTAGTAAATCCTTTCTCAGTAGGTTTATCGGTAAAATTTCATAATTAAAATGTAGCCCAAAAAGAAAAAGAAGAAAATAATGATCCAACAAATATCTTTATTATGGAGGGAGTCTTAGCAGGGGCGGAACCAGGATTCATGAAAGGGGAAAAAAAAACTCCAACACAACCTAGTCAGTCTCATGACTTTAAAAAGAAAAAAAACTTAATAAAAAAAATTCATTGCACATGAAAGATTGTATTACAACATACAGCGTTTGATAACAACATAATATACAATGTGGGACATTTAGGCTAGTTAATTTTTCGATTATGTATTATTCTCTAATTGTATGTAGGTATATATCGTGTACGAAGGTTTCAAATATTTACGAAAAAACACAAAAATCTGCATATGATACAGGGAGACCAAGACAATAAGCTGATATCGATATTTGGTCAAACTAAAATATCATAAAAATCACTAAAAAAAACACAAAACAAAGATTAACATGGACCCCAAAGAAGAAACATATCATAAAAGTCAGATTTTATTTCCTACGGTACAATTCTAAGTTGACAAAGGGAAGTGACTTTGTTTTGAATTCACGATTCAAAATCAAGGGAAGTAAAAATAAACCCAAGATGAAAATCACAACTAGATATATCATTGACAAAGAAATCATATACTCCTTTTGTTTCTACAAAAGTGTTACTATCATTTTTTTCGTTCTAGCCTATTTTCTAAAAACAGAGGGAGTATATAATAAGAACTACATCAATCACAAAAACCTCCAGAAACCCATGAGACACCAACGATCGATCAGCATCAACAACAAGGATTTAATATATTCCGAGCTCTAAATAATTCAAATCGTCAGTATCAGTTCATGCTTTCATGAAAATTACTCAAATTTATCAGGAGTCCATAAAAGTATTTAAGTATATAAGTACGTTTCTCTTATCTTTATGTTTGTTATAGCATTAACATGCAAATGAAAATGGACTTTTTTAGGGAATTCAAACATTTTTTTATTTTTATTTTTTGTGCTTGTAAAAATAACAATAGTGGATAAATGAGGCAGCCTAGGGTACGCAATTTCCCACCCTTTCCTTGGGCTACCTCCGCCCCTGAGTCTTGATTAGACTTGAAGGTGAGCCTTTTCTTTTTTATTTTTGTCTCAAAATAAGTGATCCTATTTATTTTCATATACTATTTTTCCAAACAAATCTTTACAAATAACTAGTGTTGTTAAATTTTTATCGAAGAAACATAATGAATTTAATAATCATGTTTATACTCGTTGCATAGGTCTGTTAAAAAGATTTCTAACGATATAAAATTTAAAAATATTTGCTTTTTAGTTTGCGGGATATGTCAATTCAAAATTTTAACACAAAAAGGTAGATAAGGAAAAAGTACTAAATAATGATTCTCTTTCATGTTTTTCTTAAAATAAAAAGGATGTGGGTCAGACTCTGTTAAGGAACCAAATAGAGCCAAGTATATATATTTAAGAGATTAAAGAATAGTATTTGCTACCTTAACAGCCTCATCCCCGCCTCGAACATCTTCGTCCCTCTTTCGACTCGATTTGGAAGACTGCAAAATAACCAATAAAGGTCAGCAAGTAAAGATCAGTCAACGAAGAAAAGAGCTAGAAGAAAAAGATATACCCTCTATGTATTTACTACCCAAGGTGAATAAGAAGCGTGGCCGGCAAAGTCCTCAGGAGAAGGACGGTTCCCTAAGAGTAGGTTCTCACGGATGATCAGAGGAGTCTTGTCCCAGACGTGATCGTTGGTACGCCGCATATGCTTGTTAGACGTCTGACCCATCTCTGTATCTTCATCAAGCAATAACTTTTTGGCTTTGTTGAGAGGAGGGATATGGAAAGCCATCCCAAAGAATAGACCATCCAAGGGACCAGAAGAGGGGGTGCAGTCCTTATAGTTGTCCAACAAACTCTGGAATGTGTACTTAGGAGAATCGGCGGGATCATAAGTAGAATGGGGAGAATCTATACTCTTTCCCTTGCCTCTCCTCTCCCATTCAGCCATGAATAGGTACCAAATGCTATTGTACTGATCCAGAGAACGAGCCGGCTCGATTCGAGAAAACACTTCATAGGCGAATGACCTTGAGGGGCTATAGAGAGGAATCCTGAGCCCTGCCTCCAACTGACCCAAGGTGATAATGGTGGTATCATCCGAGTGAGGGAATTCAAGGTATTATGCACGATCGAGAAGACTGCGTTGAACTGCTAGCAGTGATATGTCAAAAGCTTGAAGGTCAAACTTTTACTTGATAATGGTACAAAGTTGTTGATCAGTCATTTCGGCTCGGGAGGAATATTTCTTATAAGGGTTTCTACAATAAAAAAAGGTAGTGTTAAGATCAGAAAAGTCAAGACCATCAAAGCATATGTGATGGTCAGGAAAAGCACATCTAACTCTGTCACGAGCCTCGCAAGAAATATCAATGACTGGAAATAAAGAAATAGAAACATAAATTGCATCATAAAATCATATATACTTTTTACCGGAAGAAGAACGTGGAAGACTTGATGAGGTTTTTTTAGCCATTTAATTGATTGAAAATCCTGACCCTGATCTTGATCTTGTGGAGGATTTTGATAATAAGTACAGTCGAAATGATAAGCAAAGAGATAACTTCGAATCTAACAGGGTGATTCAAGTGAAAAATGGAGAAAAAGGGTTAAGACGGAGTGTCAGGGAAACTTTAAATAGCGGAGAAGAGGATAAGTTGAAGTTGCAGAGAATATGGAAGAAGAAGTAAATGAGGGAATTATGTTTATTCTCTTATTTAAGGAAAGAGGTAGAAGGTAAAAATGAACCGGCGCTTGAAGGTAATAGGTGAAAAGTAGAGAGAAAGTATCTTCTTGGTACTAAGATAAGAGCGAAACACTAGAAATATCTTCTTGGTCTCACACGATAAAAGAGATATCTACCACATCAATCTACAACAGGGACGCGTGGAAAGTAAAAGAAGAAATCAACGGTCAAGTTTGAAAGAGGAGACAGAGCATTAAATAAGCTTACAGAGCACGCGTGATGTGATCAGAAGCATTTAATGCACCTGACAAGAATCAACGTTCATTCTTAGGGTTGTGACTAAAGAAGGATCAAGAAGCCACCTCCACCATTTCGGGTCATGTCCAGAACGGAATGAAGACCAACATATAAGGAAAACCTTCGAAGATTCGGGCATGACAACATGAGATTCAGGACACTCTCCCGAACGTACTACAACAACTCATATGCAAGTGTCCAACACCGAAGTTTAGTTGTATGTTATCTTTGTCTATTAATACTAGGCTAACTCATGAGAGAAGGCAAGTGATGTTTTTGAGAGAAAAGATGTAGCAAGTAAGAAAAAGAGTGAAAATTTCATTGTAAGATTGAGTTTATTCCTTTTGTAATGTTAATCTCTTTTAAAATAATATCAATCATTTCACCCCTGAGGACGTAAATAACCATACCGAACCACGTATATCTTTGTGTGTTACTATTAACATGTTCTTGGTTTTACTTGTTTATGATTCTTACTTTGGAATGAATGATTAGATCTAGTAGTTAGATTTTATACCACTACAGTTGACATTTAAGATGAACAATACTAATTGCATGATTTAACATACATTTTCTTTGAGAGTTTAAAACATTGGTATTAAGGAGCAAGTTTTCGTGGAGATATTTAAAGTTCCAAATTCAACGTCATCTATACATTTGAAATAGATCAGGAAAAAACAAGTCTGATGGTGATTACAATCGTAAAACTAGGATTTAATTTTGGATGAAAATATTAAAATTATATTAATGTGTCAGGTTTTTTTTCATGAAGAATGTCTAAAAATTTTGCGACTTTTTAAAGAGAATTTTGAAGTATTCATTGTTTTTATACTTGATTGATATAAAAAAAGCTCTAATATAGAGATCAAGACATATTAAGTATAGGTGTGGGAGTGTGACAAACGCTTAGACTTGGGTAGGCTAAACTCTAAACATTAGGTAGGGATAAATACAATATATGGGATAAAATCAAGGGTTCATCACAAGTTAATTTTTTTTATGGGAAACTATAGTTAGGGTTAGTTGGTTCTTGACCCAATAGAAGGGTCCTAAAGGTTCCAAAATGCCAATTATTGACGTTGGTCGTCAAAAGACTTGACACTCCATCTTAAACCACAAAACCAATAGTCAGAAAAAGATCTCAAATTATTGAATGCTCCAAAATCATTAGATTAATTATCTAGAGAATAATCGCTTTAGGTTAGATTCCAAACTATCTTCTGTTGAACCTTGGAAGATATATTGGAAAAAACTTATTTTAAACCTAATTTTAAACTATTAAATTTGATGGGCACTTCTTCTATGTTTTTCATATATTATTAAATTCCACCATAAGCGCCGCTCTAATGTCTATATAAAACTTCTAAAGGCATCTCCAACCAAAGAATATTAACTTTCGAAATCTATGGTAACTTAGGATATATACACCTACTAAACAAATTACTTTTCTTTAGCAAATGTTTTGGTTGCTCTACAAATTAAAGAGTAGGGGCACCATGTGCTAGAGTAACTAACCCAATCAATATACTAAGGGAAAATGGTGTATATGCATCTCGTTAAAAAAAATACCAAGATCGTCCAGATCTTAAGACGACAAAAATTATGCTTTGGCCTAAATATTTTACTTGAAGCTAACCGCTAACCAGCTCCGGTTAACCCTAAACCTAACTGCAACTAATCCTGATGTAATGACCCAGCTATATCCGGCCTTAACCTAACCAATTATACATTTAAAAGGTTAATCTTCGGTCGTATGCCAGCATGATACCTTGTATACTCCTGCAGATAATTTTCAATCAAATGCAGTGAAAACACACTCTTTGAAATAATGTTTGAAATTAAGTTAATCTTAAGCTTTGGCCACATGTGACATTATTTTTTGTGTTAAGAAATCTTTTTACGGCGAATATGTATCTTTTTTTTTGTTTAAAACATGATTAATTCTGATATCGAAAGTGTAGAAAAGGTGTTGATTGTAAATGTTAATAACGATTGGAATTTGCCTATCTTAGTGGAGTTTTTTAAGTTGTGATTATTCACTTTGCAATCGGGAATTTTTCCTCTCTCCCCATTTAAAAATTCGCCCAGTCACTTTGCGATGATGAATATAGTAATAGAGCCTGATAAAAGTTTACAATTGAGTTAGATCGTTTGTATTAAATTTGCATATCAAGAAGCCACCTCTACCATTTTGGGTTATGCCCAGAACGAGATGAAGACCAGCATATCAAGAGAACCTTCACCGATTCGGGGCATAACATCATTTGATTCGGGACACTCTCCCAAACAAACTACAACAACTCATATGCAAATTTCCAACACCGAAGTTTAGTTGTATGTTAAATTTGTCTATAAATACTAGGATAACTCATGAGAGAAGGCGAGTTATTTTTATTAGAGAAAAGTTGTAGCAATTAAGAAAAAGAGTGAGAAAAATTAAAGTGAAGAGTTCATTGTGAGATTGAGTTTATTCCTTTTGTAAGTTCAATCTCTTTTAAAATAATATCAATCATTTCACCCCATAGACGTAGGTAACCATACCAAACTACGTATATCTTTGTGTGTTACTATTAATACTTTGTTGGTTTTACTTGTTTATGATTCTTACTTTGGAATGAATGATTAGATCTAGTAGTTATATTTATACCGCTACATATTGGCGATAGAATCATGGACTATTTTAATATCTTGTTGAGTACCTTTGTAGTGAAATACTTCATAAAACGACAAGATCTTCAAGCTCCAAAGTTTCACTGACCTTTGTAGAAGCTAAAAGACTCTCGTTGAAGATTATCCAAGTTCTTTTTCCGCTTTAACAGTAGCTAGCTTTAGATCCACAAGCTCCAAGATGTCTATGACACTTTGTTAGAAGCTAAAATGGATCTCAGCACGATTGTGCCGCATATTTAGAAAGTGTTTGGGTTTTCCTTCCTTTTGTGGTTAAAAACCTAAAAGTATTCCTCTCAAAATGCATAAGAGTTATTGCATACAAGATTCCCAGTTCCCAAGTCATTAGTTTATCTTTTCCCCTTTTTCTATGAGAAACCCTAGAAAGATTTCACCACTTTGTTGAAAAGGTAATGGTGGAAACCTTTATTACATAAGGTTTAGGAAACTAGGACTAAAGGAAAGGTTCAGATCAGTTGGAGAAACAAGTCATCCAAATGATTTGAACTTAACGTATAAAGTCTATAATCCTAACTTCGGAAATCTTGAAGAAAACTTTATATGACAAAGAAAAGAAGTTGGGATAGCTAGATCTTAGAAAATACAGTTTCTCTGCATCTGGTTCAAAATATTATCCAAAGAGATTTTTTAGTCACTGGGGCCGACAAGTTGGTCAGACTTCACGCACCTAGTAACAGGAGAGGCAGACTTGCACTAAAAGTTAACAAAGAAAAACCTAGTATATTTGGCTATGACAATCTTCTCCAAAAAACCACATGGACCACATCTTTTTCAGAGGGCGGGTTTCCGACATACAACTTCCTCTGAACACTGACATTTTGGTTATAAGCTATCGGATTTGGGGATTAGAACCCGACAAAAGAATTTTTAAAATAATGTTTTATTTCCTTAATAGGTTGTAGTGAGTCTATGTGTTTCTCTTCTTTATGTAGGTTAACATCGGAAACAAGCGAGATTCGATAGAAAGTTCATTTGCACCAATGCAATATCTGTGAAGTTGGACAGTAGTAGGAACAAGCCCACAGGAAGGACTCAAGATTTCTGGACAGGAAAGCAACCTTAAACCGAGGCATATTTTAAGGAGGGGAACTCGACCTAAGATGCCCCCAGTCGAAGAAGAAATCCGCCTAGTTCGACCAGCTAATGTGCAGATTTGTGAGGCAGCAATAAAGGGGGAATCTCCACCTGATGGTCTATCCGCTTCGGATAGTGATGAAGAGCAAGCACAGAGAAGGGCTCATCAGGAAGAACACAAGATGATGGCTGAAGTAACACGAAGAGAAGTGTATAAGGTGGAAGCAGAAAGACAACATCAAATCGTGATGGGGAAAAGACAACTTGAGACAATTTCCTGAGGAGAGACAACCCATGTAGCCATGAAAGCACAAACGCTACTCTGGCAAGGATCTTAGCAAATCATCAAAAACATGAAGAAATAGTCAGAGCACTGGAACGAAGGAATCTCCTACTGGAGCAAGAGAATAACTTACTTCGTGAACGGGGAATGAGGCAATGAATCTTACCAAGAGAGTATCCAAGGGATGGGTCTAGCGAGAATACACGTTCGACAACCGGAGGCACGAATCGAGCAGCACCAAGCATAAGTAGAACTCCAGAACCTGCATCCCCCAGACATCCAAGCCCAGAACCGGAGCTACAACCCCGAAGATACTATGGACCCTGAGAAGATTCTACCTATGATGAAGAGCCTAGGCAGGAGAATCGGAGGCGCCCTCAAAGTATGTCGGAGAAGGTAAAAAATTTGGAAAGAACGATCCAAAAGATGGTGGGCAAAGGAGACTATGATAAACTGGCAGAAGTAATGACAGAAGCCAGAAAAACCCCATTCACTAGGAGATTAGCAAGAGCTGAGTTTCCTTTGAAGTGCGCTTTCCCGACCTTCGTGACGAGATTCGATGGAATAGGCGATACGGTGGAACATATCAAAATGTACATCATGTCTATCCTACAATGAAGGCATAACGACACGGTGATGTGTAAATTCTTCCTAGCAATCTTGGACGGAGAAGCAATTACCTGGTTCTACTCAATTTCCCAGGGATCAATCGGGACCTATGAGGAGCTGACTGAAATCTTCTTAGAGACTTATATGCACGACAGCATAGCCATACCTCGGGTGAACAAATTGTTTACTCTATCTAGAGGACTCAAAGAATCGCTTTGGTCACTTATGGATAGATGGAGAAATCTGTGTACTGAAATTGGAAATGTACCAGTGGATCAGTAGATTCTGGGATTTGAAAATACCCTAGGAAAAAAGGACCCAATCTACGTGGCCATCTATAATGAAAATCCACATACTCTGAAAGACACCAGGAAACTCGAAGAACATTACATGGCTCTCGAAGAGATCCAGGGAGGAGTGTAGGAAATTCAAGTTCAGGAGGCTAGAAAAGTGGAAGAACCATCTCGAGATTCAGATGTCATTTCCCAAACAGAGTCTGGACGAGTCGAAAAAATAGGAAAACGATACGATAGGGGTGCCGTTGAACGCTCCCTTGGAAGAGATTTTTAAGGAGGTAGAGAAGCGGGGAGACATTAATTATACCCCTAATAGAGGTATACAGTTTGACAGATCAAAAGACCACTCCGACTATTGTGCTTACCACCAGTATATAGGACATTCAACCAACAACTGCCGAGACGTAAAGGAGATTGTGCAGCACTTGATTCGAGATGTCTTTCTACAGAAATATGTGAGAACTCAACCTACACCAGCTGAGGTTCCAGTACACCAAGTAAGAATTAAAAGAGATGCTAGAGTCCTCCAGTGCAACATAATTTCCCACTCAGCGATCCAAAGTTTTCATCTAGGAAGTGGAATCATGTCACGAATTCACAAGAGAGACAATTCGGGGAAGGAAATCTACAGTGTCGGTAAGACTCTGCCAATGGAATCATGGATGATGCAGCCGATATCCTTATCTGCAAAAGATGTGACACTAAATGGAGAATCTCATGCAGATCCGTTGGTAATCACATTGATGATCGAGGAATGGAGAGTAAAGAAAATATTGGTGGATAACGGAAGTTCTGTGGAATTCTTGTTCTATGACACTTTCAAAAGAATAGTCCTATCATATGACATCCTCATCTCTTCTACTTATATCGTCTATGGATTTAACGGATCAGTTACCAAACCCAAAGGCGAAGTCACACTGAGATTTTCAGGAGGGGAATATATGGATACCATTACTACTTTCTACGTAGTAGACATAGTTTCACCCTAAGAAGCTATAATTGAGAGACCATAGATTGCATGAATCAAAGAAGTGGCATCAACATATCACCAGCGACTAAGGTTCCCGGCCCCAATGGGAGTAGCAGAAGTCATAGGAGATCCACAAGTTGCAAAGTTATGTATCCTAGTAGAAATCCATCAGAATGAGGACAAGCGATCCAGGAAAAGAAGATAAAAGAACCACATGCAAGGAGAGAAAAATTTGCAGAAGTTAGAAGAAATGTTGGCATTGGCACATGAGGTTGGGGAAGAAAGAAAGAATCGGGATGCATAGCAATTAAAGCCCACAACGCCTATCGAGGAACCCAAACAACACTTCACGGCACTAGAACCAACCCAAGATCTTAACATCGGGTCGGAGAAAGAGCCAAAGATAGTTAAGATAGGGTCGTTGTTGGATTCGGAGCAGGTCACCAATATAAAAGCTTTGTTGCAGGAGTACATTGATGTATTCGCATGGAGCATGGAAAAAATGGAGGTTGATCCAGAAGTTTACTGTCATCACCTAAAGACAGACCCAAAGTTTAAACCCATTCGGAAAAGAATGCGAAGAATCGCACCAGAGTTGCAGGCTTAAGTGGAAGCAGAGTTAAAGAAAATGCATCAACTAGTGTCATCCGAAATGTGAAGTACCCGGTGTGGATCTCAAACATAGTGATTGTACCAAAGAATAATGGTGGGGTACGAATCTGTATAGACTTCGGCGATCTAAATAAGGCATGCCCAAAGGACAGCTTTCCACTCCCGAGTATAGATCAACTGGTTGATGCAATTAATGGTCACGAAGCGCTGACTCTTATGGATGGATACCCTGGGTACAACCAGATTCTATTGGCACCAGAAGATCAAGAACATACAATATTTTTCACACCGAGAGGGCTTTGTTGCTACATAAAGATGCCTTTGGGGATGAAAAACGCAGGGGCAACGTACCGGAGGCTGGTGGAAGACATGTTTGAAAATTGGATTCACAAGACTATTGAGGTATATGTAGATAGCATGCTTTTCAAGAGAAAATTAGTCGTAAATCACGTATTTTACCTGAAGGGAATCTTTCACCAAATGAGAAAATAAAAGATGAAAGTAAATCCAGCAAAGTGCACATTTTGGGTAACATCTGGGAAATTCTTAGGTTACATAATTACCAAAAGAGACATTGAAGCAGATCCCGACAAGGTTCATGCAATTAAAGATATGCCATCACCTACTACGGTAAAACATGTTCAAAGGATAAATGAATGCTTGGCAGCTTTGAGTCGATTCATCTCGAGATCATCAAACAAGTGCAAATCTTTCTTTAGTACCCTAACAAAGGGGGATAAATTCAAGTGGACAGATGAGTGTGAGGAAGTATTCCAGAAGATAAAGGAGCACATCGCGAAGCTACCCGTATTACAGCGGGCAGATCCCGAAGAAGTTCTCACAATATACCTTGGGGAAACTACCCACGCCATCAGTGATGTGCTTGTCAGGTGTGAAGGAGGATAAAAGAAACTTGTGTACTTCATTAGAAAAACCATGCTACCAGCAGAGAGAAATTACACCAAAATTGAACAGCTGATTCTAGCTCTGGTCTATGCAACACAGAAGTTGAGGACATACTTTCAAGCACACAAAATTCAGGTCCTGGCCAAGTCTACAATCGAATCGGTTCGAGACATTTCCTCCGGATCAGGACGAATATCGAAATGGGGAGCTCATATTAATCAATTGAATATCTTTTGTGAGATGTGCACAAAAATTAAGTAGCTGATTTCCTGGCAGATTTCCCCTTGGAAGTAGAAGATAATTCCCGGCATGGAAGAAGAAGATGACGGACTGACAGGGCTCCTTGAAAGCTGCCACCCCCAGAGATGGGAGGTATTCACAGACAGATCATCCAACGATGATGGGACTGGGCTAGGCATAGTATTTACAACACCCAAGGGGGAAAAGATAGTCCACTCTTTCAGACTCGAGTTCAAGGCCAGCAACAACGTCACCGAATATGAGGTTGTAATCCACACTCCAAGACTTATCATAGAGCTAGGAATAATTGAGGTAAGACTCACCAGTGATTCTCAAATGTTGATATGCCAAATCAAAGGGGATTACAAAACTCTGGACCCATGCCTCCAAAAGTACTTAAAGCTAGCATGACATTATATGGGTCAAATACCAAGAATCAAGCTACGACATGTTATAAGAGGAAACAACAGGCATGATGACGCATTGTCATACCTCACATCAATGTCAAAAGATTCTACAGTGGAAGCAATTAGGGTCGGGAGAGTCTTCACTCCATCAATAGTCGAAACAGAAGATGACAGGGAATTGATAGTTGCAATCGGCTCGGGACCGCACGAATTGGGAGACTGGAGAGAGTCTATCCACCAGTACCTCGATTCTGGAAAAATACCCACGAACACTATTCAAGCAGAAAAAATCAAGAGTATGGCGGCTAACTATCAGTTTTGAGACGAGATCTTATACAGGCAGTCCTATTTGGGGGTACTGCTCAGATGCCTAGGCAAGGATCAGGGGCACCAGATCCTGGTAGAGTTGCATTATGGAGGTGCTGGCAATTATAGTTCAGGGAGGAACCTAGCTCAAAGAGAAAAAACCATGGGATACTTCTGGCCTTACATGCATGAAGATGCAAAACATATGGCAAAATTATGTGAAGAGTGTCAAAGATTTGGAAAAAAGATTCATGCACCGTCCACATCCTTAAACCCGGTGTTGAGCCCATGGCCATTTGCAAATGGGGAGTAGACATTGTGGGACCACTTCATGAAGGAACACTACAAATTTAGAGTTTGCCTCGATTTGGTACCGCTCTCGCGGCCCGCACCGAAACAGTAAAATACCTTATCGTGGCTACAAAATACTTTACCGAATGGGTGGAAGCAGCTGCTTTAAAGCATATTCGGGACAAGGATGTCTTCAAGTTTCTGTTTGAGAACATCATTTGTCGATTCGTGATACCAGCTGCAATAGTGTCGGATAACGGAAAACAACTACAAGGGAAAAACATCAACAAATGTTCAATACCTATCAAATCAGGAAAATCATATCCACACCCATATACACACAGAGTAATGTCCATGAAGAAATCACTAACAAAACCATAAGCGATAATTTTAAAAAGAAGTTGGATGGTCACTATGAAAACTAGTGCAAAGAGCTGCATAATGTTTTATGGGCCTATCGAACCACAAAGAGAGAAGCTACGGGGTTATCACCTTTCATGCTCATATATGGAACTGAAGCAATCCTGCCTACAAAAGTAAATCCTTACTACTAAAACCGAAGCATGGATGAAGAATCTCACTTCAGATCTAATACTCGCCAAGCTTGATAACTAGAAGAGGCCCGAGAAAATGCCCTCCAAAAGATGGAAAATTATTAGAGGAAGCTGCAGAGAGAATATAAAAAGAAATTCCATCCCAAAGAGTTTCATCCAGGGCAGCTAATGCTCATAGAAATCCCCGAGTACGAAAGAAAGAAAGAAGGAGAAAGGCTAGCTCCCAGATGTGGAGGCACATACACAATATTGGGGAAGGCAAGACATGGCGCTTATAAGCTACTTAAGCCCAATGGAGAATACATGAAGCATCCCTGGAACATAAAGCATCTAAAGCAGTACTATCCTTAAAATGTAAGAAATGATAGACAATGGGTCATTTGTCATCGGGGCAAAACATGATTCTACCTGAGGCGATTCGAGGACTCTAGAATACGAGTCCAGAAGTCAAAGGGGGTTACCCAGAGACTAATAATGGTAACCCCATGATACAAAATGGGTCATTCGTCATCGGAGCAAGACACGATTCTCCTCGAGGTGACCGGATGGTTTTGGACTACGGGTCCAGAATCAAAGGGACCACCCAGAGACTAACACAGGTGGTCCCATAAGATTGTCTTAGATGGTCAATACAATAGAAAGAGAAATGGATCCCTCCATATAACAAAAAATTATTCGAATTGGGCAATTGGTAAGTCCCAATGTAATATGGACCCTAGGATAAGATAGTTAGTGGACCTAACACATCCCATCACTAGGGCTTAGTAATGATGAGATATTTGAATCAAGACATGGCATTGGGCCCGATGATCTTCCATGTTACGGATATCGAACACATGGATTAACCAAGTTATTATGTGAATTTGATAGAATCATGAAGGATATGGAAAATGCAGTAGAAACTAAAGAAGAATGAAATTAAAGAAGAGCATAGTAAAAGTGTAGCAAAGAAACCTCAACCACTGAGGTCAAAATGGTGACACATCACCCCAAAATCAACAAGTGTTTAAAATGGTGACGAAACACCCCAAGAGAAATTGTTTAAACCAGTAATAGATAAAGATCAAGAAGAAGGAGGCTTAGAAGCAGAAGCGGCACGTTTGGCCTGAGCTCTATCCTTCATTTCATCCAAGGAGGAATGCACCTTCTCTTATACTAGGCTCGCGACTTGGGCCTTAAAGGCCTTCTTAGCATCAGCTAGAGCCTGATCCTTGTCCTTGCCAGCCCGAGACAACAATCCCTTCATATTAGCAACGTCAGCACCTAAAGATGCTTCATATTGCTTCAACTTCGTATCAGATGCCTTCAATGACTCCACCTCCTCCTCTGGAGCTCCCACCTTCCCCTGAGCAGCTGAAGTTATCAAAAGAGAAGAGTTAGCACAAAGTGTAAGAAAGTAATAGCAATAGACAGAATTACAAGTCTAAAAATTAAAAACACCTTCTAGGGATTGTATTGTAAGCCTAAGGTTTTCCTCCGACTTAATGATAGTGGAATCGAGTTCACTGAACCTTAAATCCAAGTCATCCTTTTTTGGAATATTGACATATCTTCATGTTGTTCTCAAAAACACCTTTTTGACTGTCATAAGCAACCTGAATACTATCACGTTCTGTTCGAAGCAAGTCCAACCGTCGACTCGTCTCCTTATGACGAATGGCAGCTGCCTTATTATTTCTCAGCACAACTTCGATATTTTCCCTCCATCGGATCAGAGTCTCTCGATCGGCATAGAGATCACGATTCAAAGTCTCTATTAGTACATCTAATATCGAGATGATTAATCGTCAAAAGTTGGTTATGGAAAGATTCACGAATCTGCTCAAGATCAGATTCCAACCTATCTATTTTGTTATCCTTGTTACTAATCCGTTGTTTCAAATTTAGATCAGTACTTTTAAAAACCTTGATCTCCCCTATAGGCCTGTGTATTCATCTTTAGCTTCCAAATTCGTACTTCAATCATAGCTACCAGTAACAATCATGACTCAGGATTCAAGAAGCTACAACATTACTGGGGCAAGAGGAAGGAAGATTGAAGGAGAAAATACCTTGCTGATCAACGAACTGTTTCTGCAACTTCAGGACCTGAGCTTCTAGAGCTTGATTCCGGCTAAGAACATTCTCATAGGCGGCACGACCCCAGAGTTGAACGTTTTTTCCCTACAACAACAAGCAAGATAAAGAAATAACGAGACACTGCAGGGGCCAAAAGAAAATTCATTTTACTCACCAGGGTCACCAGAGCATAAAAAACATCCGAAGGAAGAGCAAGAACATCAGCAAGCATGGCAGATTCCGAGAGGGATCCGAAAGATGAAGAAGAGAGGGCACTGATTGAATTGCAAGCAGCTTCCGAGAAGGTAAAAGTAGATGAAGCAGAAGGCCTGAGATCCAAGGTGTTCACCGCAGAGCAGAGGCGTTCCCAGTAAAAGCTATTGTGATCACCTCACCACTTTCAATCCCTTCTTCACCATCATCTATACCATCCACCAAGAAATCATAATCACCCTCCTCGGGAAGCACTACTTCAACGTTGAGCTTCAACAGAGAATCATCAGACTTCTTCTCACTACCACCTAATTCGGGGATGCCACCCCCCAAATACGAATCTTGGGGCAGCAATGGAGGTCGGAGTCAACCATCTTCACGAAGCCATGCCCAGCACCCACAAGATTCGTCCCCTCACCACCACCTCCAGATCCCGAACCTGCTTTAACTTCTGGACCCTCACCAATAATACTTTTCTATTTATCACCAACAATTCTCTCACCACCAGTACCATCACCCTTTCACCATCAACGAATGAAACAATCTTCTCTTTATCGCTACCCTCACCACCACCAGCAGATTCATTACCACTTCTATCAACATCCTTAACACTAACAAAAACATCAACTTGATCACCAGCAACAACTTGTTTACCCCTACCTCCAGCATCTCGGCCCTCAGAGTAAGCCCACCCTCAGTATCCTCCTCATCATCATCCTCAATCACGACAGACCTAACCCTCTATAAAATAAAAAGGATGCGGGTCAGACTCTATTAAGGAACCAAATAGGGGCAAGTATATATACTTAAGAGATTAAAGAATAGTATTTGCTACCTTAACAGCTCATCCCCGCCTCGGACAGGCCCGCCCCTCTTTCGACTAGATTTAGAGCTCGATTTGGAAGACTGCAAAATAACCAAGAAAGGACAACAAGTAAACATCAGTCAACGAAGAAAAGATCTAGAAGACAAAGACATACCCTTTCTGTATTTACCACCCAAAGTGTATAAGAAGCGTGGTCGGAAAATTCCTCAGGAGGAGGACGGTTCCCAAAGAGTAGGTTCTCACGGATAATCAGAGGAGGCTTGTCCAGACGTGATCGTTGGTACGCCGCATATGCTTGTTAGACGTATGACCCATATCTGGATCTTCATCAAACAATAAATTTTCGGCTTTGTTGAGAGGAGGGATATGGCGATCCGACCCAAAGGATATACCAGACTGGGGACCAGAAGAGGGGGTGCAGTCCTTATAATTTTTTAAAAAACTTAGGACTGTGTACTTAGGAGCATCGGCGGGATCATAAGTAGAATGAGGAGAATTGATACTCTTGCCCTTGCCTCGCATCTCCCATTCATCCATGAACCGATACCAATTGTCATTATACTGACCCAGAGCACGAGCCAGCTCGATTCGAGAAAGCACTTTATATGCGAATGGCCTTGAGGGGCTATAGAGAGGAAGCCTGAGTCCTGCCTCTAACTGACCCAAGGTGATAATGGTGGCATCATCCGAGTGAGGGAATTCAAAGTATTGTGCACGATCGAGAAGACTGCGTTGACCTTCTAGCAGCGATATGTCAAAAGCTTGAAGGCCAAACTTTTTTTTCATAGTGGTACAAAGTTGTTGATTAGTCATTTTAGCTCGGGAGGAAGATTTTTTATAAGGGTTTCTACAATCAAAAAAAGAAGTGTTAAGATCAGAAAAGTCAAGATCATCAAAGTATATGCGATGGTCAGGAAAAGCATATCTAACTCTTGTCACGAGCCTCATAAGAAACATCAATAACTGGAAATAAAGAATTCGAAACATTAGAATAGATTTATCACCATCAGGGATTCACCTTTGGGAAAACCATGATACCAGAATCTCAAAATTGCTAAGTAATAAGCAAACATAAACATCTTAAACTCATAACAAAACTTGGTGTCATCGCAGATTCACCTTTGGGCAGAATTACGACATACAAGAATCCTAACAAATTTGAAACTAACACTTCATGTATAATACACAACAATTCTATTAAACCTTTAGGTCAAATAAAAAAAAAATCAACAAAGTACGAAACATGATTCATTTCAGATTTTACTTGTATGAATCACCTTTGGGTAGATTCACACTCATAACATCCGAAATAAGTCATAAACAAACTTTTCTTTAAGCAAAAACTTATGAAGAATTTTTTTGCTACTTTTTGGTCTTTGTGATTTGAACCACAAGCATCTTCATCTTTTTTTAACTTAGCCACATGAATTCAATGCCTCGTAGTCCAACACTTTCGACATTGATTTTATACAGTAATTCTTCCAAAACAACTAAACCACATTAAAAAATTCATTCTCATTAGAAAACCCTTTCATACTCTCAAAGTATCACTTTGGCAATACTTAGTCGAGTAATGTACGTGAAACGTACAAAATATTCAGTCATAACTTTCAAAAACTGAAAAACAAATAACATAGTTGCAATGAACTAGTATACTTTGAAATCCAAATTTGCACCTTAATGGAAACATACCTTACACTTGATTATTAAACCGTTGGGTCTAATAGAAAAGTTACTCGACAAAGTACATCACATTTGGTAAACAAAACATTCTTATTTTGTCAAGTTTCTTCCCTATCAACTTGACTGCGATTACTGCGTAACTCGACAAAATCTTCTTTGGAAATTTACCTTACTCTTATTTATGTGTATCCAAATTTTTAATCGCTTCTTAGTGATTTACAACACGGTTGTGATAGAGGGAGCAACAGAAGCACCTGCTATCCCTCATGCAGGCAAAACCAGCACTGCATTCCATTGATTAAGAACCAAAGCCATATTCTACTTAGAACATCTTGTCAACATAAACGACAGGTATATATATAAACCGAATGCACGAAGCTTTCATAACCATAAAGGTACCACTGATATAGTAACTTGATCCTCAATGGACATTAAAGTCTGAAAACAGAACTAGCAGAAAACCTTTTCACTATAGAAACCTGTTCAACATTTGCATTGTAATAAAAGAAAACTCAAGTTTTAAGTTGATTCCTCTAAAACCATTTCAGTATCCACTAACTATACACAAAATGCTACAAGAGATAACACCATTAAAAATTTCTTCAATTTCCCCAAGATGCTATTATGCATACATATCTCAAAGACGCAATGCATCTACATGTAAAGGTGGAAACAACATGACATGTTTCATCAGATAACCAAATTTAAAGAAACATGTCAAAATCACCTGGTTCAAGATAATACCAATACCAATACCTCTATCTAACTAGTTTGCTAGTTCTTCATAGTCCATTACTTTATCAAGATGTCATTAATGACCAAAAATATTAGGTCAGAATGAAAGCTAACTACTTCCTGTTTATGAAAACCATTTAGCAAATATCTAAATCAGAACATAGTGGGAAAAGATTTTATCTAAACAAACAACATGAGCCAATGCTTCCAACCATACACCAGATTTTGGCATCACAGTAATTGGACACAAGGCATGGAAACTTTCATATGATAGCCTTCATGGCATAGAGTAAGCTACTCAATGGTCATATTCAGCAACTTTTCCATGATACATCTGAACTTGATGATGAATTATACCTGATTCTTTTTCATAGTCGAAATAAAAAACTACTTAATAGAAAAAACACATAGCATCCTCTTTTGGTCAGCCTTAAAATATCAATATAACCCTGTCTTAACACATCATTATCTTCTTGAAAATCTTCTTGAAAATAAGAACACGAAACTAAGCATGGATATTCCCAACTTTGTAATCTAACATGCTCCTAATTGCAAGATTCAAAAAAATTACACAATTATTCTTAAGCATCAGGACAAATACTACATATATTGAGATCAAAATAACATAGAATTCTCATGTTATCAACAATTCATGTTAAAAGAAATAGAACTGCAATAGATAATCTTGAAACATGATCAACTCAATTCAGATAAGATTGTTCCTTATGCTATCAACCACAAACTCCATAAATAATTAAACCGAAAACAAAATTAAGAATATACTCAAGTTGAAGAACAAGAATTAACTAGGGGAAATAGAAGTTGAATGTTGGAATTTCAGCTCCTTAGTCATCAAACTTTATGCATAAACATGATTATAAAGTACTCATTATCTGAAAATAAAAGATAACCCTAATCTTAACATGTTCTACAACATCAAAAATTTCATGTATACAAGCATATTTTAGTTCATAAGCTGCTCATACAACACCACATAGAACAAACATTTCATGTTAAATCAAATTTGAGAAGAAGAAATAGAAAAAAACCATATCATTAAGGAAATGCATGACATGTTATCAACTTCTATTTCCTCACACTCTTAATGATGAATGATAACATATTTTTTCTTTTTAGAACTATATGAGGCTAGAAGTGAATCCTTATCATGCTAGCCACATTTCACTCCAACCTTTCCATCATGATTTGGAGGACATCTCATAGCTGCAATGGACAACACACATGAAAGCTCATGTAAATATTAGCTTAATAATAAACAAGATTATATACATGATTAGGACATATAGTCATACCATAATATACATTACACTAAATTGGATTATCTTAAACTAATCAAGAATTACCTTAAGCCAAACATGATTTTTTGCTAAACCAATAAAAGTCTAACATGGATTACTTAAATCATATTAAATTAAATTGTCATCCATTACTAATTTTTTTTAGTGAACTGATGCTCCTATTAGCATGAGATGAAATCAACTTCTGTTCCGCATGTTGATACTCCCTCAGGATGATATATATCCTCTTGTTTTAGTAAATCCTTTCTCAGTAGGTTTATCGGTAAAATTTCATAATTAAATGTAACCCAAAAAGAAAAAAATAATGATCCAACAAATATCTTTATGATGGAGGGAGTCTTAGAAGGGGCGGAACCAGGATTTCATGGGAGGGGAAAAAAAAAAAAAAAACTCCAACACAAACCTAGTCAGTCTCATGATCTTAAAAAGAAAAAAAACTTAATAAAAAAAAATTCATTGCACATGAAAGATTGTATTACAACACACAATGTTTGATAACAATAGATATACAATGTGGGACATGTTAGCTAGTTAATTTTTTGATCATGTATTGTTCTCTAATTGTATGTAGGTATATATCGTGTATGAACGTTTATAAATATTTACAAAAAAAA
>JAJJMC010009453.1:8307176-8500721 GCA_023531435.1 Papaver californicum
TTTTTTTTTTTGGAATATTTGATTTAGACTCGATTTATACGTTCGAACAAAAAAGGGTAAATATGAAATATTCAAAATATAGATTTCATTACATTCACGTGAGTTGGACCAGCGATTCAGAAAATCAGTCCAAATACTTGTTTTTGGACTAGGGGTTAAAACGGGCTAGATGGATGGATTACATGGTAAACGGGTCGTGTATAATGGACTATGTAGTAATTCCTAGATATAAGAATGGTAACACCATACGCTATGATTTTGTTACAGCATAATCTCATCTCCTTCGGAACCCTATTTTCTTCATCGAAACCTGCTCAAGCTATCAAATGGGCGAAGTAAGTTCTTGACTTTTTCATATGATTCCATTGATATATTTAAACATGTTGTAGATTAATATAGTCTTATTTTTCTTAGATTCAATTATGGATATGGTATGATTAGATATATGTGTGCCTTTGATTCGTCGATTGAAGTTGTATTTTAATCTGTTCTCATGAATCAATCATGTTTTGTTGTTAATCTTGAATGATTTTAGGGTTTTTGAAAGGTAGTGATTATATTGAATTTGTTGTTGATTGAATATCAATTGGATTATATTGAAGGTATTATGTTGTTTTAGTATCTCACCCCTCCTAGGACATGCGATATGTTATCGTCAGATTAAGAACAAGCCATACCCAAAATCACGATTTTGTCGTGGTGTTCCTGACCCTAAGATTAGGATCTATGATGTTGGTATGAAGAAGAAGGGAGTAGATGAGTTCCCCTTCTGTGTCCATTTGGTGAGTTGGGAGAAGGAAAATGTCTAAAGTGAGGCTCTTGAGGCTACACGCATTGCATGCAGCAAGTACATGAGCAAGCATGCTGGAAAAGATGCCTTCCATTTGAGAGTTAGGGTTCACCCGTTCCACGTTCTCCGAATTAACAAGATGCTTTCTTGTGCTGGTGCTGATCGACTTCAGACTGGTATGAGAGGTGCCTTTGTCAAGCCTCTTGGTACTTGTGCACGTATGAGCATTGGTCAGGTCCTCTTGTCTGTTCGCTGCAAGGATGCCCATGGTAAAAGTGTACAAGAGGCCCTTCGTCGTGCCAAGTTCAAGTTCTCTGGTCGCCAAAAGATCATTGTCAGCAGGAAGTGGTATGCATAAACTTTTATTATCTTTTCTCTCTGCTTTGTCTTTAATTTTGTAGTTAGATCATGTAATTTCCCAGTGTTCAAGTTTGTGCCATACAATTGCTGATATTTATCTTCATTGACGATTTTCCAGGGGTTTCACTAAGTTCAGCCGTACTGATTATGTTCAATGGAAGGCAGAGAACAGAATTATGGCTGATGGTGTCAACGCAAAGGTGAGTATCAACACTCTTTTAAGCTTTGTTCCTTGTTTTACTCTGTGTATGTGCTTGTTTGATAATGTATGTTGACTGGTTCTTGTTGAAGTGTTGAAGTTAAGTTACATTTGAGCTTCTGTAAATTTGAAAATATGAGCCAACTCTTATTCTTAATTTTCAGCTTCTTGGGTGCCATGAACCTTTAGGTAGTCAGTCGAAAAGGAATGTACCCATCCTCTCTACTTTCTTTTGATATCCGTGTGCTCTTTATTGTTTATCCAGATATAGGGAGAGTTCAAATCCAAACTTGTTAGTCTTTTCATTTTCGGTCTTGCCTTTTGTGGCGACAATGGATCTTATAAAGAAAATCATCAAGTTGCAGAATGAACATTTTAACTCGTGCTTGCCACTTTCTGTTGGCATTGGATTTTCATGTGTTTTATAATCTTTGATTACTCTTTAGCAATACAATTAGATTCTTCAACCTTGAAATGCAGTCTGCTTCAAGATAGAGTAAACCATCTGTATATTGTTTACCACTGTTCATCTGGCAGCTGAGCTTACCTGTTCAGCAGGTGTGGAATCCCTACTCTGGCACAAACACTATGTATGAACAGGTTTTTCATTTTTGCAACCGAGCGAAGTGGTTTTTTTTAATCTTCCTGATTAAAGGTTATCTTCGACATGGGTTACATTTCTAGTTTACCCCAACTTGTTTAGGACCAAAGCCTTTGGTTGTTGTTGTACCTAATTAAAGGTTGACTCATATTGAGGTTAATCATCCAGCTCAATTTTTGGGGTGTTCTACTCATTTTTGAGTTTATGACGCCAATTTGATCCAAAAGAGTTGGCGAAAAGAAAACCGACATATGTATGTAGGTGAGAAGTGTGTGGGTTTCCATGTTGCGTAGTCGTAATTAACTGTCTCACAAACTTCTCATAGGCCTTAAGTGGTTCATGAAGAACCGTGGTTAATATTTAAAAATAGCAAGACAACACAAACCAGGCTTGAACTCTAATGAAGAACGACGGTTAGTACTTAAGAATAGCATGACAACTCAAGCTAGGCTTGATTTTAATTCACTACTCTACGTTCGGCTTAGTAAATTAAATGTCATTCTGAATTTCAATAATGGTTGAAGAACCCAATACATCAAAGTTGATAGTTAGCTGAGAGGTCAGTGATGGTATAGCTGAGATGGAGGAAACTAACTACAACGAGAAGGTAGAAGACTATTATACCCAAGGTAGCATATCACCAGGTTCTCGGTTTCGTGTCTGACTAGTTGGAAGTAGTTGGTCACCTTCTTTTCTTTTTTCTTTTGTTATGAAGTTTATGCAACTCAATTCCCTCCAAAATGTTTCTCACCAGAAACTTCTTTTACCCGCATTCAAACCTTTATTCTATCAGACCACACACCTTTTACACTTTACTAAATTTACCCAAACTATTACTGAATTCGAGAGTAAAAGAGCCAGAGCAATTGTAGGACTTATTCGGTTTGGTATTTTCTGCCCCTCTTCGCACGCCTACTGTAAGCTCTTATCAGAATGCAGCAAGATAAAATCTCTAGGTCAATGGAAGCAGATACATGCCCAAGTGATCAGATCTGGTTTCTCGGAAGATTTAAAAGTTCACAACCATTTGATTAATTTGTATTCCAAATGTCGGCTTTTTCAATCTGCTCGAAACCTGTTCGATGAAGTTCCTCGCAGGGATTTTACTTCTTGGTTTGCTCTCATATCTGAATATTCTCAAGGTGGGCTTGAAAAGAAGGAACCATGCTTTTTGATCAAATGCTGCTATCAGGTAGGAAGTTTACTGAAATCATTTTTCCTAGCGTTCTTAAAGCGTGCTCCATCACTAAGAATTTGAGCAAAGGAAAGCAAATTCATGGAATTTTGATTGCTACCGGGTTTGAATTTGATGTGTTTGTTGCAAAAAGTTTGGTTTTTATGTATGAGAATTGTGGCATGTTTATAGATTCAAGGAAACTCTTTGATGAGATGCCTGAAAAGAATGTTTCTTCTTGGAATGCTTTGTGTTCTAGTTACACATGTAATGGTCGTTGTGAAGAGGCACTTGATTTGTTTCAAGAAATGGTTACGAGTGGAATTAAGCTAAATGAACGTAGTCTATGGAGTATTGTAAATGCCTGTACCGGCTGTGGAAATTATATTCAAGGGAGGAGAGCTCATGGGTTTCTTATAAAACTTGGGTACGATTCGGATTCATCCTTGGCTAACGCTCTTGTTCGTCTATATAAAAGTATACATGATTTTGAAGATGCCAATGTAGTTTCTTTAAAAAAGTGCTCAACATGATATTTGTCTTGGGATGTTGTTATTTGCTGGTTTCGTTCGTCATAGTTACAGTGATTGGTCATTTAGACTGTTGGGGAAGATGAAACTGTTGGGAATCGTTCCAAACATGTTTACTTTATCAAAGTACTCCCTAGGCTTCTGCCGCTATAGGTATTAAAGATCTAGCAAGGCAAGTACCTTCATATTGGATTAAAATGAAACTCAAGTCTGAATTGTTTTGTGGGTTCTGCTATCCTCATTGACTTGTACTCAAAATGTGAATTGATGGATAGTCTTTTATTCAATTCATGTGCAAGATTTAATTTTGCGGAATGCTATGGTTTTGGGGTCGTCTGATGCAGAAAAAGCAGTTAGCTTTAATACTTCACCTTTATCAGAAATACCTATATTTACTGGAAGGCCAGCCCACAATCAGTGAAAAGTATATAGAGAGTGGCTACTTGCTATCCATTTTCTCTGCCATAAACTTGTTATTGGACCCCTGTCTATGGTTTCTTTGTTAATTCAGTTTTTGGATTGCATTTTAGCTTTCATTGCGTTTTGTAACTTTTGTATTCTTTAAATTATTTGGATTGCCCAAACAATCGTTGCCATTTAAAGATCATTAACTGCTATTGAAGAATCTCCTAACCTAGCATCCGCAATATCCCCACTTTCTCCACCAGCTTGCCCAATATCCCCTACTGCTTCAGCTACTTCCGCTATCTATGGAGTTATTTTGCAACATATATAATTTGCATTAGAATCTCTCGAGTCTCAACACCACACCTATTTCAGGCCGTTTGAGTGCTGGTTGTAAGCCCCAATAAAGTTGACCTTTGTCGCTCCTGTTCTGGTTTGGTCAAGTCTTGAGACGGTTGAGTATCCTTTCATCACTTGAGGCGTTGTTGTCTCCTAGTTAACTGTATGATTTTGGAGACGAAGTTCAACTTCAAATAAAATACTATAAACAATGTACATATTACTGAACATCCTTGAGCATCTGGCTTTCTGTAAGAACCAATTTCTGGTAGTACATGTAGCCTCATGCTATTTCCTTTTTGTCATTTATATTTATATGCAGGGTCGTTGATTTTTTTTTTTTTTTTTTTTACACTAAATGGGGGAAATTCCAATACTTTACTGAGTATGGCTAGCAAAATACAGAGGCCAGGTTAGATCTTCCTCGTATAGAGGTAGATTTGCAAATCTGTTAGGTGTTCATCCTTTAGGATTGATTTGTTACAAAGACTACAAATAGACATATAGAATATTATCAAATCTATTAACTAGATTAAAACCATGGCTTTAAACTTTGCCAATTTCGAGTATTATTTCCAAAATAAGTGTTATGCTTGAATCTTTTATCTTTGGCTTTAGCATACATTTTCATAAGAAACTTCATGATAGGTTTTGAATCACTCTGGATTTCGATGTTGTGTCCACAATTTTTTGTTGCTCACTGGAAAGTGTTTTCAGTAGCATTTAGTTCAAGTTGTTCTCTGGTTCCCCATCCTGAAGAGTCTCCTCTAGCCTCTCTAGTATTTCCTGCATCATCCACGATTGTTAGACCAAAAGCTAAATCATAAATATCAGGGATCATGGAGATTGCTATGCTTATCATATATCTCATGAAGCAGGACATTTCCAAGAGTTTAGTTCCGTTATTTGATGAGCATTACCATTCGTAGGGTCATAATAAAGGTTACGTGACAGGTTGTAGTTCATATTAGCATTAATGCATTTTACTAGTTGAAGCTGTGTTTCAACTGTTTGGATCCTTCTTTCTAGAACTTTATTGCATCTGGTTTTCCAGATGTGCCAAGATATAGTGTTGCATAATTTAACCCATCTCATATGTGTCCCATCTTTTATTGTGAAAGTAAACCAACTGTTCATGCATCCATGACAGGTCAGATAGTCTTCTTTCACATAATTCATATTAAAGTTGAGATGGTGATGTGGTTGTGATAGTGGTAAGAAAAGTTCGTTCAAGCCTTGTGAAGATTTGTATTTAGACTTAATTTCTAAGACGAAAATAACAAAACTCAAATAAAATTGATAACAAGGTTGAGAGAAAACTGAGACTAAGATTCCACTATTTTCCAGTTTTCAAAGTGATTTAATTCAATAATTATAATTGTGCAATTCATACGTGTAATTTGATTCTAAAATATTGCAACAAGTAGATTTTCAAAATAACAATTGTATATCGAAATCATGGAACATCAAAAACCCTAGGCCAAGCATGTACCATCAAAAGAAATCACAATTGTTTAGTAAAAATCATTAAATCAGTTTTTAACCAAGGCAAATAATCATAAAAGAATTGTAAAAATTAGTCAAATAAATATTACCACATAATTATTTGAAAAATAGCTTCCTCCGTCGCCTCAGCAATGGGGTTTAGCTCCTTATGTTGGAAACACACTCAAAAGATTGGTTCATGGCTCAAAAATTGTTTACAAGGATGAAATGGAGAGAAAATAATGAAAACAGCGAGTTTGCAACGTTGTATAGGCGTTACAGACTCACTGTTACAAAGAAAGTGTTACTAAATCAAGATATAAGTTGCAAATATCTGTTACAAGATTTTTAAAACAAACGACACTTCTGAAATAAACGACTGCTGCCTACAGACTTATGTTCTTCGTGTTCTTCTTCTTCTCGCAGCAGCAGCAAAATTTCTGCAACTCGATTTTTCTCCTCTGTTTTCTTCACCAAACTCTCTATCTCCCCTTTTGACTCCTCAACAACCTTTATATACACAACAACACCTCCAAATTTCTCGAGTTAATCCAAGAATAATTTTCTTTTATTTTATACAAGTTTCAGGATTTTCTTTCTGTCTTACGCATCTTCTGAGTCAAGACTCTTTCCAAAGATATAGAGTACAAATCAAGCAAAATATATGTTCTCTTTTATTTTTCACGCAACTTCCAAATATAAACCAAAACCCGAGAAATATTCTTTCTATGTTTTGCGTCAAATCAATTATCCAGCCCAATTTGATTGAATCCAGCAACCATACTATCTTTGTTTAGCCCAAACAGATCAATCCCAACCAAATCCAGCGATTAAATCTCTCCCAAGCAATTCCAAAAATCGAACCCTAATTCTGCAACCTTTTTCCCGCCAAAATTTTGTTTAAATTTTGAGAAGAAGATGGTTCCCCTTATCCTATGATGGGTCCCTTTAGCACATGTCTTGGGGGCTTTTAGTAATTTTGGGGTGCCTTTTAATTTTCTTTGGGGGAGCCGCCCCCCCCCCCCCCGCGCGGGGTGCAAACATCACTTTTCGAACAACTTTTTCCACAAGAGTTTGTTTCTCCAAAAACACCTACACACACATAAAACACCATAATAAGTACAAAATGAGTACTAACAAAATACAAAACTGAGACAAATTAGACACAAAAATGTGTCTATCAAGTACCCCCAAACTTATTATTTGCTAGTCTTCGAGCAAATCTAATATAGAAAAATCCTAACTCATTGTCGCAGGTATCGCAATTGCACTTAGCGTGTGCAACAAGCCTTTGAACCCCTAGGTGGCCCTAGTTGACGAGTTTTGTCTCGTGAGGGTTTACAAGAGATATACCCATAAAACCTTTACTCCAAACTCTAACTACTTGTGAACGATTGAGGATAGACACTAAACATGCTATTTAGTTGGATACAAAATTCTAATTACCCTATTTTGAATCCAAATTGTTGTACACGAGTTTTTACTCAAGCGTACTAAAATTCATATATAACAAAACATAGCACTACTCAGAAAGTCGTACAATGGACCACAATACGCGGAATCTATCAAAGTTCAATCACATGGATAAATTTAAAAAATGGATATGGAGATGATAAAGTTTTCACATGTTGGCTAAGGTGAACGGTGTTTCCCATATCTGTCTGAAGGTCAGTACCAGGATGAATTCTAATAGATTGAGATATGCTCCCACTGGTTTTAATCCTGATACTAATATCGACTCAGCTGGTATATACAAGGGCCCCAACGGTCAATTTATTGAAAATAAAACAATTATTTACTAATTATTATTCTATCTTTTTTTCTTCTTTTTTTTTGGTCCAAATAAAATAATATAACGGGGCTTGATCTCAATCACTCTACTTCATCCCAACGTCGATAACAATTCGATGCTAGAGCCCCACCAAATCACCTAGAGAAACACATAAAATTACAAAATAAAAACAGACGGTGATATGGTCGAGGTAGACTCCGAGATATGATGACGACTATCATGTTATTCATAACCGAGCTCTGTCCTTTTATAAATAGACCCTTTAGTTGGGTCCCTCAACTCCTATAGCCAAGAGGTTTGTTTCCATCTACTTAGAATTGTTAGTGTCATCCTGAATTGTTCACAAGTTTCTAAATTTTGGAGTTTCTTTTTATGACACTAAAAGTTTCACCCTTACCCCCAAACTTAAATATAACATTGTCCTTAATGTTTCAAATTAAAGAGCAGTACCAAAAATATAGGTAACAAGAGGAATAAAGCGATAAGTCAGAAAGATAGTACCTGAGTGAAGCGTAACAATCCTTCTTCGAAGAATAAGACAGAAAATAAAAACAAAAACCTACTAAACTAACTAATTTATAACAACAGCCTTGATGGTCAATCAAGGTAAGCAGGGTCCTCCAGAGGGACCTCTTAATAGACACATTTTTGTGTCTTATTTGTCCTATATTCTCTATTTTGTTAGCACTTATTTTGTACTTATTATGGGTTTTTATGTCTTTGTAGGTATTTTTGGGAAATAAAATTTTGTGGAAAATTAGCTCAAAAAGTTACCAAAGGCACCCTGGAAAATTGATAAAGGCATATAAAGGATTTACTAAAGGCACACATCAGATTTATTAAAGGCACCCACTCCATTTTGTTTGAAATCCGAAATTGCCAGGAAACACATCTCTTACGCGTAAAAGTACCTGAGTTAGTTTAGGAGCGAGTATTTTGGATTTAAAAGAGAGTTTGATATATCACAGTGAAGAAACAATCTTAGACGTGTTCAAACACGTCAACAAGAGCATAACATGCCGTAAAAAATGGAGGAAAACCACGTTTACGGCCGGAAATATGTTTCCTATCTGATTTCGGATTTGGAGAAATTAGAGTTTTATTTGGATTAGATTTTTAGTCCTTATCGAATCAGGAGAAGGTATTAGGTCTACAAAACCTATAAATAGCGAAGGAGATCGAAGAAAAGAGAAGAGGGGGGGTCGGCCTGAAACAACTCATAAAAGAAATATCTTCAGGATTTTTGGGCATGTGGTGTATAAAAGGAGTTGGTGGGAGTCACAAAAGAGGCTAGGGAGATTGGGTCGAGCTCAGGAGGCCAACAGAGCGAAGAAAAAACACTACAGGAAAAATTCTGCTGCTGCTGCTGAAGAACGCGAAAAACAGGAGAAAAGGCAACGGTTCCTTCAACCACTCTGCCACGGTTTCTTTAACTGATTTGCAATGTTTATCTTCGTTTGCAACATTTATCTTCAAGCTGTGTTGCAATATTAATATGTAACGTGATGTAATTTTTAAATAGTGGTAAAAGGTTCAATACTTAGACTTGTAAAGATTCGATTTTTAAACCTAATTTTTAATAACTAAAAATAAAACAAATTAAAATAAAATTGATTTTAAATTTGTGGGAAAACTGGGACTAAGGATTCCACCATTAGACAAATCAAAAGTATGAGACATCAAAAGTTTAAAACTCAGCATGACCCATCAAAAGAAAACACAACTACTTCATAAAAACCATTTTTTCCAAATTTAATTCAAAGCAAATAATAGTAAAAGAATTACAAAAAATAAATAAAATAAGAATTATCACTTTATTATTGGAAAAATAGCTTCCTCCGTCGCCCCAATGATGGTGATTAGCTCATCATATTGGAAACACTCTCAAAATAAGTTTTCATAGCTCAAAAAGTGCTTACAGTGAAGAAATAAAAGTAACACAGAAGAACTAATACGCTTATAAGCGTTACAGAGAAAATAAAACAGAACCAATAAAGAACGGACTCTAGGCGCTGAAGAAATATGAAAGAATAAGTGACTGAGAAAATGCAAGTTTGCGTCTGTGGTATGTTCTTCGTCTTCTTCCTTCTCTGCGTAACTTTTTTTCTCCTGAATTTTTCAGCTCTCTCCAGATGCTTTCTTTCTTGATATTCTTTGCTATTTATAGGATTAGCTAACCCTAGAAACCTTTCTTAACCGATAAGGACTCAAAGAAGAGTCCAAATCAAACTCCAAATCCTGTGTTATCCTAATCCAGGTTGAAGAAGGTTTCACCGGCAGTAACATCAACTTCCAACCATTTTTTGCGGCAACAATACTCAGAAATGACGTGTTATGATATATTTTGACTGTTTAATCATTTTGAGATACCAAGAACACGTTTTTATCCCATAAAATTCGGTTGCCAACTAATATATAAGTTCTCTCTTGCGTGAAAAAAATTTCCCTCCATTTCCGGATTTTGAATCAAGAAGGGGGTGCCTCCAATCCAATTGGTGGGTACCTTTATCACTTTTTCTGGGTGCCTTAGTAATTTTCCTGGGTGCCTTTATCACTTTTTGAGCCAATTTTTCCACAAATATTTATTTCTCGAAAATACCTACAAAGACATAAAAACCCATAATAAATACAAAATCGAACACTACCAAAATAGATAATCGACCACAATTTAGACACAAAAATGTGTCTATCAAATACCCTCAAACTTGCTATTTGCTAGTCCTCGAGCAAATCTAATCTATAAAATAAAATCCTAACTCACTTTCGCAGGAATCACAACTACATTTAGCATATGTAATAAGCCTTTAAACCCCTAGGTGTCCCTAGTGGATGAGTTCTGTCTCCTGAGGGTTTACAAGAGGTATACCCACAAAATCTTTACTCCAAATTTTAGCTACTCGTGAATGATTGAGGATAAACACTAAACAAGCTATTTAGTTGGTATACTAAATTCTTCGCCTATGAGAATCATTACCCTATATGAGAGAATCATAAAAACCCATAATAAATACAAAATCGAACACTATCAAAATAGATAATCGAGCACAATTTAGACACAAAAATGTGTCTATCAAATACCCCCAAACTTGCTATTTGCTAGTCCTCGAGAAAATCTAATCTATAAAATAAAATCCTAACTCACTTTCGCAGGAATCACAACTACATTTAGCATATGTAATAAGCCTTTAAACCCCTAGGTGTCCCTAGTGGATGAGTTTTGTCTCCTGAGGGTTTACAAGAGGTATACCCACAAAATCTTTACTCCAAATTTTAGCTACTCGTGAATGATTGAGGATAAACACTAAACAAGCTATTTAGTTGGTATACTAAATTCTTCGCCTATGAGAATCATTACCCTATATGAGTCCATTTGCTGTACATGAGTTTTTACTCAAGCATACTAAAATTCATATATAAGAAAACAAAGCTTTACTCAGATAGTCGTTCAACCATGATATTCAGAATCTATCAAAGTTCAATCACATAAAAGGATTTAGAAGATGGATATAGACAAAATGAAGTTTGCGCATGTTGACTAAGGTGAACGGTGTTTCCCATATCTGTCTGAAGGTCAGTGCCAGGATGAATCCTAATGGATTGAGATACGCTCCCACTGGTCTTAATCATTATACTAATATCGATTCAACTGGTATATACAAGGGTTCCTGCGATCGATTTATTGAAAATAAACACTTATAAATGTACTGACAACATGATTGGATCGAATTGAATCCAAGCGCATGGTCCTTATCAGCATCTTACATGGTAGTTCCCATGGATCCTGCGTTCCACGCTTGCTTAGGCGACGGATACAGGGAGAACACACACATATTGCTATCAAAGTGTCAATACTCGAATTTTTTTTTCAAAATAAGAATAATGGGGCTTGATCTCAAACACTCTACTCCATCCTGGCAGCGATAACAATTCGATAGTGGGCCCCACCAAATCACTTAGAGAAACACAATTGTAAAAATAAAAACAGAAGGTGATATGGTTGAGATAGTGATAGGATTTGGAAACCATATATAAATAACCGCAATCGCACGGTGTCTACAATGCAGACAACGACAAGTACGGGTCGAACCCACAGGGAGCGGGGGCAATACTGCAATTAATATCTCAATTAAACTAATCAGAAATAATATTTTTAGATTTTTTAGAATTATAAATGAAATAATAAAAAAAACTAAATTAATAAAACAACTAAGTAGAGAGAGTCGGTAACCAGGGTTTTCAGTATCCACCATTATTTCTATTTAATTACTGAAGTGAAACATAACTCTTGAATATTTATCTATTGTTCATTCTATCGACATCACTTATTATATGTATTAGAGTCGCAAATGCCACTGGGACGCCCTAAGCATGGCGCATCAAAAACTCTAAGTCTCATGCATACACCATCTAATTGCGTTAGCGAGAAAATTATATGAAACTAATTATAGGTTCACAAATAATACCTGGCTATTCTAAGCATACCCCATCTAAGAATTTAACCCAAGCATGAAATATCAAATAAATAGACAAATACTTTTACTATTCTATTAATTATGCGCATAGGTTACTGTATTGTACAGAACCGGTGAAGCAACAACTAATTTTTCAATAAATCAATAAATAAAATCATGGAAATAATCTTATTCAAATAATAATAGTCTGTATCAAATAAATCGATTTAATTGATCTAAAACTTTTAAGTGGTTTCAACATAAACCCTAGCTAGAAAATTAATTATCAAGACATGGGGATGGGTTTCTTAAAACCCATAAAAATAATTAAGAAAAGTAGAGAGGAAAAATTAAAGTTCAACCAAACTCTTTTGTTCCTGTTTGTTCTCGTTTTCTGTGTCGAACCAGTAGAACCTCGCTCTCTCTTTCCAAGATCTGTCCGACTCTTTCTCAGCTCCCCAAAAAGAACCCAGACCAAACTCTCCCAGCCGCCAGCCTTCTGTGTCTCCAACCTCCGAAACCCCAAAAGAGCATCCCAAAAGAAGTCTGAAAACTTCTCTTTTATACCCCTGTCTGTCCAATCCCTCTCTCCACGTCAGGCTCTGTCCCCTTTTATACCTTCCAACAGAACTAATGGATTCAATCCCTACTAATCCAACTGATACTAATTCGGTCCATAGAAAATGGTTAATGTATAAAGTGGTTAAACCCAAAACAGAATGACTACATTTCAACCAAGCCACTTGCTGCCACCTAGCTAACGTCTTCATCCAAACATCCACTGCCACCTTGACACAAGAGTACAAGACCCTACCTTCACGTTCTTACTTTTATCTAACTCACGTGATGTTCTAATCCTCCTAGCTACGTCCGAATTCTCTTCTTAATTCCCAAAAGAAATCTGACACCCAACCAACTTCTTTCTTTCTATCTTTTCTAACCTCACTCCCACGTGCTCAATGTCAACTCCACCAGTGACCCAACTCTTTCACTGATCATTTCTGTAGTGCCAATTTCTAGTCATAGCTCCGTAAGTCGCAATTAATCAAATTTTCTTATAATTTCGGATTTTATTTATACCTCATATTAAAGTACAAAAACAATTTAATAACATATAAATAGGCACCAACAAATATAGATAAAGCGGTAAAAATGTATGAATTAAGTGCATATCTGATAAACTCCGATATATGGTGACAACTATCATGTTATTTCTAACACATGAACTCTGTCCTTTTATGAATAGACCATTTAACTGGGAACACCAATTCCTTTAGAAAAAGAGCTAAGTTTCCATCTACCTAGAATGGTTAATGTCATCCTGAATTGTTCACAAGCTTCTAAATTTTGGTGTTTTTATTATTGCACTAAAAAGTTTATTCTTTACCTCCAAACTTAAATCAAACAGTGTCCTCAATGTTTCAAAATAAAGAGCAGTACTAATAGATAAGTAAAAAGAGGAATAAAAAGGTAAGTCAGAAAGATAGTACCTGAGTGAAGCGTAGCAATCCTTCTATGGAGAATAAAATAAAAAGATAAAAACCTAAAAACCTACAAAAATCTACTAATATACAAAAACAACCCTGATGGTCAATCAGAGTAAGCAGGGTCCTCCAGACGGGGAATAGATGCAAACGAGTATCATACAGAAGAACTTTTTGACCTGGATAAAATGACTTTCTTAAAATATTTCTATCATGCACAAGTTTTATTTTGTTCTTATACTCTCTATCAATATCATATGCATCTTTCTGAATCTCTTCCAACTCATTGAGATGGAGCTTCCTGTGAGCTCCTGCTTTGTCAAGTGAAAAATTAAACTGCTTTACAACCCAATATGCTCTATGTTCTAACTCGACGGGCAGGTGACATGCCTTTCCAAAAACTAGACGATAGGGTGACATTCCAATGGGGGTCTTAAACGCGGACAGTAAGCCCATGAGGCATCAATGAGCCTTAACGACCAGTCTTTCCTATTAGGATTAACTGTTTTCTCTAGAATACGTTTTATCTCCCTGTTGGAAACCTTTACTTGACCACTAGTCTGTGGGTGATATGAGGTAGCTACTTTGTGGGTAATACCATATTTCTTCATCAAGAGCTTAAACGGTCGATTACAGAAGTGTGACCCTCCATCATTAATTATAGCTCGCGGTGTACCAAAACGTGCAAATATGTTATCATTCAAAAACTGGACCACAACCTTGTGGTCGTTTGTTTTACACGAAACCGCCTATACCCACTTAGATACATATTCTACGGCGACAAGGATGTAAAAATAACCAAACGAATTAGGAAAAGAACCCATAAAATCAATGCCCCACACATCAACGACCTGAATAACTAAAATAGGGTTCAAAGGCATCATATTTCTATGAGAAATGGTTCCTAATTTTGGGCATCACTCACAAGCAACACTGTAACACTGGGAGTCTTTATACAACGACGGCCAGTAGAATCCACACTGCAATATCTTAGCAGCAGTCTTCTTAGCACTAAAGTGACCCCCACAAGCATGATCATGACAAAAGGAAATAATACCGGACTGGTCACTCTCAGGTATACATCTCCTAATAATCTGGTCTGGACAATACTTAAACAAGTAAGGATCGTCCCAAAAGAAATGCTTTACCTCAGATAAAAACCTAGAACGATCTTGTTTACCCTAGTGTTGAGGCATTCGACCAGTAACAAGATAATTCACTATATTTGCAAACCAAGGTAATTGGGAAACAAATAATAGTTTTTCATCAGGAAAACTATCTCTCATAGGAGGAGAATCATCAAGGGAATCCAAAACAAGTCTAGACAAGTGGTCTTTTTCTGCACCCTTTTTGTCTCTAATTTCTAGCAAGAATTCTTGCAGCAAAATGATCCATCTAATCAATCTAGGTTTAGCATCCTTCTTAGACAGAAGGTACTTCAAAGCAGCATGATCAGTAAAGACTATAACCTTAGAACCTAAAAGATAGGATCTAAACTTGTCTAAGGAAAAAAACAATGGCTAATAGTTCCTTCTATGTAGTGGTGTAGTTCAGTTGGGCATCATTCAGAGTTTTGCTAGCATAGTAAATCACATGAAGTAATTTGTTTTCTCGCTGACCTAATACGACACCAATATCATAATTTGAAGCATCCCACATTATCTCGAAGGGTAGGTTCCAGTTAGGAGCCTGAACTATAGGGGAGGTGGTGAGTAAAGTATTAAGCTTCTCGAAAGCCTCTAAACAAGCATCATCAAAGACAAACTTAACATCTTTTGCAAGCAAATTGCAAAGAGGTCTAGAAATCAAGCTAAAATCCTTAATGAATCGACGATAAAAGCCTGCGTGCCCTAAGAATGAACTAATATCTCGTACAGTTTCGGGAACCTGTAAAGTCTTAATAAGGTCAACTTTGGCTTTGTCTACCTCTATACCCTTAGAAGATACGATATGCCCTAAAACAATTCCTGATCGAACCATGAAATGGCATTTTTCCCAATTAAGCACTAAATTTCTCTCCTTACACCTAGTCAACACTAGTGTCAAATGATGCAAGCATTCATCAAAAGATGACCCAAATACCGAAAAATCATCCATAAGGACCTCTAAAAACCATTCTACCATGTCAGAAAATATGCTCATCATACAACGCTGAAAAGTAGCGGGTGCATTACACAACCCGAAAGGCATGCGTCTATACGCAAAGGTACCAAAGGCACAGGTATAAGTAGTTTTCTCTTGGTCTTCTGGGGCAATAACAATCTGATTATAACCAGAAAAAACATCTAGCAAGCAATAGTGGCTATGTCCAGGTAATCTCTCTAGCATTTGGTCGATGAAAGGAAGGGGAAAGTGATCCTTCCTTGTGACCTTGTTCAATTTTCTATAGTCAATACAAACACGCCACCCCGTGGTCACTCGGGTTGGGATTAATTCATTGGTATCATTCTGAACTACAGTGATACCTGATTTCTTGGGGATAACCTAAACGGGGCTGACCCACTTACTGTCTGAAATTGCGTAAATAATACCCGCATCTAACAACTTAAGCACTTCAGTTCGAACTACTTCTTTCATATTAGGGTTAAGTCGACGTTGCATCTCCCTAGACGGTTTTGTATCATCCTCTAAATGAATTTGATACATACAAACAGTAGGACTTATTCCCTTAATGTCTGTTGTGGTCCACCCTAAAGCTTCCTTATTATATTGAAGCACGGTCACTAGCCTACTTTCCTGGTTATTATCCAAGTCGGATGCTACAATCACAGGAAAAGTCTCAGATGGGCCTAAATACACATATTTCAGAGTACCTGGTAGTTGTTTGAGGTCCAAATTAGGAGGCTCTTCTAAAGAAAGAATTAGGGTAGACTTAGAAACTGGTAGTTGTTCAAACTTAGGTTTCCATCCATTACTAGTGTCTAACAAAGGGGCTGAATATAACAAAGGCATTCACCTCATTGATTAATCTATCATCATCAAAATCAAACCCAAAGTAGGCTAGGCATTTCTCTAATGGATCTTCTAACAAAGTGTTCGGTAATGACTCCTGAACTAGTGTTCCTATCATGTTCACCTCTTCAGTGCACATGTCATCTAGCTCAGGTGGTTGCTTACTAATGTTGAAAATATTCAGCTCAATAGTCATATTACCAAAAGATAAGTTCATAATACCATTTCGACAGTTAATGATCGCATTGGATGTCGCTAAAAACGGGCGACCTAATATCACAAGTATCTGATTCTCTGGGTTAGGGACAGGTTGGGTATCAAGGACAACAAAATCTACTGGATAAATAAACCTATCGACCTCAATAAGAACATCCTCTATGACACCACGAGGAATTTTCACAGACCTATCAGCTAACTGCAATGTCATATGAGTAGGTTTCAAATCACCAAGTCCTAAATGCAGGTACACATGGTACGGAAGTAAGTTCACACTGGCTCCTAAGTCAAGTAACGCTTTCTCGACACGGTATTTACCTATTGTGCAAGAAATGGTCAGGGACCCTGGGTTTTTGTACTTAGGGGTTACATTGTTCTGAATAATTGAACTCACATGACTAGCTAAAAAGGCTTTCTTTTGTATACTAAGCTTTCACTTTCGCGTACACATGTCCTTAAGGAACTTGGCATAAGTAGGAATCTACCTAATTACGTCTAATAATGGAAGGTTTATCATGACTTGCTTAAAAACCTCCATTATGTCATTAAAGTTGGATTCCTTCTTAGTTGGTGCTAACAGTTGTGGGATTGGGGCTCTGGGCATAAAATCCGGCTTATGAGGGGCTACCCCAGGTTCTTTAGAGACTTCATCAGTCTCTTCAGCTACTGGATCAGAGGGGTGAACTACAGTATGTTCACTTTCATATATAGTTACCTTGCTGTCTACGACTTTACCGTTTCTAAGAGTTCTAATTGCACTCACATGACTCGGAGATTTCTCACCGGAAGATATTTCATGAACTTCTCTAGGATTGGGTTAGGGTTGACTAGGAAACCTACCTTTTTCTCTTTCTCTCAAAGACTCAGCGATCTGACCAACCTGGGTTTCTAAATTATAAAATAGCATGACTATTATCCTGAACAATCTTTTGATTTTCTCGTAAACTCTGGTTGACAAACTGCTGGAAATCTGTAGTATTCTGAGTCAATGAGGCAACAGACTCAGCTAAACTCATTATCGTCTTATCTATCAGACTCTGAAATTGTGCTGGTCCAGAAGGATTCTTAGCATAACCAAAACCTGGGGGAACCTTAGAATTACTAGACTGACCTTGACTCTGGCCCTTAGACCAAGAAAGGTTAGGATGGTTTCTCCAACCAGGGTTATAGGTTTCTGAATAAGGGTCGAACTTCTGATGATTATCAAACCTAGTGTTATTATAAAGAGCATGGGCTTGCTCTTCAACAGTCTGTCCTTCCCAAAATGGTTTGGGATCAATACTACTAGATTGACTCAGTTCTAAAGGTTCTAACCTTTTCGATATAACCGCTATTTTGGCATCCGATTCAAAAGACCCTTTTACCCTATTAACATTCCCTTTACTTAGAAGAATTATTCTCTAGGGCTCCCTACTATTTTCCCACTTTTGGGTTTTCTCGGCGATTTCATTCAAAAATGTCATCGCGCCATCGACAGTTTTATTTTCAAACCCACATGTGCATAAAGACTCAACCATGGTTGTTGTCGAATAATCTAAACCCTCGTAGAGGATCTGAACTAGCCTTAATTTTTCTAAACCATGATGAGGACATTGTGATAATAAGTCATTGAACCTTTCCAAATACCTATATAAAGATTCTCCCTCTAATTGAGCAAATGTGCAAATCTGCTGTCTAATAGATGATGTTTTGTGCCTAGGGAAAAACTTCTGGAAAAAGGCAGACGTGAGTTGTTCATAGGTCTCAATTGACTCAGAAGTCAAATTATATAGCCAAGACTTGGCTTTGTCTCTTAGTGAAAAGGGAAATAATCTAACTTTCAACGCTTCATCATCTAGGTCTTTAATCCTGATGGTACTACATATTTCCTCAAAATCCCTAACATGGAAATAGGGGTTTTCATTTTCTTTCCCTAAGAAGATTGGGAGCATCTGTATGGTCCCAGGTTTCAACTCATAGTTTGCTTCAGTTTCAGCTAACTTGATACATGATGGATGAGAAGTCCTAGTCGGGTTCAACAAAGCTTTTAAAGTTGCCATTGTCGGCGATACCAAAGGACTAGAAGTAACTTCTTCACACAGTGTCAAGTTCTCAAAATTGAAATTTCCAAAAACAGGGCCCTCAAAAGAGGAGTCTTCGAGGTCCTTGTTTCCAGGGACAAAACTACTAGATGTTTCACTAATCAAACGACCTAGAGTGTCTCTTTTCCAAGCTTTCTCAGTGATGATTTCAAGCAATCTTGGCATACACTAAAAAAATTAAAAAATAAATCCTAATTGGAAGGGAATTCTAAACAATCACAAGCAAGGCTGACTCAACCAAATCAAACCTATTGAATCTAGCAAACAAAAATCATGATGGCTCCACTTAGATTGTTTCTAGACCAGCTTTTATTCTTTCGAAAGGAAACTAGTTATAGTTTTAGCCAACCTATTAGAACGATCTGAATTAGATTACGTCGAACATAAACAGAATAAGCTCTAAGGAGCTTTGATAACCCTGTCTCTTTGGCAACTTTTCCTTGGGTTACAAGCCGCCTTTTAACCCAAGGAAATATTGCCAAAGAGGCAGGGTTATCAAACCTCCTTAGAGATTATCCTGTTTCTATTCGACTTAATCTAATTCAGATTGTTCTAAGAGATTTGATAAAATTGTAACTAGTTGCCATTTGGAATAATAAAAGCTGGTCTAAAAACAATCTAAGTGGAGTCATCATGTTTTTTGTTTGCTAGATTCGGTAGGTTTGATTTGGTTGAGTCGGCCTTGTTTGTGTTTGTTTAAAACCTCTTGTGGTTAGGATTTACTTTTAGAGTTTTATTAGGAAATATTTTGTTAGAAAATGTCGCACTAGTAGTATGAGGACCAATACAATGAATATCCAAATGAATTTTAAAATGGACATTATCTGTACTATCAACATAGTATGGATAGTAGTTGGGACCACCACCAACCTTTTGGAGGTTATTGCTCATACCAGGGTGATCCCAATTACTACTCGTATATACACCCGTCATATGAACATGAAAATGGGAAAAATTTGAGTACTTTTTCTTGGAGGGATGCCCTAAAGCAGATGTGATCTAGTACTCCCTAGATGACCCAAATCATTCTCTAGAAGAATTGATAAGTGCATAATTTATACATTTTAAGTATCATTTCTTTATACTTATTTGCTAGATTTTGTGTGAATTACCGTGTGTTAGTATTACTTTTGTAGTTATGTATTTTATTAGGTTACATCTCTGAAACAACTGAAATGGAGCTTTACAAGAGAAAAATTGACAAAGACCCAGTGGAACTCAGTATATTCCAGGATTTCTACTCTCCATATTGTAGAAAATTGCATTACGAAGCCGACGGCGAAAGAACGAGGTCATACTGACTTCGTATGAGAAAGTTATGGGCGAAAAGAAGAATTAAGCTTGTCGGTTTCACGAGACTGACACATGAAGAGTATTAAATAAAAACTACTAAGGGCACCCACTTAATTACTAAGGGTTGCCTGATTATTTGAATGTTGTTAATGGCACCAGGCCATTTGCTAAGGGCTGCCTTCATCTTCTTCACTTCAAACAACGGAGCTAGGTTATTCCGGTTGTTTTAATGGTTTTGATTTAATGGGTTTGAACTGATTCTACTTAGGCTCGAGAATGGTGGTGGCGGAGCTGTTACTCGTGAACTGTGATTCTCATTTGTAGTGATGATTATGTCAGCAAGAAAGAGAATGAATGAAGAGAATCTCGAGTCTGTGTGATGGGGTTAATGATTTTGGCAGAAGTGGTTCTGTTGGATTTGATTGATGAGAAGAACTGCTGAGATGATGGTTGTTATTTTTGTGACAGGTACAACGAAAAGAAAAATCGAGTGATAATAATCACGGTGATAATCATGATGATGATAATGGAGCTGTGAGGGGTTGATTTCTGCTGTCGTGAATAGATAATGATCCAGCTGGATTCATAAGGAAAGTGAGGCTATTGAGGGTTGTTGATGTTGATTAAAGGTTGCAGTTGGGTAGACGATGGAGCTCGAGCTTGGAAGTTGATGGTGTTTATTCCTGATAGCTCGAGAGATGGTGAAGCAAACTTGAGCTTGGCAGATGAGCTCGAGATTATTGGTGCCGTGACTGAAGATAGTATTTTGTTGATGGTTCGAGTGATGTTACTTGAGCAGCAATCCAGGAAAGTTGTAAACCTTGTTTCACACTGAAAGTATTGGGCGGTGATGAATTCTCTATAAATAGAAGCCGAGACCCCCCTGACGTAGATAGCTTCACGTACATACCTCCGGACACAGACATGACCTTCAGATACAGACACGGACAGACTTAGACCTTCACGTACAGAAGATATCTTCACGGACGAACAAGGGTTAGTTTGTGTTTATTTTATTAATTAATTTTTATGGCTTTTGAGAAATCCATGTTGGGCTAATTCTCTTGTTAGGGTAAAAGGATGAACTTGTAGAGATGGTTTTCTTTGTGTTTCAAAACTAGAGTTTTCAACTATATGAACTTAATATTATCATTTTGTCTCTCTCTCAATGTTTTACCTTCTCGATGATTTTTCACGTTCTATGCAACGTATAGTTCATTGTTTGATTAGTAGAAGAACTCGTTGAAACCTTGTATGAAATCGTTTTTATGAATATTCTTTGACTCTTTATGCCACGTATACTTAGTACCTCGAAATTCTACCTTAGGTTGAGAACAAACAATTCTTTTTAAAAATTCTTTCTTTGATTCTTAAACGAAAAATCTTCCGTGTATTAGTAGCTAGATTTGCTATTTTGCACGAGTAAAATCGAGACCCTTTGTGAAAAACGCAATTAAATCCTAATCTACAACGGATTTCCGGAACCTTAACATTTTCCTCTTACTGTTTTCAAACTTTATTAAAGAATCTTAATTCATTAGTTAATTTAATTCTTTATAAAAAAAACCTAAAAAAATATTTAATACAAACTCCTCGTGGGAACGAACCGCATTTGCTCTTGTCTACATCTTTCGACATTGTCTGCTTGCGGTAAAACAAAGTCGGTTTTCCGACGCACCAAGAATCACACGAGCAGTTGCGATCTAGTACTCCTTATGATCCATTTGTTATCTAGAGAATTCCCTCAAGAAGTTGACATAGAGTACAAATAGGTTCGTATTAAGTATGGGGGGAACAATTAGTATTCCAACTCTTTCTCTAGAAGAATCCCTCAAGCAGTTAACTGAGAATACAAATAGGTTTGAATTAAGGGTGAATGAAGGTCTTGCAAAGAATAATATTGCTCAAAATGATCTTAATTACCAATATAGTGCTACCCTTGATAATTATTCACCTAGTCAAGAGGACGAGGATAGAATTGGTAACAGTACTTATTTAGAAGAGGTTCAAACATCTTCATATTAATATGATGATGAGGATAGTATTGACGAAGAACTTGAAATATACAGGCAGCATCAAGAAATTGTCACTCCAATTGTGCTTCATGATGATAGTGTTATTCTTAGTTCAAATCCAAATATTTTTTTAAGATTATTCACTTTTGAAGACGATAATGGTTTAGAGAAACGGGTTTATCATGAGAATACTTATTTAGAGTCCAACGATTTAGAAACAATGTTGTAACAAAGATAGACTGATTATAAATATCAGTGAGGATGCACCTCCTGATTGTAACCTAGAAGAAGCAATTGACCATTTTCAGGAATCTGACGATCTAGAAATTAGGAAAATTATGATTAGTCTATCTAGAGACACCGAAAACTCTAAGTTTGGGGGTGACTATTATTCTCCATGTGCTTTACCTTTGACTCCTAAAAAGGTCCCTCACACTTAAAATTTGCACCTCTACCATTTTACAAGATCATCTTCAAACTAGATTTCCTGAGCCTGGTGATGTCCAGAAAGAAGTTCAGTTGTTAGAAACTCATCCTCTGGTTGATGTGGTTTACCTAGGAAATAATACCAAGATTGAATTTGTTTTTCCACCAAAAAAAATCTACCATTTGAGGTAACGTTTGAATTTCAAATGTGTCACTTATTAAGTTTTTAGACTAAGCCTAATACCTTTGGGAGATTAGAATCGACACATTTTCTTAAGAATGACCACCATTCTCATAGTAGTCAATTGTGTGAGTCCAATATGATTAACTTTGAGGATCCACAATTATTCAGGTTGTTATTATGTGTTTCTAAGTTCTTGGTTGAGTTTTTCCAGACTCTACAACCTGATCCTTTTGATCTTGTCTATGAGGAATCCAACCTATAAAAATATTTTATCTAGACCCTTTTATAGAACCTGAAGCTGAACCACAACTAAATGTAGCTGTCTTAAACAAAAAACTAGATAAGGGTGTGTTCGGTTTGTTCATTTTATTGGCCTATTGCAGTTTCCTTTTATTAGTGATACCACTATTTGATTCAGATGACCCACAATTGTTCTGGCTATTGTTGTACGATTTTATGAGGTGACTAATTCTTTCTTAGTCTGGCTGAAGACTTTAAACTTAGCACTTCTTGGGAGGTAACTCATGCTCTTGCGATATGGTAATATCTTTCCTTAACTCCTTTCCTTTGATTTGGCAACAGTGTCTCCTTGTTCATGCTTTTAATTATTTATCTATAGAATATTGAGGACAATGTTAGATTTAAGTTTGGGGGTAAGGAAGAAACTTTTAGTGAAATATGAAACTCCATAAATTTAGAAACTTATGAACAATTCGGAATAACACTAACCATTCTAGGTAGATGGAAACAAAAATTTTGTTTATAGAAATTAGTTTGCCCAGCTAAATGGTCTATTAATAAAAGGACAGAGCTCAAGTGTTGGAAATAACATGATAGTTGTCACAATATCTCGGAGTCGTCACCATGTCACGTTCTGTTTTTATTTTTGTAATTTTTTGTTTTTCTAAGTGATTTGGTGGAGCACTAGTATCGCCATGTTGTCACCGCTAGGATAAAGTAGAGTGATTGAGATCAAGCCCCATTTTGTATTTTATTTTTGTTCAGACCAATAATTTTTGAATTTTTTTTTTGACACTTGGATAGCCATATGTGTGTGTTATCTCTGTCTCCGTCGCCTAAGCAAGCGTGGAACGCAGGATCCATAGGAACTATCATGTAATTTGCTGACAAGGACCATGCGCTTAGATTCAAAAGATCTAATCATGTTGTCAATATTTTTTTTTTATATATTCAATAAATCGACCGTTGGGGCCCTTGTATATACCAGCTGAGTTGATACTAGAATTAGGATTCAGACCAGTTGGTGCATATCTAAATCCATTAGGTTCATCTTGGCACGATGTTCATACAGATATTCTGGAAAACACCGTTCACCTTAGTCAACATATGCATACTTCTATCTCCATATCAATCTTCTTAATTTATTTATGTAATTGTGGTTTGTTAGATTCCGAGTATCGTGGTCCATTGTACCACTTTCTGAGTAGTGCTTTGTTTTTTTATATATGAATTTTAGTACGCTGAGTGCAAACTCGTGTACATTAATTGGATTCATACAGAGTAATGATTCTTATAGTCGGAGAATTTAGTAGCCAACTAAATAGCTTGTTTAGTTTTTACCCTCAATCGTTCACAGGTAGCTAGGATTTGGAGTAAAGGTTTTGTGGATATACCTCTTATAAACCCTCACGAGACAACACTCGTCCACTAGGGACACTTAGGGGTTTAATGGCTTATTACATATGTTAAATATAGAGGTGATTCCTGCAAAAGTGAGTTAGGATTGTTATTTTATTTTTTGATTAGATTTGCTCGAGAACTAGCAAATAATGAGTTTGGGAGTATTTGATAGACACATTTTTGTGTCATATTTGTCCTATATTTTATATATTCTGTTAGCACTTATTTTGTACTTATTATGGGTTTTTATATCTTTGAAGGTATTTTTGGAAAATAAACTTTTGTGGAGAAATTAGCTCAAAAAGTTACTAAAGGCACCCTGGAAAATTGATAAAGGCACACATCATATTTACTAAAGGCACCCACTCCATTTTGTTTGAAATCCGAAATTGGCGGGAAACACATCTATTACGCATAAAAGTACCTGAGTTAGTTTAGGAGCGAGTATTTTGGATTTAAAAGAGAGTTTGATATATCACAGTGGAGAAACAATCTTAGACGTGTTCAAACACGTCAACAAGAGCATAACATGCCGTAAACAATGGAGGAAAACCACGTTTACGACCGGAAATATGTTTCCTCTCTGATTTCGGATTTGGAGGAATTAGAGTTATATCTGGATTGGATTTTTAGTCCATATCGAATCAGGAGAAGGTATTAGGTTTACAAAACCTATAAATAGCGAAGGGGATCGAAGAAAAGAGAAGAGGGGAAGTCGGCAGGAAACAACTCATAAAAGTAATATCTTCGAGATTTTTGGGAATGTGGTGTATAAAAGGAGTTGGTGGGAGTCACAAAAGAGGCTGGGGAGGTTGGGTCGAGCTCAGGAGGCCAACAGAGCGAAGAAAAATCACTTCAAGAAAAATTCTGCTGCTGCTGCTGAAGAACACGAAAAACAGGAGAAAAGGAAACAGTTCCTTCAACCACTCTGCCACGGTTTCTTCAACCGATTTACAATGTTTATCTTCGTTTTGCACTATTTGTCTTCAAGCTGTGTTGCAATAGTTAATCTACAACGTCCAAAAAATGTTGCAGATTCTCTGTTACATTATTTTTTAACTTCTTTTCATCTTTTTAACACTTTTTGAGCCATGTACCAATATTTTGAGAGTGTTTTGAGCATGATGAGCTAAACCCAACCACTGATACAATGGAAGAAGCCATATTTCATGAATGAATGGTAAGTATTTTTGATTTTTTAATGACTTTTGCATTGATTTATGATTTTTCTTAATTAGTTGTGATTTTGTTTGATGGTGTATGCTGGGACTTAAGAGCTTTGGTGCGCCATGCTTATGATTTACAGTTAATGTTTTAGAAATCTACTTTTGGCAAAGAAACATAGTCAATAAAAGAGCTATAATTGTTAAAGAATCATTGTAGAAATCAATCAAAAGTGATTTTGGTGGAATCCTGAGTTCCAGATTCTCCTAATATTGTTAAATCTTTTACTTATTTTCTAGTTTAACTCAGAATTAGGTCTAAAACGAATCTTCACAAGTCTCAGCGAATGAACACATATTTACCACTTTTCTGAAACGATCACCTCTTCAACATCACCTGCAGGAAAAAGCTCTAAAAATGGTTTCAATCTCTGACCGTTAACTTTGAAAGTACTTTTACCATCTTGAGTCTCAATTTCAATAGCACCATGAGGAAAAACAGTACAGACCATAAAAGGACCGGTCCACCGAGAGCGTAACTTCCTGGGAAATAGATGCAAACGTTATATAGGCGTTACAGACTCACTATTACAAAGAAAGTTTTGTTAACTCAAGATAAGCGTTGCAAATGTATGTTACAAGATTTTTAAAATGAATGACACTTCTGAAATAAACGACTGCTTCCTAGAGACTTATGTTCTTCGTGTTTTTCTTCTCGCAGCAGCAGCAGAATTTCTACAACTCGATTTTTCTCCTCTGTTTTCTATCCCAAACTCTTTATCTCCCCTTTTGACTTCTCAACAACCTTTATATACACAACAACACCTCCAAATCTCTCGAGTTAATCCAAGAATAATTTTCTTTTATTTTCTACAAGTTTCAGGATTTTCTTTCTGTCAAACTTCCTTACGAATCTTCTGAGTAAAGACTCTTTCTAAAGATAAAGTACAAATCAAGTAAAAGATATTCTCTCTTTTATTTCCACGCAACTCCCAAATACAAACCAAAACCCGAGAAATATTCTTTCTTTATTTTGCTTTAAATCAATTATCCATCCCAATTTGATTGAATCCAGCAACCATACCATCTTTGTTTAGCCCAAACTGATCCATCCCAACCAAATCCAGCGATTGAATCTATCCCAAACAATTCCGAAAATCGAACCTAATTTCTGCAACCTTTTTCTCGCCAAAATTTTGTTTGAGTTTTGAGAAGAAGATGGTGTCCCCCTATCCTCTGATGGGGTCCCTTTAGCACATGTTCTAGGGGGTGCCTTTAGTAATTTTCTCTGGGGGTGCAAACATCATTTTTCGAGCAACTTTTTCACAAGAGTTTGTTTCTCCAAAAACAACTACACAAGCATAAAACACCATAATAAGTACAAAATGAGTACTAATAAAATATAGAATTGAGACAAATCAGATATAAAAATGTGTCTATCAGATGGTTCCATACTTTTGAAGTAAAATTACATTCCGGAAATAAGAGAGTGAAAGTTTCATTATGTTTATTACATTGCATGTAGGTAGAGATGATATTTGGAATGATTGCATCTACTCCCATACTATTTGGTAGCATGCAATGAGCTACCTTCCAGTTGAAGAGTTTGATAGATGGCGATACTTTTAAATTCTATAAAGCATTTCAATTTCTATTATTAGTGACATTGTTATTGATCTTGTTATATAAGGATTTTACAATGAATTTTCTATTTGTGGTCAGGGTTCAGATTGCTCTGTCTCTTCTTCTATCTGTAAGAATTTGAATCTTCTTAATATTGTTAACAGTATCTCTATCCAAGAAGGTGTATAGTTTTGATGTATCCCAAGTGTTGGTTTGAGTTACCAAGTCACTTGCAAGGTTTTTGTCACTGAAACCTATTGTTGGTTTCAGAATGGGTGGTTTTTTGTCCGAAATCTAATATCTGACCATATATTTACCCAATCTCCTTTTCCTATTTCCCAGAAATAATTTTTTTGTATATTATTAATTCCTGTCTTAATCTTTTCCATATCCAACTATTTGTTTTTTTTTGGTTTGGTTTCAATGTGCATAACATCATTGTTGGGGAAGTACTTAGCTTTTAAGATTGTTTCCCAAAGAGAATTTGGACTTTCTTTTAGTCTCCAACCCATTTTGGCAATCATCGCATTACTGAAATGTGTTATGTATTGAAATCCTAATACCCCATCTTTAATGGGTTTACAAATGGGGTCCCAGGATTTTAGATAAATGCATGTGGGAGAGTTGATATCTTTTCCCGCCAGAAATCCCTCGGGATTTTGTTGATGTTTTTTTAAAAAAAAAAGGCATTTTAAAACAATTCATTTGATATATACTCATGGAGGAAGTTAAAGGGGATTTTGTTGATGTTTTTGAAAAAAAAAATGGCATTTTAAAACAATTCATTTGATATATACTCATGGAGGAAGTTACATGGTTACATATTTAATTATGATGATTTTCTCTAGTCATGTTAAGACTGCTTTTTCCATCCAAGCAAATCTGTGTTTCATGTTTTGTGGTATTAAGGTTAAGCCTATGTTGTGTAAATATGGAATAACATTGAGTGTACCTCAACCTCGCAATATGGGACTAAAAAAAATGTGTTAAAGTTTCCTCTTATTAAGAGAAAATACACCATACATGTGAGGTATCATGAATCACTTGAGCAATTCTTTCCAGACAAGGGATAAAACTATGCATCCATTTAGGAATTAACAATTTAAACTCTTGGGGATGTATGGATGTTCCATAATTTTGTGTTGGTTCCTATTGGTTGCTGGTTAAAAGTCTAAACATCGACCGATTAGAGAAAGTTCTATTTTTCGTGTCTCCATCTAATAACGTCTGCCCTGAGTTGGAAGAGAGGTTTCTTTCTCTTGCTAGAGCTTAGTTCGCAGCAACCTATTCTTTCATGAGTGGTTTGTTCCATGTGAGTACCCTTAAGGGTGTAATTCGTGTTGGCATGGCACGACAAACATCAGAGCATGCCAGGAACTGTGTTGTGCCAAAAGTTTAAGTGTGTCGCGTTATGATGTGCCAGCACATTCATTTTATATTTTTTAGGTATTAATATAACGAGTAATTTAATAAACTTCTGAGATAATTAAAAAAAAATTAAAAAAAATAAATTAATCAATATTTTGAATATGATACTATACATTGCATAATATTATAAAATTTTACTATTAAAAAATAGTGTATACATGATTTTACATGATAACAAATTATAATATTATTTATTTTACTATCAGATGAATGTTAGAAATGATACATTTATAACATCAATCTTATATTTATTTATTATTGATTCTTTCACTTTTTCTTGTACTTCAATGGCTAATGGGGGTTGGAATCGCATGATTGGTAGGAGGTTTACTAGAGGAGAAAGCTCAAGTAGAAATACTAACACAACATTTTCTATTATGATGTATGCCACAATGAGAACATGCCAAGCTTAATTTTCGATGTAGCCTTTCAAAAATATTTTGTTGACAAAGAATGCAAGGAAAAGTTTTCTCAACTGAAAGAACCATTATGGAGAATTTTTCTGTTGAAGTTACAAACCGAAAATATGTGAGTTTTGTCAATAACCGAGAATGGTGTATTTTGCATTTATGAAGTTATAAACCATCACTAGATTTGGTACAACTCTTTTATGCAAGCATGCATGAACCGAATTTTGAAGGGTATAGTTTCAGGACCTTGATTTGGAACAAAATCATTTGAAGTTAATCGACAAGAAATTTCGGAAATCATAATTTATTCATATGAGAATACTTTTTTACCATCTTCCGACATAAAATATCGTATAAAAAAGAAAACTATCTCAGCTTTGATTGGTGGAGTATGGGTTGGTAACTCTTGTGCCACTGAAAATATTGAGTTTTATCTCAAAATTTGAATTCACATACATACTGTAATGAGTTAGTGATTGTATGGGTATATGGGATAGACAAACAAATTATCGTGATTTTTTTTATTTAAGATCGACCCCAAGAACAGTGGTATGTAGGTCATTTGCCAAAGATTCATTATACTACTGTGAATATTATGTCGAGTATCTCTATTTCTATTTTTTTATTTTACTTAAAATATAAATTAAAGCCTTGACCATTTTTAACACACAATAATACTACTTTCGTCCCAAGAAAAGCGATACTATCTCGCTAAAATGAAAAAAATGATACCATCCATTTTCCTGGGACGAAAGGAGTATCAAAAAATCTTAAATAATTTATGATTTGAAAAAGCATAATAATATACAGTTTAAGAAAAAATTATTGGTCATGAATTTTGATTGTGAAAAGTGAATTGGTATTATAACACGTAGCCTTGATTTTTTTTCGTTTCTAAATGTTAATCGTCATGAATTTTATCCAATTTCTTTTTATATTGTGGATTCATCTGTTGTGCTACTTCTAATTTATCTCTTTCTTATTTTAACTAAGTTACTTTATAAGTCAACAAGGTACCATGTATATAATTGCATCATATAGTATTTTCCATGACAGGAAAACTAAATCAACCTACTGAGATTGAGGTTTAAAACAATGATCACTTTTCCTGTAGCATCCTTTTTTCTTAACTTTGAAGCATGTTGCAGAGACATCAGAGAGCTTTAAGTACTATCATTAACTCTGAGTAACGAACATTTTGTATTACTTAACTAACTTTATAATAATTGAAACCGTATGTCTATAGATGAAGGGAACACCAACCAGACAACTCAAGTTTTTTATCATCGATTTTGAGCAACGTTATATATCACTTAGCTAACATGGTAACTAGAACAATATACGGAAGTAATTTATTGTGTTTAACTCTGATAGGCAATTCATAATAAGAGATAAAAACTTATTCGGCATAAAATCATACATTAATTAATCACGAGGAGAAAAAAGTTTTAGATATGGAGCGTATACACATAATTATCACTCCCACTTTAAGATAATCAAAATATTCAGATTTAGAAACATGGTGCATATAGACAATTTCTTGTCGTGGAGTCCATGTTTTTATGTATTATTTTTTTGTAGCCATCTTTGGATACTAATAAGTATGTTTTCCTGAGTTTATTTATCTGATCCCTGCAGTATATGGATGCGAAGCAGTGGAGCTTGAGAATGAAGTTATACAACAGTTTTAATTTGTAACATATACGATGTTCCAAAAATATATATACCAAGGATATTATCTGTGGCCTTGTATAGACAGGCCAACAGGTTCAATAATCCGGTTCTTCTATCTCCACAAAACTTCCTTATTAATGGATTCATGTTGTGGATTAAACCTATAAAATGTTTGAGTAATCTTAAGTTAGCTTCATGTTTTTATTGACATATGAAAATTATGTGCTCTTTTGGGTACGAGTAGTAGTACTATGATATTTGTTTGAAGATATTACTATCCAGTGGCAAAAGCTCCTTCGCCTGTAAAATAAAAAAAAATATCCAAATGGGTTACAATGTCTGCTTTACCCGTCTGGCATTTGTATACTAGTAATATTGTTCAATTGTTTTCTAATCTTTTAACAGTCTTTCTAAAGATAGTTTTCAGTTTTATGTAGTACATTTGATTGAAACTTCTCATTCATTACTAGCCCCATGAGTATAAGGGGGATATTATTAAAATAAAATCAATGTTTATTTTTTCTCTTTTTATTTAATAAAACTAGGATGTCTTGATTGCTTATGTTTTTATCTCTATTCTTTTTTCAAAGTCTAAACACAGACGACTAAGACCGTAAAGGGATTCTTAACATTTTGATACCTAATGAAACACATTATTAATGGACTCTGGGAATTGGTTGAGGAAGGTTAGGCTGCATTCACATATTGGGTGAAAGTATAGGCACCATATGATTTATTAAAAACATGAATACAATGTGGTTGACTAAAAAACGCAGTTCTAGAACAGATGTAACATTCAGCCAGTTACGACCTCAGAAAATTACCCATTTGAATCGGCACAGATCATTCCCTAGTTAGCCTTACAATCGCCATAAGAGCAATTCCAGTGGCATGGTATATTGGCCAAATTACCAATTATGCCTCCACAGTGGGATGAGGAAATGCCTAAAATGGATTGGAAAAACCCTCAAATCAAAGGGTTTTCCATACGCGTCTCAGGTTGAGTTGATCAACGACTATATCATCCAACGAATATTATTTTACTCTTTATAAATTCAAACAATTTCAACTCCAAAATCACATCTTCTTCACTAAAAAATTCTTCTACTTTCACTTCAATATCAATCTTTCCATCTCAAACTCTTGATCTCAACTTGTGTTAAAAAAAATCAGAAAAAAATGGCCAGCTCATCACAATCACAAAAACCTTCATCCGAAAGGGTTTGGGAAAGCCTCGCGGTGTAAGGTTTACTCTGCAGGAAGACAAAGCTATTTGCAGAGGTTATGTAGCATTTATGCTTGATCCTATCAATGGTGTTCATCAAACCCATTCAACGCTTTAGGGGAGTATTTTTAAACAATTTGACCAGGAAACTGGGAATTCAAATTGCCGTGATGATTCCGGGTTATCAGGTCGTTTTCATGCAATCAGCAAAGACATGTACATTTGGGTAGCTTTGATGATGCAAGTGAATGACAAAAAAGCAAGCGGTGATGGTGAAGCAGATATAATAAGTTACATTTTAATTTGTTTAATTGATTCTTAAAACTTTTATCAAATTGTGGAAACTGAGCTAATTTATAAATGTTGAAACTGCAGATGAAAAAAACTCAAGAGGAATGGAAAACCAAAGAAGGTTCGAGTTTTAAACACGAAGAATAGTTCTACATCCTCAAAAAACTGAACTGATTTCACCCCAAAATGTTGAATAAATATCAAATACTAAAGCAATCCCCTTACGAGATGACAAACGTTTCTCAAGGGTCTCCGTCCACTTATTCTTCACTAGAAACAACCTCAATCCCACAACCCAATATAGGCGGATCCCATCATGGTAATTTTAATATGAATGTTAATGGGAATACAGAAAGATATGATGGACCAGGCAACAAAAAATCTAAAAGGAACGGAAAGACGGCTCCAGAGGCTGCTGAATCTTCAACTTCAAATATCAACTTTCAAGAATTTTTTGAAAAACACGAAAGGGATGATATTGTTAAAATAGTAGAGCATAAGAAAATGACTGCAAAAATTAGAAAAGGTCTCAGGGCGCTTGAAGAAAATATTTTTAATGCACACATGAGAGGAATCTTGGGAATGGACATATCAAAGATGAATCAGACACAACTACAACTCTGTCAAGAAAAAATAAATCAAATTCAAGCACAGAAGGCACAACAACAACCAAACTCAGTTGAAGTTGTTTTGATGAGGAGGACAATGAGGATAACAATAATGACATTATTACACTGGTTATTTTTTAGTTTTATTTTTTAGATGTAATAGTCTAGTTTAATTTCGATGTAAAACTTTGTTTTGCATTCAATTTAATCTTTAGTTTCAATTTTAATTTCATTATTTTTTTTACCCAAATCCTTAATTTCAATTTCAATGTCTGTTTAAGTCAGATTACACAAATCAAATTAAATTAAAAGAAACAAAATGATTGTAATAATAACTAAAACGTTAAAAAATAAAATAAATTCTTTGAGGGTTTCTTCTTCCAAAATCAACCCACAAGTGTGCAGTGAGATTCTCCCTTAGCCTTAAATGTAATCCTCTGTTTTGAATTCTCTCTTCTACTATTCTATACTCTTTTGCGGACACACCGTGAAGGGGTTGAACATCTTTCCTTAAATCTTGATGTGGATAACTTGTCTAATTGGGATCCCATCGGGACTTCTCGATTACCATATTATGCAAAATGATGCAGGTGAGCATACTCAATTCATTTCTATTGGTTTAAACGAACGATATGGTCCACAAATTATATGGAATTTCCTCTTCAAAATTCAAAAAAGATCTTTCGACATCCTTCATTATTGCCATCTGCTTCCCATTAAAATGTTTTTTTGCATGCTCGTTTTGGGGCACCTGAGCGTATGCTTGAACTAAATTTGACCACTGTGGATAAATTCCATCGCCAATAACATACCGTATGTTATAGTTATTGCTCTTGACGTTGAAATTTGCAGCTTAAGCATTTTCATACTTCATTTCTTCAAACAAAAGCGAAATATTGATGTCGGTATTTGAACCTGGGAGTCCAAAAAAATCTTGCCATATCCAGCAAACGTAAGAGGTCGCCGCTTCCAGAACAACAATTGGTTTTGTGTAGTGTCCCTTATGCTGACCTTGCCAAGCATAAGGACATACATGCCACACCCAATGCATACAATCAAGGCTACCCAGCATTCCAGGAAAGCCTTTATTGTTGTTTTCAACTAGTAGTCGATCGACATCATCTTTCCTTGGTTGTCGTGAAAAACATGGACCAAAATGGTTAACTACAGTTTCGCAAAATATTTTGAGATTTTAGTATGCTATTGTTTTTGCCATACGACAGTATTCATCACAGGCATCAACAGGCACATCATAACCTAGAATCCTTAGGGATGCAGACATTTTGTTCAAGACTATGTCCTCGTATGTTTAGTGCATCAAATTGATGAATTTGGGGTATACCCGACAAAGCTATCCAATAATCCGTATGCCCAAGTGTTGTGGCATGCGGAAGCGACGTTGAAAATCTTCATTAGAGTACACACTTCTATTGACAAAATAATAACGCATCATTTGTTGATGTCCTTCCTCTCAATATCTCCACGTCCATCTTCTTCTCAATATGGCTATTGGTTCTGGAGCTTGAGGTATTTTCCCAGAGTGTAATTGTATCATACCGTTGGTCATCCTTCTCTCGTTGTCTGAATCTTCGTCCATTTGATCAATCTGTTGCATAATCCCTTGAGCTTGTTGGAACCATATTTCCCTTAACATTTGTGTTTCTTCATTTTCCAAATTAAGATTCCATGATGAATGAAACAACCGAAAACAACTAAAATATGTTGTAAAAAATAGAAGACTTTTTTTATGAAAATAGAGAATTGATAGAAATTTAATGTGTTTAAAATTGGTGAATAATATGAGATTATATATGAAAAAAAAATAGTCATTAGGATTAAAATCTAAATAATTGTTGTCAAGCCAGGTTAAGCCGACCGTCTGAGCTTAGCAGGTGCAATTTAACCCATTTTATAAATTTTTCACTGCCTAATTTACCTATCCATTTGGCTTGGCTTTTGACCAAATATGCCGATATTCATTGGAGTTGTTCTAAGTTGCGTAAAAAACCCAATTTTTAGTTGGGGAATTCGGAGTTGACAGTCAAACTCTCTGCTCTCATACGACTCGTTTAGCTGATCCTATCACATAGTGGGTTTTGCTTACCCACGCTTAAGAAATTTTACACCCAATTCCTGAAAATGTCCTCTTCTTGGGTTGGATAAAATAGTGTGAGCATTAACCGATAAGGCATTCCAAGAACAACACTTGACCAGAGAGAGTAGGGAGAAACACACTCAGAGAAAGAGATTAAAGAGTGGAGATGGCTGCATTTTCATCTTGTTTGGTATCATCATTTCCCAAGCAATTAATAATCACAAACAGTAGTAACACTACCTCTTATCTGAGTTTACCAAACCCCAAAGCCTCTCTCAAGTCTTTAAGTTTCTCAAATTTTCTTTCTGAAACTCCATTCTCAAATGGTAATTATACGAAAAAAATAAAGCCATTCTCTCCATTTTGTTTTCACGGTGATTGAATTCTAAATCGTTTTTTTTTTTTGGTTTGTTTTTACAGGTCGTTTAGCTTTGAAGGCAGTAGAGAGACAAACACGTCGTTCCGTTGTTTGTGAGGCGGCTCCAGTGCAGAAAGCTGATTCAGCAGCTAAGAGAGCTCGTCAAGCTGAGAAAAGAAGGGTATACAACAAAGCCAAGAAATCTGAGATGAAGACTCGGATGAAGACGGTACTCACTTCTCTAATTTACTGATAATTTCTTACAGTTTTGGTTTCATTTTCAGTATGGGTTTGTTAGGGTTATGTAAGATTTGTGGTAGTTGTGTTTCCCTTCCCTGCATTGTGATTTTTGTGGGTGTTTCTTTTCATAATTGGAATATATGTAGTTGCATTAGCATAAAATCTTGAATTTAAGCAAGAGATACTAGTAGTGTAACTTAGGTTTCACAGCTTGGTCTTGAACGTATTAGATAAAGAACAGAATATATGGAAATAAAAAATCACAAGTGTAAATCTATCTACACTCCCCTAATTCAAGCGCTACTAGAATTTATTTGATTTCTTTAATGGGAAAACACAGCACATTGATGTATGAGTATCAAAGTTTGTTTCAAATCAGAGTTCAGTCATACGTATGCTACGGGTGACCAGATGAAGAACCTTTTCAAGTTAATTGAGCAGAATTTGGCATCTGAAAAGTGTATTAGTAGATGAATTTGTATTTTTTTTTAATTGGATAAAACCTTGGGATTCATAACTTGATCAGTATAGCCTTAGGGGTTTTGTAAATGCTAATGACCAGGTGATTTTAAAGCGAATGAGAGTTGTGTAACCCTTCGTGTCCACATGGCTCATTTGTTTCTGGAGCTCTTGTATGGATCTTTGTGTAGTCGCTAGATTATCTTTAAAGGGGGTCTAAGAGTTTTTGGGCTGTGATATTGTTCAAAGTTGTGCAGTTTTCCGTCTCCTACCGGTTTGTTATTCAAACAATGATCACTGATTACTCTTTCGTCATACATCATTATTCTGTATATATGGGATTACAATTCTGTAAGTTACTCATCATCAAATTGACGTGTTTTTTGTTGCAATCCTTGTCATTTGTAGGTCAGAGAAGATGCAAATTCCCTTTGTTACTTTTGTTATTTGTAGCCTTAGTGGACACTGTAGTTAACGTGGCTCCGCAGTTTTTCCTTTGGTTACAGTATGGCATCTTGATTAGGTTCAGACAGTTAATAGTTTCTTTAATTAGAGGATCGTTGTAACTGGACTTTGATTATGTTGTTCAGTTGTTCTGTCAAGTCAAAGTAAAGGATTAACGTTTTAGATAACAAACTATTAGTAGACTCAAGGAATTAGTATAAACAACATTCGGTTAAAGTGAATAAAAGAAAAAAGTGTAGACTGTAAGGCATTTCTCTTGCATGTTCTAATTCGTATCTACTCTATTTAACCATAGGTGCAAAGAAGCAATTCGGTAACTGAAACTGGTAATATTTAACACCTGATAATCCGTGTAAAGTACATTTAATGGAACATAGGTAGGTTATTAGGAGCTAAAATATTATTGGTTTCATGTTACATGTTGGTATCCAGTCTCTACTGAAAGTTTTATGTTGATCTCTACCGTTCGAAGTTGTCGCCAAGTGCTTTTGGTATTGATGGTCCAAAAAGAACTGTAAAGTGTTTTCTGTTGCAATTATTAGAATTCAAGTTGTGGCTCATGAGTTGTTTTTTCTACACACGCTATCTCTGATTCCGTGTTCATTAAAAGAAAATCCTGTAGACAATGTCTGTTCTTCTTTTCTCTAAACAAACAAATCTCACACATTGTACTCTTATCAGAAAAGCTCGTACTTTTCACTTGCTATATTGAAAAAGCTTCCATAAATAGGTGAAATGTTGTGAGAGTTTTAAGTTTTAGAACATGTCCATACTTAGCGGGGATGATTTTCTTTCTCTCTGATTTATCCTCTCTTTGTTTTATTCTTTTTTCCGATTTTCAACAACCAGAATTAAAACTAATTTGTGATAGATAACAACCAACTAAAGCTGTTGAAATGAGTTTGATGGTAATGAATCAATGGTGTTGTTGGTAACCGGGAAAGGGTAAAACCTTAAATGCATTAGCCAAAGTCCCAAAAGCTAGTTGGTGCATAGAGAGTTGAACGGTTAAGCTTACAGAACTAAGTCATTTATGGTACTTCTTGTTGAAAGTCAGTTATGTTTTTCAGGTATTTGAAGCCCTCGACGGCCTCAAAAAGAAAACAGATGCACAATCTGAAGAAATCGTGGAGGTTGAGAAACTTATTGCCGCGGCATATTCGGCCATTGATAAAGCAGTCAAAGCAGGATCCCTGCATAGGAATACTGGAGCCAACAGGAAGTCTCGATTAGCCAGAAGAAAGAAGGCTGTGGAGGTTCATCATGGCTGGTACACCCATCTGCTGCTGTAGTTGCATGAGTAAGTCATAATTCAAACTCTTGTAATTAATTTTGAGTGAGATACACAGCCACTTCAAAGTGTGAAGCATCTGTTTTTGTTTTAAATTTGAGTTCAGTCAAGAGTAACCCATTTGGGTGATTGTGGAACAATGAACATTTTCAAGTTAATTAAATAGATCAGATTGTGCCATCTGAAAAGTGTATCAATAGATGGTTCGGTTTTCTTGTATAAAACCTCAAGAGTCACTTGATGAGTAGGGTTTTGTAAATTTAAGTGAGCAGGTCAATTTTAAAGCGAATGAGGGATGCACGACATTTTGTTTCGATTTATCTCTTGTATTTGGGTTTCTAGTTTAATCCACGTTATGGTCAGTAGATTATCCTTTAAAAAACCTTTGTAGACTTCAGAGTAGTGACGTGGTCGGTGGTTCAGAGTTGTGGGGTTGTAGACCACCTTGAGGTATATTAGTCTCTACCAGTTCCGTTATTCATGAATTGATCAGCCAGTACTCATTACTCATAAGTGCCTGAAGTGATTTTGATGAAATATGGGATCTAAATTCTCTAGCTTACTCGTTCTAAATTAACATGTTTGTTTCTTTCAATCCTAGTTTACTTATAGGCTGCATGAGGTAGAAATCCTGTATGTATACTTCCATTATTTTTAGCATAGTAGGACAGTGCAGTTCAATGTATAATCTTCCTTTTTATCTAAAGAAACAAAAATCTCCTATGGATCTTCAAGTTCTCTGTCAATCTCTAGAATTCTTCTTTACCTGGCCATTTTAAGGGCTACCTCCAAATAATTTGGGCTATATAATAAAATAAGATGGGAACATTTTAAAGTAAATTCAAAAACCCTTTATCCATTTATTTTTATCAATGATTAATTTATTCCTGATTAATTAATGTTAATTAATTGTATTAGTTGTTAAAGTTGTTCAAATATTTTCAATTAATTATTTACTATCAATTTCTTTTTTTTCTTTGTAATTTTTTTTTTAAATTTCATTTGTTTTTCAGTTTTTCAACTTTTTATTAAAAAATAAAAACAAAAAAAGAATAATAGTCGGTAGTTTATATAAGTAGCCCCAAAGTTGAATTTTTCCCAATTCCGAAATTTTAAAGTCGGTAGGTTTGTCAAATTCGAAACCTACCAATTATGAAAGCAACTCCGAATTTAAAAAAATTAAATTATACAATCAACAGAAAGGAATTACAATTATTTGACTTTTATTTAGATTTTTATGTATAGAAAACTTAACTAGTTTTTGGATTATAATCGACAGAATTAAGATTTTAATTGTCTACCGATTATACTGTAATCGATATATATTTGAAAACCCGTCCTGCCGATTGTGTACTTATAGTCCTACAACTGAATTATAATCGGTAGCAATTAAACAATATTATGTCAAAATTTAGGAACAAAAAAGAAGTTACAGAATATAATCGATAGATAATAAATAATGCGAGCTACGGATTATGGTTGATATTCTTCAGAAATGAAGTACACCATGCATAATCGGTAGATAAAATCTAAGTTATACCTACTGATTATGTCATGTAACTGTAAACCCCCCTAAAAAATTCGATTATATTTTTGATTTCAAGCAATCCAAAACCCTAAAATTGATTAAAGCTTAGATTATTTTTTCTATTTGAACTTCGTGGAAAGTTTGAACTTCAGATTCAGTATTCGAATCTATATCAGGAACATCGTCTTCTTCATGAGACTCAACTTTATTTTCACAACCGGTTCTTTGGTTTCAAAAAAAAAATAAAAAGGATTTTTTTTTTTCCACAATCGGTAGAAAAGGAGAACGTAATGAAAAGAAGAGCAAAATCTAGTATTAGAGTAAACGGTAACAAGGACATTTCCTTTTCTAAAACACCTCATATCCGTCTTCTTTGGATGAATAAATTAGTAGCCCCAAATTATTTTGCAGTAGCCTCAAAAAATCCAGGCTTATTTACTCCACTCTTGATTTTAAACTTCAAACCCTACAATAAGAATAAAACATGCACTACCAGTAAAAGTAAATAAGTTTTACCAAGTATCGTATCAAACCTAAAAAACTAGATTTAATTATCAAAATACCTCAAAATGAAATGGACTAGGTCCTCTATTGACACCATCACATAAAAAAGCAATCGGGTAGTGGTTAAAAACATATTTTGGAAGAACAAATTGAAAAGTAGCAGGGTATTGAATCTCCTATTACAAATTAGTTAAGAGTATTTTCTTTCGATATTTTGATCATAATATAATGACCAAGTCGCCATTAATAAAGTCATTGTAACAATCTTAACTTCACATGTTATGTTTTCAATTAATAAAAACTTGTAAGCTGGTGCAAGTTAAGTCTGTAGTTACTAGCCCCAAACTTGAGGATAATATCTTCGTTGTCTCCGATACTTCTTCAGGTCTTCAGTAGTAACTTGAGCATGTCTCAACATTTTTATATTCCTAGTCTAACCTAACGAATTTTATTTTAGTAATCTACTCAATCTACTCAAGTGAGTCGAGTCTTGAACTAAATTTAACAACCCAACTTGACATGACAACGCTTGGTTGGTTCAACCAAGATTTTCTCTAACAGTGTCTCCCTTTGTCAATTTTAGTGATAAAACTTTTTACATATGGAGAATACAAGAAATAATAGAAAGTTTACATAATATAACAATCTCTTAATTCTATCTTCATATGATTGATCCAAATTTCAACAACCAATATGACCTGCAAATATTCAAAATAAGTGTTGTTGTACTACAAGTAGGGTTACTGTCATTTTATTCTGTATTATGTGAATGCTACATATCATAATATCCCCCCCCCCCCCCCAATAAATGTTTTATCTCTTTTCCAGTAGATATATACTTTTCACAACACACACGTTCTTTCTCAAGTTACCGGAATCATTTTATACTCCATATATTTCTCCTCTTTTTTGTCACAAAAAACGACAAATGTCTGGAAAAAAAACACAACAATTATTTCGAAACAAATTCACAAGTTCAAAAGAAATTGATTCAACCTATAAGAGTCAAAGTCAAAGGTCGAAGGTCTAACATACGATCTTCGATAAGCCTGCATAGATCAGAATTAACTTAGCTTCTTATCAGGAACATGATTACCCAAAGTAATTGTCCCAAACTTTGATGAGCCTACTAAGGTCAGAACTAACTTAGTTCCTTATTAGGAAAGCGATTAACCAGAGTAATGCTTCCCCAGATTTTATAAGCATAACTAAGATCAGAATCGTTCCAGTTACTTATCAGTAATGCTTCCCTCAATTTCTACAACCACACTCCCCACATAGATATATCATTAAGCACAAGTTCAAAATAAAACTCTCCTCCTGTGTATGTTATTCCCTGCTGCCACAAGAGAACAACCCAAAGACAACCTTTACCAGAGAAAGATCAAAACATGATCTTAGTCATCACCTGCCACGAGAAAGACTAAAAATCGAACACAAACTCACATTAATACCAAAATAATCATATTATAAAACATAATAGATTATTAGTATTGTGACTCGCATATGAGTTAAATAACCAAAATTTTCTTATGATTTTGATATAGCAATCCATAATATTATATCCTAAAATCAGCTATCAATCAAAAGTCACAAACCATAAGAAAATAAGCTACTAATGAGATCGAAACTTAGACTTAAAAAATCAAAAGTTTATCCCATAACCGAAAGCAACACAAAGAGATTTTTAATAAGAACAAATATTGCGATCACAAACTATCAACCATTGATGACACCAAGAATATATAAATAAATACGTATCATTAACTTTATTGATAGTTGAATAGATTTTATACAAATATTAAAATTCATCAATAATTGATTAATTTATTCTAAAAAGATCAAACATAAGAAACTCTTATTATTTTTTGATGCACCATGATTGTTCACTGACTCTTTTTCAAGGCTTAACTTCCTCAAATTAGTTTCAAGGGACTTGTTAGAAATAAATTATTATTTTTCTAGTTTATAAACTTGTTCCTTCATGTGTGCTAGTTCAGCAGACGTCTCCTCAATTCTCTTTTTAAGCCAATCTTGATTCCGAACAGAGATGGTTAGCTTAGTTCTGAGTTCTTCAAAACTAGTGATATAATTCAACATCTCTTCTTTAAGGAACCAATTTGTCACTTTTGGATCTTGATAATCAAAAGCAAGGAGACATGATTCCTCTTGAAATCCCTTGAAGCTATTTGAATCATAGTCTGTCATAATTGGTAGGTAGGGTGGATATGGAATTGAGACCAATGTTAGTTATTAATGGACCAAGCAGAACTGGAGTTGTGTGATGAGATTGAGGTGGTGTTTCTATTAGGTTAACCCTATCAATTAAATTTTTGGTTGACTTAATAAATTTCTAAAATGTCTCATGAGGTACTTGAATAACATGTGTTACTGGTAATAGTGGTGGTGTAGGTGAGAAAATCTCTCGATGAGGATGGTTGTTGGAAGACCATTAGGACCAACTTTTATGGTAGGTGTTAAAACTGGAACTGAAGGTGGTTGAGATGATATAATACATTAGGAGTTGGTATATTTGAGTTTAGATATGTGGAATTTGGCTCAAGGTTTTGAGGTACTGAAGGTGTTACTGGTGTAGTATCCACGCCAGAGCTGGTTTCGATAGTTTGTTGTTGAGGATTACTAGTTTCACCAGGTTCTGACATTGATGAGCCAAACGGTGATGCAGTTTTGTATGGTGATGATACTCCAATTCTACACGACAATCTTCTAGGTGGCATAGAGAACACTTCACAAGATTAAAGCATTAAATTAGTGATGTTAATCTTAAGCCTAAGCTGAAAACACGTTTTCATCTGTCACCGACTTAAAAAATTATTTTAGATTTAAAAGCAATTCATCCGATATGAATCGTAAACCGACTTAAAATAACTGATTTAGGTCTAAAAGCTAAAAGCAATTACTTATTTGTAGCTAAAAGCTGGCAGAAAACGAAAGATTTCGGTGAAATATTTTAAAGGTTCAGAAAATAACCAACATATTAGATCTACGGTCCAGAACCTCAAATAACCGTTGAATCTAGCTTTTATAGGTTTTACATCTAAAGCGACATAAAAATTTATCAATCAAATCTAACGGTTACGATTTAAGATTAAACATTTAAAAAAGATTAAAAAAGATAACATCAATTATTAGATCAGTGGTTCATAATCTGTGATGTCATAAAAAACTTGATGAATCCAGATCTAATATACAAACATCCATGCAATTAAACTCAAGATAGATAATCTGAAATCCATCGTATTCGAGATTATTTAAGATTTAAATATATAAATCCAGATAAAACTGAAATTATTGATGTAAATAATGAGAAATCATTTGAGAAACTTCCCCGAGTTCTGAGTATGGATTTTGGGTGAAAAGCCACTTAAAATGATCTTCACAAGCGTTAATATGTTGAATCTTCATCATTGGCGAACGAAAAACGTTGTTGATGTTCCGATCCAAGTTGGAAAACATAAGAAAATTTAGGGCTATCAACGGGTTCGGTTTCTCCCGGGTACCTACTGGACCCGCAACCAACCCGATTATAAAAAAACGGGTCAATGTCCTAACGGTTCCAGGTCCTAATTTATTGTACCTGAAATGGGACACTATTAAAAACCTAAATACCCGTCGGGTCCGGGTATCTAATGGGAATTCAAAAATCAACTGTATTTTTTGCTAAATTTTTTTAAAATTCTTTATGTTGGCTTGAATATAATAATTTTTCATATAAAGTTATTGATATATCTATATAAATATTCTAATTGAAGATTAAATTTAAGGGGAAAAAAAATTCCAAGAAACTAGACGAATTCTTTGAATTTTGGGTAAAACTAACGAACAAATGACAACTATTCGAGTACCCAAGGGGTAATACCCGTTAGGCCCCGAAATCTTATCGGTTCCTAACGGTTCTATCCTTCGGGTATCATTATTTCTAATGGGTCCAATCTTGGGACCCAATACCGAAACCGATTTACCGGTTTCTTTATAGTTCCGGGTAATCGGGTACCCATTGACAAACCTAAGAAAATTGATTAAATTACGCTCAAAATTTTCAAGTTGTTTATATCTACCTTAATCTTCATATGATTATGAATTTCTAGGTAAATAAAGTAGTAAAAGCTGATTTAATCAAAGAAATATCAAGAAATTCAACATCGAAAACAAGATTAGTTACGGCAAATAGAAAATTTATTGGAATCCGACGAATATTCATTTCAATTATCATTTAACTAGTAAATCAAAAATGTAAACTAGTTTTTCATAAAGAGCTTCATCAAAGGTCTTATCAGCTTCGGCGAGACGACAAAGCTCAAACCGATGAAAATCAACTTATAGATAACTGGAAAATTAACATCGATTCACATATCTTAGGTTTTAGCAGAAAATCCAGACTAAAACAAGTTTTCCAAGCCCTAAAATCTAGATCAAAATAAGTTTCATGTTACATACCTTCACATGATTGTATCACATGGATCTTTGATTACTTGATTAGCTACTTGAATTCACTAAACCAACCTAACATTCATCTAAATTTCATAAACCTGTCAAGCAAACTTAGGGGAGTTGAGAGTAAATGATAAGGAAATAAGTGGAAATCATTAAGGAGAGAGAAAACAATAAAGTATAAGTTCTTATTAAATTAAATCTTAGTTCATCACAATATCTTGGAGGATATTTATACAAGTAAAGATTTTAGGTGTTATTCCCTCAGCGTCTGGCGGTATGCTCCTGCAAAATTCCCACCAATAGCCCGTCATAGGTGGGTTCCCAACAATTGTACTAAACGTTTCTTCAATACCAAGAAACTTACTCTCGCCAATGGTCTTTAACAACTTTCATCTTTAGGCTATTTGGGTTGTAGTTCTGAGTCAGCTCTGAACTATTGAGCGCTCAGGTTTTCAGCTTTCTGTTACTTTTTAACTTACAAGCTGTCAGGTTTCTAGTTTATTAGTATTACTTAGCTTTTGAACACTTATTATCTATTAGATGTTATATTATCATCCACATTTGGATAATAAACAAATAAAAGAAAATAAATGAAATAACGAGATAAAATTCAAGAACGATAGCAAATATTTATTATGAATTTATCATTAAAAACATGTAGATTAATCACTTATCACTTTGCTTAATGTTTAAGCTAAGTAATTTTCGAAAATAAACATATCATATTTATGTTTATCTCTATATAAGTTATATAGCTAGATTTTATAGGATATATATCCATGAATAACTCACTTGCATTATATGCAAAGATATTGTTTCCAATATGGTATGCCTGAACATATACTCTCATTAATGTTCAAGATATCCTTTGATTTACACCCATATCAAGGAAACTAGAAATTATGACAAGCTCTCGTAAATGTTTTACGATAAGTATATGTTTGAGCATTGCTCGGTTTAACCCAACCAAGCGTTGGTATATCAAGTTTAATTACAAAATTCAGTCGCTTGAATTGTTTACTAAAGTCAACTTCGTTATGTTAGACTTAGGACATAACAATGTTAAGGAAATCGCTACTTACCCATCGAAGAGCTAAAGAAGTATTAAAGAAAGACGAAGACAACATCCTACATGTTGATGTTAGTAGATATTGACTTTGCCTTGTTCCGCTTCTATCCAGTTCTTTAAGTCATATTCATTGAAAACATAACATGTGAAGTTTGTTTTACATGGATTTAGTTGTTTAGATGACTTGATCATTCTTATGATCTAAGTGTCAAAAAAGGATATACATTAGTTGTTTATATAGCTTATTGATTAAGGTGTCAGACTCGTCGAAAATATATTCCTTATTTTTTTACACTAACTAGTAGAATAATAATAAGCAGGTTCGTTCCTGAGGGAGAGTTGAGTCAAAGTTGTCAATTAAATTTCTAAAAATAAGAATAATTCAAAGATACGAAAACAAGTAAAAGAATGCGGTATGAGGATGCGAATGATTAAGGATTCTTTCTCCACTAGTGAACATGAATGCAAGTAAATCTTCTTCAAATTACGTTTATTAAAAAAACCCTAGACAAATTATGAGTTCAACAAATCCAATAGACTCTAAGGTCACTTCGTAGAATGAGTTCTCTAATCGTTTCTAGCCAATTAAGCCACTTTGAATAAGCTATCTAGTTTAACTTTATTGACCGGTGTTATATGTAAGTTAGGTTGATCCTAACCATATGTTCGTAAGTTCAACATGTTAACTTAAGGTTATCTATTACACATCAAAATCCACAACATCCCATTATAACGTTGATGTTTTGCTACTTTTGATTAAATCACCATGATAATTATGAATTACGGGTCAATAATCTAGCTTTAGAATTGCAAATGAGAAATTCAATTGTACACTTGAAAACTCACAAACAACCCATGGTCATAAATGCGGTAAAAGACAAGTAATAAAACGATATCAAAATAAAGATTAACTTGATAATTCAAGTCACATAGTTTCGGAGTATCCCTAGTCAAATAATTTAGCTACTGGAGTTCATGATAAAATAAAAAAATATAAATTACAATTTTAAACCAAGTTAAGCAAACCAAAGTAGGCAGGTGGAATGGAGTGTATGGTGTTGCACCGGACTGTGATGAAAAGTGCTGTTGGTGATGCTGTTATTGTTGACTTGGTGCTGCACTGCTGCTGGTGCTGTAACTGTTGGTGTGAACTGGTGGAATGGGAGGAGGTGAATTGGTGGTAGTGAGTGGCAGATGCAAAGGTGGTTCGGAGAGGAGCTCTCCTCTCTGTTTGAGATGGAGGAAGCGTGAGGGGATGTGGGATCCTTGTAAACCTAAGTCTCTATTTATAACTTTAATTCCTAGATTCGAACTTGAATCCCACGCAAACTCAAGTTTCCTAATCCAATATAAATTCTAAAAGTAGTTCTCAATCATCACCATCCATCAACAAAATCAACGACAGTAATTTCCAAATCTTCCCTGACCTGTCGGCCAGAAACTTTACCAAAACCAAAACAAAAATCAGCCGTGTTCTTCTTAAACTCAAATTCAGAGAATAATCCATTCTGCACATGTTCTTCTAAGCTTCTAAAACACCTCCTAACACTTCGAAAGAAACTATACCAAGTCCTTCTACATCTCCTTCCCTACAATGAATGTAACAATCAAAACCCATAATTCAATCATTCAACAGAAACCATTCATCTTCAATTCAACCGTAAACCCATTTTATATTCCTCTCTGATTCTTGTTCACTTCCATCTCAACTCTGTTGCTTGTTCTTCTCTGCAATGGATTTCAACATATATTCAGTTTCAAACAAACCCACATCCATAATCTACTCTGAAATCTAGTACTTGAGTTACCTCCTTCATCCACTGAAATCGACAGTAACATCAATTCTTTCTTCTCATTCTTGTCTGAAACTTGAAATCAGCATACTCTTCCATCTCGGCAGAACAGAACCCCTCTTCTATTTCCATCTCTACTTTACTGCGAATGAACCATAGCAGTAAAACCCATCACTGATCGAGCCACCAGAACCCTTACTTTCTTCTTTCATTCAACAGCAATTTGGTCTTTGAATTATACAGACCCATCTCTAATTCTTGAGCTGAGCAATCTTCTTCTTCACTGTCTTGTTTATCCAAGCCAACCTGAATCTTCTCCTTACCCTTCAGGTAAACCTACAATGAAAGATTGCCAAATTAGCCTCCACAAAACATAAATCTCTACCAAAATCTAAACTTCCGTAGTGACTCAACTCGGTCATGTTTTAAAGATCTAAATGTAAATTAGACAAAAATTGAGTGATCTTGTCAAATACCTGAATCGTTCAGATTGATCCCTTGAATTATTTCCAGGTCATGGGGCCCATCTCCCATAACCCAACCTTTCACTAGTTCTTTTTTTTCTTTTGCCGGTAATGAATTCATCCTCACTTTAACGAGCCGAAAAATAATACTCCCTCCGTTTCAGGAAAAGAGTTACTTTTCCTATTTGCACAATTGTTAAGGCAAGATGAGAGAGAATAACTTTTGTAATTTATTTCCAGATTTATCCTAACAAAAAGTTTAATATTACATATATCTTTATAATGAGAATAATAACATTTTTTAAAATAACAAGGGTAGTTTTGAAAGTTTGTTATATTGAAAATGAAAGTAACTCTTTTGTTAGAACAAAAATTTAAAGAGAAAGTAACTCTTTTCCTGAAACGGAGGGAGTAACAGTTTTTTTTTCTTTTTTGTGAATTAGTTTGACTTATAAGAAACAACAGACTAGACGGTTTGAATTAGATCATTTAGGTTTGAATTAGCTCATTTAAGGTTACCCTATGCAAGGATGTGCTTCTAATGTGCGTCCAAATCACTAGCCACAGAGAAAATGCATAAAAAGTTAAATTAAAGATTTGGAAAAGAATTGGGCCTCATTAAAACCTTGCCAAAAAAAAATCCGCAGTGGTAAAATCTTGGCGATGAGCTAAAAGAGTGCAACGCTAAAGGTCCAGAAAGCTATAATTTTTTTTAAAACTACCTAAAAATAAAAAGTTACATTCATAATTCTTCAATATCATAGAAATTCTTTGTTCTCCATCTGTACACAATTAGCCGTTTCTAAAACTGGTTGTATGTAGGTCACCACAAACGAGTTGTGGGAGTTGGACGTCTTAACTCGTGATAAAGCTATCAATATATGGTCTTGAACCCTTTTATCAATAACGAGACTAATAGAAGTGTCATGATGGCTTGTACAGGATAAGAAATTCATCCTTTTGGCGATTAAGACTGGCGGCATAGCCTTTTCTGCAATCCATAACTTATAGGGTGAGAAATGTATCTCTGAAGAAATACAAGTAGATGAGTCGCAATTTATAAAATCGGACCAAAATAATACATAGCCAACATTGATTTCAACATCATGTTGTTTCACAAGAGAATTCATGATTTTAGAAAAGAAGAATTAACAAAAACTTAGAAATTAGTAAAACTGCTATTGAAAATAGACTGTATGAAAGAGTAAATAATAAACAAAGCTGGATAGCAACTGTACAAAATTAAGATATTGAATATCTTAGATTACTAGTAGTTCCTAGTTGAAAATAGACTGTAATGAAAACAAAACCAGGCTTCCTAATCTAAATGACCATGAAAAGGTTTATAATCAACTACTGTAAAAAAAAAAAAAGGTAGATAACTAAATTCAACATAAAGTTCCAATATTAGGCTCAGTGATAGTGACTCGCTATAGTTCCTCCGTCAAGAAAGACACAAGCATTATCCTATAGAGAGAAACAAGAAACCGCTACTGGCAACAACTAACTTCCTATATAGAAAACCAACAAAGAAAGAGATAACAACAACAAACAACAACAAACAACAATAAATTATAACATCAACAGATTCTAAGAGGATGTGAATCCCATTTTAAAGTAACTAACCTAAATATTAGTATTAATATGAGGTTAAGGTTACAGAAACTAGTGAACCTGAATTGTATACATCAGAAACAACACAGAGCAATACTAGTAATAAAAATTCAAGAGCAATACTAGTAATAAAAATTCAAGAGCATAGCTTTAATTAGAGACAAAGTTTGAAAATAAAAATTCAAGAGAGAAGAGATAGGCCCCTGCTTAGCCCAAAACACAAATTTAACAACACTCCCTCGTTTTTAAAATGAGTCCTTCTACATCCTTAGCTCTGTCCTTTCCTTTGTTGACAGTCCTCCAAAACAGTTGAGGCCAAATAAGATAAAAAATTTATACAATATAACAAGCTTCAAAACAATATCAAAAGAAAAAGGGAAAAAACAAGAAATGAAAAACAATCCTTTAGGTTTTGAGAGTCAGAGGAGCATATGTGTAGATTTGATTTTCTTAAAAAACCATAGATGAGGCAACCAAAACACACAATAGAACTTAATGAACTATCAAATGAAGGTAGAAGGAACAAAACAACTAAGCATTCAATTTAACTCATGAATACAGAAACATAAATAATAATTAAGAAAAAGATCTCAGCCACTCCACTAAACCACAATCAGACAAATTGATAAGGAGCCTAATGCAATGAAAAAACAGTAACAAACCTGAATTCTAACAGGACACACAGGAATTTCAAAAGAAGGAAAAAAAATCCTTAATCAAACGTCTTTAATATCTAATGATGAGAGCCAGAGAACGATTCAACAAACATTCCATGCTATCTAATTATAGAACTAGCACCAAATACACATAAAGCTCCTACGACCAGAGAAGTAGGAGAGGGTATAAGACCCGTCAATGAAAACTATCCTGACTTATCATTCAAAATTGCTTAGGTCCCCAATCTCACACATAAGTTGTATCCCTAATATCAACTGAAAAAACCAACAAAGAAGAGAGTTTACCCTCAAAACTAAAGAGGTAAGACATTTTATTTTAAAAACCTCCTAAAGAAGATGCATAAAGATACAACCACGACGAAAAAAATCATGAAAACTTTTTGAAAAAAAAAAAAACAGGGTTAGAAGAGAACCAACTAATCTATTTCCATTCCTTTGTTGTTGTTTTTTGAAAAAAAGGGGAAGTTGGTCTTACTAATCCTATTAGACGGTCTGAGGGTCATTTACTCTTCCTCAACAAGAAGATGATGAAATTTTTAAAAAAATTGGGCTAATCAAAAGAAAACCTAAATGGGGTCACCACCCATTCCTCAACAGGAAGGATGCCAGGATTTAATGCTAGAAATTCAGAAAAACCTTTAGAAGAATTAGGTTTCGAAGATATCATATTAATCTATTTCCATTCCTTTCTTGTTTTTGAGAAAAAGGGAATTGATTTTACTAACCTTTTTATAGGTCTGAGTGACATCCACATTTCCTCAATAGGAAGGTGAAAATCTCATAAGATACCAGGGAAACGACCGTGATCGAATTTTTTTTTAACTTTTTAACTTTTTTAACTTTTTGCTTTAATGTTCCTGACATGTTTGGTTAAAATTTACTAGATCTACTGGGAAAATTTTAAGGAAGCAATCAATCAGAAAGTTAGTAGCAAAAGATCAGGAAAAAATAAAAGATATAAATATCAGAAAGTAAAGATTAAGAGACTCAAGGAAAAAAAAGAAATTTAAGAAAGAGTAACCAAGAAAAATAAAACCAAATTGCCTCAACAATACTTATCAATCAAAAATCAAAGTAAAGAAAACAAAACTCAGTCTTAGCACTTTTTAGATATTACCTCTTTTCATATGAGAGAAAAGACATGTAATTCTTACAAAGTCCGCTGAGAATCCACAGAGAGAAGAAAAATACCTTTGTAAAAATCATATCTACCTATAAAACCAGAGCTACAAACAAATAACTAACTTGACTCATCTATTCATGATATTTTAAAACCGAGATTCAGATCCGTTCCTCTTTGCTCATGAACTCTCTATACCCAAAGGATTGCCTAAGGTCTACTAATCAACCATGAACAAGAGCGAGAAAGAAAAGAGAAGAGGGAACGTTGTTTCAGAGCAAGAGCGAGAAAGAAAAGAGAAGAGGGAACGTTGTTTCAGAGCCAAGAGAGAGGAAAAAAAGGAAAAAGAGCCCCACACAATAACGGTTTCATATAGAATGATTTTGCTTGACAAAAATTGGGACTTTATAACATAACATTTTGCTTGCCTCAGCCATTCTACATAAGAAAAAAAAGGTCCACGTCAATATAGTACATTCTAAGTAGAACGTCTAAAAGTGATAGTTAAGATACACAATATACGTTAGATCCCGTAAAATTAAAGATTAAAGGGATGAACCATATAGAACATTGTCTCCTCCAATATATTTATTAACTAAACCACTCTTTTCTTATTTAGCTTCCATTTTTCTACTATTTCCTTCCGTCCTACATTGTTTCAAGAAAAAGGGAACGTATGTTTAGCTATTAACATATTCAATTCAAAAAAATTTAATAAATATACAAACAATTTTTACTAATATTAGAGAATATCACATTAAAAAAAAAAACTTAATTACTTTCAACTAAAAATGGATTTGTTCATTAATATACCTGGAGCGGACGTTCAAGATATGTGACGTTCTGATATCTTTCATGGAAATTGAGATCCCATCACTTGCTTCAAGTTCAGGTATATACGTTTTTAATTCTTACTGATAAATTTGATACAAAAACTAACATTAAATATCAAACTAATCCACTGAAAATATAAAATATGCACATATTAACAGAGTGGAGATGTTACACCTTTGGGAGAATAATCCTTTCGACATAAATAATACTCCCTCTATCAGATGGTGTGGGATCAAACTCCCCAAAAACCTAGAGTGTGATGCATCTTAACTTGGCAGGGTATATTAATGAACAAATCCATATATATATAATTTCATATATATATTAATAAATAAATCCATATGTAATTTTTCAAGGTTTTTTCCTTTGTTGTGGTTAAAAGTTGAACAAAGCTCAAATTCTAGAGCTTCTGACCCCACCTGGAGAGGATTTAGACCAATAGGAATTTAGGGGACAAAATTTAGAACAATGGAAAAATATTTTATCCCATTTCTCACTAAAAATAGACCAATAGGAGATTACTGGAGAAAATTTAGACCAATAGGAAATCAGATTTATTTGTCCTCATTAGAGATATACACCCATAGCTAATAACAAAAAAACCCTAAAAAAGAATTTACGCTTTTTTTCTCTCTCCCTTTCTTTTTTTTTGAAGCAAATCTTCTTTCTGTTTCAATTGCACCTTGGTTTTTTTTTAATTGCAGAGGTTAATGTTTATAAGGTTTCAAGGTAGATTTTTTTTGTTCACATATTCTGTATTTGTATTGATTTTGTCCATCTTTGGTTTTTGCAGGTGAAGGTTTATCTCTGTTTTCTGGAGAGGAAGAACAACTTAATAGACGCTCAGGTAATACTAAAACCCTATCGCGTTTGGTGAATTTCTGATCCCAGAGTTTGTTTTCTTTTACTTCTATTTCTTCATAACCTATTTATATTATTGTGTGGATGGATAGTTTTGATTGTTGGTTATGATGGATCAAACTCCAAACTATTTTGATGGTTCGATGTAACTGCTAAGTTCTTCCAAATTCCTGACTATGTGAAGCTTTGCAGAAAGTCAATTGCAGTAAGATATAAAGCTCAATAAACTCGAAAAACTAAATATGAAATAATTTATGTATTCTTTGTATACTATATGCTAATAGTTTTGAAGGATCATGAAGAGATTCGCATTAGGATAGGTTTGATCAGTTTACTTGTGTTGCTAAGAGTTGGGTACTAATATAGGTTCATGCATTCCTAGGGGTTTCAGTAGTGGGGATACTGATTATATGCAACTGTTTTTTTGCCCGTTATCATAGATCTTAAGGCTGTACCTGGAACGAACTTAATGAGTTTATTGATTTTTACGATATTTTAGGTGTGAAAATTATACCGATAACAATTACTAATAACATAATTTTTTAACAAAACATTTTGGTTGTGAATATTTGCAAGTATTTATGGTATGCACATCAGGGCTAAAAGGAATTTGAAATAATTATTACTAAAATATGAAGTAGTCACTTTACCAAATAATTAAAGATGATGAGTTTTTGATTTGTGATTATTACTAAGAAGATTAAAAGTTGATCGTTATTTATGAGATTAATGGTATCCCATATATAAAGCTATACTTTATTCTAAAGTCTCTCTCTTTTATTTTCTTTTTCTGGAGAGAGGATTTTCGAAAGGAATTCCAGAAACAGAATCCACATGTCAAATCAATGCGGAATATATGCAGCAATGTTTCATAATTTGGTATACTTAGGTTATCCGTCAACTATGCAGTTTCTTTTCTTACTCTTTATAGTTTGTACTCAAATTTTTTAGGTTGACAAGACATGTGGAGAGAAGTGGACAATTATGTCATATGAGGTCTGTCAACTACACAAATCTCTTTTCCGGCTTATATATCCTCTTACCTTGATATACCTATATTGTTGTTTTAAAAAATATTAAGGTCTATTATAAACTGTATTGTACTACTCTGTGATGCTTTGTAGCATTACCGTTGATCCATGGTCCATGAGTTAGGGAATCTAACAATAGACCATGGTTAGAACAATGGTTAAAAATATTAGATTCCCTAACTCATGGACCATGGTTCAACTGTAATGCTACAAAGCATCATAGAGTAGTACAGTACAGTTTACAATAGACTTTAACATTTTTTAAAACAACAATATAGGCAGATCAGGGTAAGAGGATATATAAGATGGAAAAGAGATTTGTGTAGTTGACATACCTCATATGACATAATTTACACTTCACTCCACATGCCTTGCCAACCTAAAAAATTAGAGTACAAACTATAAAGAGTAAGAAAAGAAATTACAAAGTTGACGGGTAACCTAAGTATACCAAATTATGAAATATTGTTGCATATATCCCGCATTGATTCGACATCTGGATTATATTTCTGGAATTCCTTCCGAAAATCCTCCCTTCAGAAAAAGAAAAGAAAAAAGAGAGGCTTTAGAATAAAGTATATCCTTAGACATGGGATACCATTAATCTCATAAATAACGATTAACTTGTAATCTTAATAATCATAAATCAAAAACTCATCATCTTTAATTATTTGGTAAAGTGACCATAACATACTTTAGTAATAATTATTTCAAATTCCTTTTAACCCTGATGGGCATGCCATAAAGACTTGTAAATACTCACAACCAAAATATTTTGTTAAAAAATCTTGTTATTAGTAATTGTTATCACGGTACAATTTCCACACCTAAAACATTGCAAAAATCAATAAACTCATTAAGTTCGTTTCAGGTACAGCCTTAAGATCTATGATAACGGGCAACAAAACAGCTACACATAATCAGTAACCCCACCATTGAAACCCCTAGGAAATCATGAACCTATATCAGTACCCATCTCTTAGCAACACAAGTAACCCGATCAAACCTATCCCAATGCGAATCTTTTCATGATCCTTCAAAACTATTAGCATATAGTATAGAAATAATACATAAACTATTTCATATTTTGTTTTTCGAGTCTATTGAGCTTTATATCTTACTGCAATTGAATTTCTGCAAAGCTTCACATAATAAGGAATTTGGAAGAACTTAGCAGTTTCATCGACCCATCAAAACAATTTGGAGTTCGTTCCATCATAATCAACAATCAAAACTATCCATCCACGCAATAATATAAAAAGGCTATGAAGAAATAGAAGTAAAAGAAAACAAACCCTGGGATCAGAAATTCACCAAATGCGATAGGGTTTTAGTACTATATGAGCGTCTATTATGTTTTTCTTCCTCTCCAGAATACAACAGAGATAAATCTTCACCTACAAAAACCAAAGATGGACAAAATCAATACAAATACAAAATAGGTGAACAAAAAAATCTACTTTGAAACCTTATAAACATTAACCTCTGCAATAAAAAAAAAAAAAACAAAACACCGAAGGTGCAATTGAAACAAAGAGAAAATTTGCTTAAAAAAAAACAGAGAGAAAAAAAGGCGTAAATTCTTTTTTAAGGTTTTTTTGTTATTAGCTATGGGTGTATATCTCTAATGAGGACAAATAAATCTGATTTCCTATTAGTCTAAACTTTCTCTAGTAATCTCATATTGGTCTATTTTTAGTGTGAAAAGGGGACAAAATATTTTTCCATTGTTCTAAATTTTGTCCCCTAAATTCCTATTGGTCTAAATCCTCTCTAGGTAGAGCCAGGAGCTCTAGAATTTGAGCTTTGTTCAGCTTTTAACCACAACAGAGGAAAAAACTCTGAAATTATATATATATAATAATAATAAGACAATTTTAGGCACCCTATTAGTGGATACGGGGCATCCCTGATGATAAAATGAGTTGGCTGCCCGCAAGAAGTCCTTGTTTTCTACACCTTAGAGACTTGTATCTTCGTTAGCTTCTAGTCTATCAATACCCAATGTCTCTATGTGATGCTATAAGCTCTAATTTCTACTATTTTGCTTCTCATGACTCCAAAGTACCTATAAAATAGAAACCAAGCGTAATATACACAAAATACAAGAGAAAATAGCAAAGAAACCATAACCAATTGATACTAATTAAGGTGTTTTAGATACCTATCACTTATTGTATAGAGTTATGCAATATAGTTTACTATACTTTCTTAGTTTCGACAAAACACTAATACTACTCTTGTCATGTATTAGTGTTGAACTTTCAAGAAACTATATATATATATATATATATATATATATATATATATATATATATTAAATGGTGAATCCGGACTTTAAATTCATGTTAAAAAAGATTTTCCTTTGGCATAAGTTTAAGTTTGTTTAGATAAATAATTAAGTTTCGAATGTCTAATAAGATTCAAAACCGATCCCAGGATTGATCCTATCAAAGGTTCTGTCCTAGATTTGTTGTATTTTCGAAATCTCCATCTTAACTTATATGTTTAAGATTTCAAAATACAGGCAAGTCAAATGGAAAATTCTATGTCTAGAAATATTGAACACGTGTGTTAACTCTAATATATTATTGTTCAAATATATTCCTTTGATACTCAAGGCTAAGATTCCACTTATCTTATGAGAAACTTTCGAATCTATCTTTGGAATCAAAACCAATATGCTTATCTTTCCTAGATGATTGCATATAACTAGTTGATTATATTTTTCAAGTATACATTATGTGCTAACTAATATTAGTTGTCATATTAGTAGGATTTCTCATATATGAATTGGAAATATGTTCTAAGATTTTATGATAACATTGTGTGTTAATAATATCTAAAAAAAATAATAAATTTTGAAATTGGTATTGTCAAGAATATCTTTTGAGAATTTTGAAATTAGGGTTTTTTATTTTCCAAACAAGACTTGGTCATAACACTATAAATAGTGGAGCTTGTATTCTTAAAAATTTATCATAGACTCACATTGTTGATTCACTCAAAATAGTTACGAGTAAGTTCGATCTGGTAAAGCGTTTTGCATTTTAAGTTTTCTTATTGGGATCAAGAAGCACTAGAAGTACCCTTGGTGGGAACTAGATTTTTATTTAGTTTTCGTTGATTATTACTTATTATTGAACTAATTTTTATATTTATCTTCTAGATAAATTTTTGTTTATTCTATGGCATTTCTCTTCTTATGTAAGGCCACTCAAGAACTTTAAATGACTATCATAGATCTAAGTGATTCTGGATTTGGGTAATCGATCTATTGATTTTTTGTTGTTAACAGATTCCGTTATGTGTGGTGAATAAATAGAGGAATCCAGTTTTTACAAGTTGTTACTTTGAAGATTAATTGAAGATTGAATATTTGAAGACTTTGTTTTTTATTTTGATCTTGGTGTGATTTTTTATGACTTAATTCTCTGGATTTTACAAGTTGTTTATTTCGATAACCATAAGTCTTGTAAGATCTACAAGTTGTTTGTGATTTTACATAAAAACGTAAAACTTGTAATCAGGATTGATTATTTCGATAATCATTGTCTTGATTGATCTCTTAACCAAGGAGTATTCTATTTGGTATATCATTGGATTACAAATCTTAAACAGAAGATCATTAACTTAACTTATCATATAATTTCAGGGTTTTGGTTGGAAGTTGGGTTGACTACTTAACAGGTTGATCCTTTACTGTTTGGAAACGATACAAATGAATCTTGTCTTACGAGTTGGAAGGTTGGTAACAGAAGTTGATAGTAATTAAGGAGACCTACTATATCTACTCCTATACAAGAACGAATATTCTGCTAGGATGTATAGTATTCCAACGTATATAAAGAATGAAAGCTCTACTAGATGTTTCACAAATTCTGTGATACTGCTAAATCTGAGTAACAAGAGACTAGTTTATTCGGTCTCAACTACACGAGGGTGTATTATAGGCAATAATGTAAAGGCTTAATTCATTGAGTATTCAATCTGGACCAGGTCCCGAGGTTATTCTACGAGATTGTAGTTTTTCTTGCTAACAAAGTTTTGTTGTGTGCTTTATTTTTTGCATTGTATTTATCTTCATTATAATTTAAGTATTTGCACTTGTCCCTTGATTGATCATATAATTTGTTCCTTGTTGAACTTAGATTGTTATTAAGGTCACCTTATCTGTTTGACTTTTAGGAATCATAAAGGTTACACAAGGTGTGTCTGATATAGGTTATTGTGAAAGATTTGGTAGTGTACTCGATACACTAGTCTTTTCAGTATAATGACAACAATATTCTTGAAAAATAGTCTTCCCAGTGATTTTTTGTAAACAAATTACTTGAGTAATATATAGTCCTCATTAAGTGTCACTAACTTACCTAAGATACATACTTGACATAATCAAGATGATCATCCCTTAGGTGGAAGTGGGATCATGTTCTAGTATTGTTAATATATCCAAAGATAACTAACTACATATTATTTAGAATGTCCAGCCTTGAGTGACGAAGGTATTTATCGAACCATGAAATTAAATATATAAGTCACTTTTCTTGGCCTCAGAGAAAGTAATTCTCTTGCGAATTCGAAAGTCATCCTTAACGAACAATTTTCGAATCTTAGGTAATACAATTTTTGAAACCTTGGAGGCGGCCAAAACATGGTCGTTGACTAACTTTCGAGAGTTAATTGCTTAGTTTATGAAAATATAGCAGTGAGCATTAAAAACACGTCTACTTCCTAACTTTCAAAAGTTAATGACTTAGTTTCCAAAAGTATGTCAACTACCATATTTTTAAATTGTTCGTCTATTTCTAAAAGTTAGAGTTTATACTTTTGAAAGCTATGCAGCTTCTGAAAGTTACATTATCTCTTATTTTTGAAAGTACAATAAGGATAAAAACATCCTATGTTTTCCGACCATGGTATTAGAAATTTAGGCAATCCTATATCAATAACCATACAATGGATATTATAACACTAATCCGGTATTCGATTCTTTTGACACTTTGATCATTTCCAATGATCGAGTCACTTGTACTAAAGTCAATATTTTTTTTTTATACTTTTTTTTTCCTGATAGATGGATGGATAGAGAAAGTGATAATTATTTAGGGGTATAAATCTTATGACGATGGATGATGTCTTCATGTAATCTTCAGTTATTCGTCTTCAATTATTCAGGGGTAACTAGAAGTATTTCTTCTTACAAATCTACAACCTAAGTCTAGCCTAATCTAAAATCTGACTTTAGTAAAAGATTCAATCTTGACTTTTATCATCTAAACTTGACAAAAGGCTTGTGTTTTAGGGTGAAAACAAATGTACTACAAAAGAATACTTTTAGGTAGGTTCGAGAGATCAAGCTCGAACATGACGAGCTTAAACCAAGAAATGCCGTTCACGTCATTTTTTGATCACAAAGGTGGAGAAAATTGGGTAGGTCTTAGGGGAAGGAAGCAAAGAAGTTTGAGAAATCTCAGTGTGACGAGTAATGTGTAAATAAGAAAGGATTATCCCTGGGATGAATCACTAATTTTGTATATCTTAGTTATTCTTCTTGTTATTCTCTTTGAAATAGATGAAGCCATCTATTTATATTTCTAAGAAGACACACTGATTTCTCGTAAGTGGTGGAAGTTAGAAAATAAGTGGAGGAGTAAGGACTGTGGAGATCGTAGTAGACTCATGTACGAAAAGTAAGGAAGACTTGTATGACCACTACTCCTCGTACTCTCAACTTCCTTGCAACTGTCCCACTAATTGTTACCTTCTTTTTCGTGGATGTGTTGCCACAACGCATGATTGCCATAGACCGCCATACCAATACCCCAATGAGAATCCCCTCATGTTTTATATTTTTTATCTCGTGAAATAATAATGGAGTCATGGACTACCACTTTTGATTAGGTCAAGTCAAGTCAAATGACTTGCTAAGTCAGTGAGGCAAGTTGCGCAACTCATTGAGTTGGTAATTATACTAACCAATGTCAAGTCTGGTAAGTTTAGTAGTTGTATACTAACTTTGAAACTGCATGGCATAATTTTAGTGGATAATTGTTAGTTTAGAAGTGATTTGGCATAAATCTGGAAGATGTTCGAAGCCAGTATTGTGAAGAGCTTCTTAAGTAAAAAGGCTCATTTGATAACTGTATAAGATAGGCACTAGGCCAATATTGAAAAGAATGGCGCATTCTAGGGGAAGCAGCTAAGTTAGCACTAAATTCTTAACAAAAATGGTAATGTGCTAGCTCCTAGTAAGGAAGTCATCTTTTTAGCCACAAAGGCTAAGACACTAGCAAGAAGGCTAGTGTTTTTAGCGCAAAGACTAGGACGCTGCTAAGCCATAAACGTTGATAAGACAAGGACGCTAGTACCAAGGACGCTAGCGCCAAGGATATGCTAGCTGAGACGCTTGCTAGCCAATCCGCTTGTGGATGACGCTGATACCAAGGGAGCTTGCTAGCTTGGAACGTTGCTAGCTTAGGACGCTGCTAGCCAATTCGCTTGGCCTGGACGCTTGCTGTCCCAAGACGTTTTTAGCTGGACGCCTGCGCTGGAACGCTTGTTCCAAGATGTTTGCGCTAGGACACTGCTAGGATGAGCGCTGGTGCCAAGATGCTCTAGCCAAGAGGATAGTGCTAGCTTGGTGCTAATGCAAGAAAAGGCTGGGGTTAGCCTAGCTCAGAGGTACAATGCATCTTGAATGTATTGTTTCTTGTTTGTGGCGCGTCCAAGACGAGTGACACATAATTCATGGCTTGTCTTTGAGCAAAGCGCTAAAGCGGCATATTTTAAACTCAAGATAGCAAATTGTGATGTGTTCTTTGCAAATAAGGCGTTAAGCTAGAGTGTATTTTGGGGATTAAGCATTAGCTATTCTCGAATTTGGTAGATGTTACTGGAACATCGATGCACACTCGAGGCAAGTTCAAGGAATTCAGCTGTGGAATTTACGCAACTTGAGACTAGTTCAATATGGCATAAGTATTGTGAATATTAAGGAGGCTACAAGGCCAGTTTAGAATGTTTGTAGTTATTCGTAGAGACGTATTCTTAATTCGCTTACGAAATATAAGTAGAAACACAGTATTTCGTGCTTTGTTATAGAGCTAGGAATATGCATATTCTTTTGTGTTCCTGCTGCTAGGCAGAGGGTAATTTTATTATTCTAGCTCTTGTTAAAAATTCACCATCTATAGCTTGATATACCAATGATTATGGGTTCAACATCAATGCTCTAACAGAATTAAATGAATATGAATTCATATATAGTGTTGTACTAGGGTTGGATACATAATGATAAAAAAATCCCTAGTAATAAGTAGCATAACATAGTTGCTAACCAAGATATGTTTCCATGTAATTATGTGTAGAAGCATACCTTACTTTAAATCTGAGTGGATCTTGTGTTAACTAGGATGCTTAGAAAAACCTAATTCACGAAGACCATTGATCTTACTAGGTTACACTTGAGTGTCTCTTGCGCGAAGTCATCTAGTGATAAGGATTTTTGTAGCGACTCTGGCGCTACTTAATAATATAAGGAATTTCGTCGGAGTAAGCTCCTGATGAGGTACTCAAGGTTATTGCTATGAAGAGAGATTGAATGGTAATTTTCGTCGATTGAATAACAAGTTTGGTGGTAGATGATGAAACCTCTAACCATAATTTTATCATATTGATTACAACCTCAATTTACCTTGTTTTTCTCTGGGAATTAAAGTTATCCTCAATATTTACTCTCACACACTCTTATTGAGTCAAAATAAATACTTGTTAGACTTGCTTAAGAAACATGATATGCTTAAGATTAATCCATGTATAACTTTAGTTGCACAAGGAAAAAAAGTATCTTTTTGTAACGGTACGCCATTTCTTGATGCTCTTAATTACGAGTCCTTTTTTGGTGGCCTGCAATATGCAAACTTAATTAACCAGTCTTGTTGTTACCTATGTGTCCTAGTTTATATATCAACCAACTGATATATAACTCCACCTTGCTTAATGTATTCTAAGGTACTAAAATGGTTTTTCGGGTTCTGATATTGTTATATGTAGTAGTACTTCCTCAACGTTTAGTGTTAATTGTAATAATGATTGGAATGGCTTCCTTGAGAAAAAGAAAAATGCACATCTGGATTCTATTTTTTTCTAGGGAATAATCTTGTTCTTTGGTCCTCAAACAAGCAACCAACAATTTTGAGATTAAACATTGAGGTTGAATACTAGGTGTTGGTTGTAGCAACTTCTGAAGCTCAATTGATTTTTTTTTTTTTTTTTGGAATTGTAGGTTACTATATATACTCCGTGCACTATATTTTATGACAATTTGGGTGCTTATAATATTTTTTTCCCATGCCGTAACGAATCACATTGAGGTTAACTACCCTACGATTCGATATTTGGTGGAAACTGGTTTCCTAAAGGTTAAGTATATTCTCACTCAACAACAAGTTGTGGATCTTTTCAGTAAGGGTCGTTAAATGACTTGTTTTATTAGTTGCAAAGAAAACTAATATGCTATACTGGTGCTCAATTTGAGTAAGATATTAGACATATGATATGTCATTCCCGAGTCACTAGGGGAGATGTATTTTTGACTCCAGTTATATCCTACCACTTGTTTTCTACAACTCATCAATTCCATCTGCTACCAGTTGTATAACTGAAAATGTAAGAGACACAGTTAGACCAATGCGTCCTATTGTATTATGGTTTGAACCAGTACTGTCTCCAGTCTTATTTTCTGTTACTCATTCTGTTTATTTCATCTGCTATAAATAGTTGTGACATAATTTTTTTTCATTCGACAACTTTCAATATATTACATCCCAGGGGAGACACATTTTTAGTTTAATGCTTAATGCTAATTAATGTTAAATGCAATGAGAATTTTGACTCTGCTTAACTATATTTGATTTTTCTCTGAGTTTGTATTTTGATAAAAAGGTAAAGCTAAAAGCTAAATATAACTTAGTCTATTCGGCTTTTTGGCGCACATTGTTGTTGTAAAACCTGTAATTTCACGAGATGAAGCATCACATCGAGTCTGTGTTGCGTGCTCTGGGATGCATCACTGACTATGATGATACATCATCTTGAATATGCGAGGAACAATTGGTGCAAGTGATGCATCTTGCTGTGAAATGTTACTAACCCGTGGAAGAATTATGATGTTAATGCATCAATATGCTTGTTGCTTACAAAGTGGCACAACACTATGCTATGTTACCTACCAAGGATGCATCATCTAGCCTGCATCATGTCACGTAAAGGAGGTGAGAGTCAGCACATGACAAGCTTTATATGTAAAGATGCGAGTAAGGCATATATAGCGAGGGAGTGTTGGCTAAAGATGCATCTAAGAGGAAATAAATAATAACCCTATAAATCTTACTCGAGGATGCATTATGATGCTAATCCATCATAAATCCTTGTTTCTTATCCAAGAAAGCATCTTGATGCGAATACATCATTATGCTTGGCCTTTACTCAGAGAATGCAACATTGTGTTATGTTGCTTATACAAGTATGCATTATGATGCAAAGGTATCATTATGCTACGTTACTGACCAAAGTATGCATTACGATGCAAAAGCATCATTATGACAGGTTTCTTATTAAGAGTACACCACTATGGTGTATTTTGCAGGTGGGACATTGGTCGAGAACGAAATATGTATCATATGCGTCATTTCCCCACACGATGTTATCACGAAAGAAGGTGGGAGTCGGTATATGGCAAATAACTCCTTTTTTCCTATTTGTGAAAATATCAATAAGACATATATAGTGAGGATATGTTGGTTGAAAATGCATATAGTCTAATATGCATCATCTTGCCAATATTGTATTAATGTGTTGATTACCGAGAATGCATCATTATGATGCATATCGTAGGAAACACAATGTTGCAACAATTTGCATGTCCCAGTCATGAGAATGCGTATTTGCGAACTAAGTGGCATCAGTCATGCACATAAGAATTAGGTATTGCTTGGCCGTTGGTCTTGTGATACAACTTGTTAATTGTTGGTGATATGGGTCTTATATGCCTAAGTGTATCCTCTTAGAACTATTGGTGATCGAATTAATGTTGACTTTTCCTTAATAGGATTGAGTTGCTTGTTATATTTGAGTTGGCTAAACGGATAAACTACAGTCTGTGCTTGATCCCTTCATAGTACAAGCAAGGTACGTAGGCAGCCACATTACAGTCCAGCAATTTGTTGCTCGTATCATCTAATTGGGAGATGATTTCAACATATTTTGGTAACTCATATCATATGGCTCGGTGTGCGAGACAATAGATGATTGCCGTCACACTTGATGAGGTAGTCGCATCCTTTTTGATGGATTTTAGACTTCCTATCAAACTGTACGATATTGACATAAACCAATTACAAATTGGGCATGACCAGGAAAGGGAGCTAACCATATTGCAAATTTGGGGAGCTTGCGTAGACTACTTGCATCACAACAATTATGCACGATATAGATAGTATGTGCCTGACTGCTGCACTCTTGGTACAAGCAAGATCAGCGCATGGTCGAAGCGAAGAAAGAACACGAGAATTAGGTCTGCAATGGCCTGTGTGCTAATCCAAGGCATGACCAAAGCCTGGTCAATATTTGCAAATCAGTGACGCATGTCAAATGCGCTGTCATTACCAGTTATAGTCTTGCACCCTTAGCAAAACAAAGGTAAGTTGGAACGACATGTAGTTCTGTGTAAGGAAATCATGCCAACAAAACATGCCGAGCAAAACAAATTAATGTATATTTACTTGGTGGGAAATCGAATTTTATAGTCCGATTACATAATATCAGTGGCACATCGGAAAGTTTTGGTCTAGAGGCAAAAATTTTCAATCCGTGACAGTTGTGATGCTTTGCTCTTATTTGAGTTGTTGAGTTTTAATCGTAATATTACGACAGGTTAGTAGCATTGTTGGATTTTCATGGTAAAATGTCATGAAACATTAGTTGGTCATGGCTGGAATTATACTCCATCGATATCAAAGTCAAACCATCTGCAGTTTAATAGTGTCTTTTTCATCTTCTTAATTTTCGTATCCGAAGAGAGTTCTAATTAATCCTGTCCTGTACTCCAGTTATTTATACCGAGCACAAAAAAAGTACTCCAGTTATTTATCCCCTACTCGATAAACCAAAACCAGTTAAAAATCCTCTTTTTATCTAGTCAAGTGATTGAAGGAAAAAGAGATGGGAAGATTATTTCTAATAGAATTGGATGGAAGAGTATATAAATGCAAATTTTGCCGAAGTCACTTAGCCCTAGCCGATGATCTTGTCTCTAGGGTTCGTTTTCTCTTTCGCTGATTCTTACTATTATGTTCATTTTGGGATTCGAATTGTGTTATTGATGATTTAGTCGCGATTTGATCTCAATAAACTCTGAATTTTAGTAATGCTAGCTCATCATGTTCCACTGAAACATCTTCCTTCAACAATTTCAATAAATTTCTGAAATTTGCTTTCAGAATTTCAAATTCCGTAGTGTTTATCTAAATGGGGGAATCATATTATTCTTTTCCTGGGTTTATTATAAATATAAGCAAAATTTAATGATCAAATTGAGACTCTTAAAATACCCTAACATTCTTTACGAAGATTTTGATATTATATGTGTCTCTTAGCGTACTCTACGATTCCATATGAATGCTTTAATTTCTGTGTAGGAACTGTTTATGTGCATACGAATATGTTCTAATATTTTGTTTTGTTCTTTTAGCAGTCTTTCAGTTGTCGCCGAGGAAAAGCATACCTTTTTAATACTGCGTGAGTCATATACATTTCAATCTTTTCCGTGAATGTTCAAGGATGATTTTTCCTTCTATTCTTTACTTCACATAATTAGTGATATAATTGGTATTTGGAGTCACTTAGTTTGGTATTATGAGGCACATAGGATAAATTGCACATATAGTTGTATACTCGTATATGAATTTTTCTCAAACTATTTTAACTGCCGAAGTAGTTAATAATTTGTACGACGACAACTAACACTTGAATAACTGTTAGGTTTACTTTAATTATTCAGCTTCTGGGTCATTTTAGTTCAGATATCTCAAAGTTTTTACTACTTTTTTTATAGAACTCTTGATTTTGTTTTGTCCTTTAGGATGAGATATGAACAAATGACTAAGCTGGAATCAGTTCCCAGAAATCAGCGGAGACCTATTACTTAATACTGTGAGCGAGCATACAATATGCATGTTTATATCAATATTTCTAGTTCCTGTACGTATTGTGGCTTCTGTGACAATTGATGTATCCGTGGTTTATAAGAGCCTTTAAAAGGCTACACACTTGTTATAGGATGGTCTAATAGCAATCTTATGAACACCATTATCTACTATTAGTCGTTCCTCGTCTTTTCTTTACTTTGTCTGAACTTAAACCTGATTGTCAAAAGTCTTTCTATTTTTATGTCGTGAAATATCTTAAATGGGTAAGTACATGAAACTTTTAATGAAATTGTATGGCCTAGTTGATTTACTGAAGCAACCCCTCGTCATCTCTTAATTTAGTTCACTTGGTTTAGCCTCTGTTACCGAAAATTTGAGGTTTTGAAAGAAAACCAGCATTTAACAAACCCTACTTCATAAAGTTCTCTTGCTTTTGGGTTTTCACATTACCTTATAAACCATATGTCAGGGACCAGTACCAACACTTAGTATGGATTTTGTATCACATTATCATCCTTTTCTCTTGGATATGTGAAACTTGAGAGAGCATAACTTAATAGGGTAAAGATAGTAGTATTGATAATACTTTTAGAATGTTGTAACTCTATCGTACCATCTGCTATTTAGCTTTTCAGTTTAGAATAATGATATCAAAGAGATCTTTCCTGTAAATTTCTCAAACTTAAATCTGTGACTTCGTCTCTTAAGGTGACTGGATGGGTTTTAACTATATGTTCTGGTGTTAGATCATACATCTTGAATAAGAAGTTTATAGAATAGAGTAGTACTTGATTCATAGCTACCTCATCTATACAGTGTAAATGTCATAGTTGGAACACAAGAGGAGAGGATGATGCTCTCTGGATTGCATACTGTTGCGGACATATACTGCTGTAGCTGTGGACAAATCGTTGGCTGGAAATATGTAACTCTCTCCCCATCCATCCCTAGTCTCTTGTAACCTATTTGATGTATAACTCAGTATCAGCTAGCTACCTATTTAAATCATGCCCCACATAGATTCAAGGTGTTACAGGGTACTCTGTACCAAAGTCATAAAAAAGGAGTCTATGATGAAGTCATATTTGTACATTCATGAACCATATACATCAACTGATCACCAATCCGCTGTCTGATGTCATATCTAGGAAGCAGCACATGATAAAAGCCAAAAGTATAAAGAGGGGAAGTTTGTGCTAGAGAGGTAAACAATACTTTTGAACTCATTTCTGCGTAGTTTGTGTTAGAAGGGAAACTTCACGATTCTTTAGTGTACTCTGTTTACCAGACTATGATCGATGTACTTAAATTTTCTTGTTTGTGTTTGTCACCACTAGGGGTAGGATAGTTGACGGCGTGGACGCAGAGTTCTATCTTGACACTTGATCAGGGACAAGTGATGCCGAAGATGCTTAACATAGTTATTCAATAATTTTGATATATGTACAATGCTAGCTAGTATTTAGAGATAAGTGACACCCTCTTTTGTTTGAACTAAGTGAGAAATTTGTCCTTTCATCTGTAGTGTTTGATATTGTATGATGACAGTAGTCACAGTACCTATATACTTTTAGTGGGCAACTTTTGAATAAATTGTTCAGTTGGGTTCCTGGTCGAAGTTTACTATGGGGGTCTGAACTCTGAAGCCTTCAAAGCAAGTTGATATAAAGTAATGTTTGATGTGATCCCAGAAAGATTGATTATGTGGTAATAAATTATTTGTGCTCTACAATTCAAATAGAATAAAAAATATTTGTGCTCAGCACTTATAAAAGTATTATATCTAATCTTATTTGTAGGAAGGGCGGATATTAGGATGTAAGAACATCTCGAAGTTGCCGGACTGTAATAGATAGGACTCTCGCCGATGTCAGTGTAGTACAATGATAGTCATTGGTTGATACCAGCGCTGGATGATGAAATATAATTGAATAATAGATTGTAGGCGGTACTAAATATTACCATATGTCCATGTTATTCTTGGTTGCAGAAGAATGGTCCGTGAGATGTGTTTTGCACGGTCGATTGATAATCTATTTATAGCTGAACTCTCTGAACTCAAGTCGGTGGGATAAGAATAAATGGCGTTATAAGCCTCTCATTCGTGATTACAGGAGTAGCGAAGGATGAGTCGATTTCATCCCTTGATTCCCATAACCTCCTCGATCGATAGTTTTCTTTAATGGTAAGAAATACAACTGGGTATCTTCATACGTGTCGTAGACCGTCAGACTAAAATCCTAAAATTATCCCCTGTGTATATGGATGAATCAACCTTTGTAAGTGTTAACAGGATAACAATACTCTTCATAGTAGACGGTGATCGGGGTGGAGGACCACTCCCTAACTTGTGCGTTATGACTAGCCTAGGTCATATGGAAAGAACATGAGAACGTGTATATGACTTGAGAGGAACTGAGGTTTAGCCTCAGCTTTGTGTGGTCAGCCATGTATGGCTTGTGGAAGCCTAGTCCTTTCTTGGGGGGTCTCTTTAGACAAGCGCATGAGCTCTAGGAAAGGATTATGACTTTGTTGCATGAACTCATATAGCTCAAGTTCAGGGGTCAGTTGTGGATGTGCATGACTAAGAATGAGGCATGTTGGCGCCTCTGAATACCTCATATTTCGAGATTGAGGAGTGGGCATGACTAATGAGTTCTGTGGGAATGCACTAGGAGCCATCCATAATATTAAGGAATAGACATGACCAATAAGTCTCGTAGGGACGTACTAGGAGTCGATCATTAGGCTCTCATAGGTGAAGCTCATATGAGTGAGGCTCTTCGTGGGTTTAGAAGCCCCAACTTTACTCTATGGACCAGAAGGTGAGTTGTTCGCTAGTAGAACAGGGCTAGTCGTGTGAGAGGTTGCAGCCTAATGATTTTGGCCTTGTAGTCGCGACCTGAGCAAGAGCTAGCTTGATTGACCAGAGTCTTCTCAGCAGGATCTTGAAAAAATGTCACTTTTTCCCATAGTTAAAAAACCACCGTCTACATTAAGTCCCTTACTGAGTGTGGAACCGTAAGTGTTTCGTGGTGAGTATATAGATGGTAACTGCAGGATACTTGACCCGTTCTTTGTTGAATCCTTCTTATATGCACTTGAGCATTCACAACCCGATCGTGTTCGTGCTTCATTCTTGTTGAGTCTTCAGCATATATACTTCGAATAAGTATGGCATAGGCAATCCCCGAGTTAGAACTAGCAAGATCCTCCGACCTTAACGTGTGCAACTTAGCATTGTCGCCGCCTTTTCACAACAACTCATCTGATGTAAATTATGACGAGTTATACTCATGTTGATCTAGGGTTTTATGCAAAACGTGATATGAACACCTTCTCCTGGCCATGCCCTCTTCGTAGAACTTCTCCTTAAGACCGATTATACGTAATTTCGTATGTAGAGATTCTGTAATTGTATGAATTTTGTGGAATCTTTGATTTTTCTTGAAATTTCCTTGAATATGCGCTAATATTGAATCAAAGAGGTCGGGTCCTTGCTTGATGTGTGTTGTTATCTTTAGAATATAGGGTGCTTGTCGTAACTAATTAACGTTGTTTGCCTGCATGTGCATGCAACGTCCATATTGTCAGACTCGTAGCCGTGACTTATTATCTAGGGCTTGCCCTTGTCGTGGCCGTGGTGACTTCCCTCTTGGTCGTGTTCTGTTGGGACCCATTATAGCATATATCTTGTTATGGTAATTTCCACCAAGGGTTTGGACGTGATGGATATATTTATATTCATGCAAACCCTCATTTTCTTCATGTAAAACAATTTCTTGTCTTCTTTAACTATTTTTACAAAGTAAAAGAGAGATTGAAAGATTTTAATCACCATAATCAACATGTCTAGTAGCAGTAGTTCCTCTGCTGATTATGATGAAATTCATATGACCTATGAAGAACATTATGTTCCCCGTGCTGGTGATGTAATAATCTCTTTTACAAAGTGCAAATTCGCTAAACCAAACCCAATATGTGTTCTTCACCCTCCGAATATTTTCAAAGAAAAATCACTTGACTTTGATCCTTAACTAATACTCAAAGTTGGTGGTTTCTTCTAGGTTGACGAAGTCGTTCAATAGTATAGCAACCAGTATGACGTCGTCGTTCAAGCTGGCCCAAGTTCTCGATTTGCTGCAAGAGCCACCCATCCTTCGATGACGGTTGAATCCCAAGTAAGTTTTTTCTCTGTTTTAATTCTATTGTTGCTCATACGTACCTTTCCCATGGTCGAATAGATACAAACTTGTACGTATAGATGAAAATTTTGTCAAATTCGCGTTAGAAAATCCAGCTACAGGTCATTCTACGAAAAGCTCTGTGGAAACTTCATACGATATCCAATTTTGATGGTTGCCCGCTATGTAATACGTATCGCCCGAGTCACCTGAATTACTCACGAGTAACTTGGAGATTGCTCTCCAGGCGATACGGTCCTTTAATACTCGGCCGAACTGAGTATTTGGTGTTTACTCGCCGAGTCATGACTGACTCAGTCCGAGTTCCGAGTAATACCGAGTCTCGAGTAACTCGGTTGGAGGGTCAAAATAGTCAATACAACTTCCAAAAAACTTCTTTATAAGTGAAAAAAACCCTAAAACTAAAGTGGAGGCGCAGGATCAGAGGTCAACGATGTTTCTTCTTCTCACTTTCTTCAAATTTTTTCCTTATTTCTTCTTCTTCCACTTCATCTTCTTCACCATTTCTATATCAGATACACATCCCTCATTCAGTCTTCTCCCTCAGACATTTAATGACGACACTCTTTCTCCATTTGATGTTGATAGTGACGAATTATGGTGTTGAATCAGTTTGGCTGAAGGCTAATAGTTTGACAGAACTTCGAAGTTTGTTTTATCTAGTATTAGTAGATTTGCATTAGCTATTAGGATTTAAAGTATTGATCTGATCATGAAATGTTATGCATTACAAATGATATATGTGAGACCTCAAATATTTGATAGAAATATGTACAAGTCTGGGGATCGGCCGAGTTAATCGGCTGGGATCGCCCGAGTTACTCGGCTGGGATCGCCCGGGATCGCGGATCGGCCTCTAGGCGATCCAGGGACGATCCCCGAGTCGTACAACATTGGTTGGCCCTAATTCTTGAACCAAAAAGAGTCAACTTTTATCTTCTACAAGATTTTCTGGATTTTCAGTTGATTTTGTCGGTCAAATATGCGTGCACATTTGTTATCAGGAGAAATCCAAGAATTCCCAAGTTTCGCAGACTTTAGTGCGAGAGCCATATCTCTTAGATCGTTTATCTGAATGATGCACCTTTTGAGTATGTTATAGTAAAGACATAGACGAATAACTTCTGTGTGGAATGTGTTGCCCAATTCATCATTCATTGTTGCTGGTTTTTGAGTTAGCACTAGATTTTTGCCCGTGCTACGCAACGGGCATAGTTGCAAGCATCTTTTTGAATTTGTTACGTTTGAAAATTGCTAAGTTCTTTGGTAAGAGATTGAGTCTAAGTTCCGAAAGAATGTTTTAAGATTAATTTTATCTCGTACAAATAAAAAGTATATTTAAAATGAAACAAATAACGATGATGAAATTGATAGTTATCCGTACCCGTATGTGTTGGATTCACCTCTTTTACAAAATAAAAATTATATTTAAAATGAAACAAATAACGATGATGAAATTGATAGTTACCCATACCTGTATGTGTTGGATTTACCTTTTTTACAAAGTTTGGTTAGTTAGAAATCACAATGAATATACATATTTAGTCTTTTTTTATCTTATTTAAAAATATAAATTTAACGGTAGCCGTTTATTAAAAATGATTAAACGTAGATCGTCGATTTACGGTGTTGTTCATCCAGTGTAGGTGACGTTGACCCGGTACAATTAAGTATTGGGTGTAAACAAAGTGTAATAATTTTAAAACAAAATATCCAATAGAAGAGTGGTTTCTTTAACCCCTAAATATTTGCACCAATCAAATAATGCCAAATGTCCTTATCAAAACTCTCGTTTCACAAAAGCCACAAAAACCTTATTTCAGCCAATAGAAAACGAGGGTTTTCTCATTATTCAATATGAGAGCATTATTTATCTAGGCCTTTAAGTCTTTAGTTACTGCATTACGTAATGTGCTTGTATGTCAGAATTTTATGAACATGTTTTTGGCTTCATTTATGCCCTAGCATGCTTTGTAGATGCGCCCAGAGCTTGGAAGAGACTTTGAACGTCTCATACTTGTCATGGACCCTAGTATTTGTGAGAAGCACTAGAACGGGCCCACAACTCCAGTTTAGGCTTGAATTTGTCCCAAGCCCTAATTTGATAGGAGGACTGAACTAGTCGTGGCATTTTAGTTCCGGCCTAATAGTCACTTCCTAGTTCCTAATTGTCACGACCTCTTGGTCACAACCTCTTGCTCACGTCCTACTTGTATATCTTCTTTCAAATCCGTGACTCGACTTAGTTCTAAAATTATGCTCCTCTTTCAGGATGTAGATGCTAATGTTGCGTCTATGTAGCAAAGAGGCTTAATCGACTCTGAGGAAGAAACCAACAACTTCCAAGGAAAGAAAAGAAAAATAGACGAAAAAATAAAAAGACTTACACCTGTTGAGTACCCTACTGCAGGTGCTCCCTTCATCCCATGGATGGAAGCGACAAAGCCAAACCATCGAGTTGTGGTGAAGTTCGTCCCGTCACACTGCTTTGTTCCCACGTACACTTAAAAATGGAAAATATATGGCCATATCGTTGCTATAGAGACCCTGATGCTTGCTCCCCTGATGGTGCTACTAGTCCACGATTGAAGAAATCCACCACTTACCCTGGACTATATTACTGAAGACATGATGAATGACTGGGAAGAGATGATATTTGTGTGTGAAGGCTTCAAATTGCACATCGCATAGCTTCGTCAACGCCTTGACTTCATCAACACGAAGCGATTAGCCAGGCAATAGCAGCAGCGCCATTTGAGCAAAAGGAAGTGAGTCTTGTCAAGGAAGCCAGATACTTACTATGATGAAGGAGGATTTTGACAAGATGGTTGAAGCATACCTCTGGGAAGTTGCAGGATTCGTCGGTGAAGATTAGGAAGTACTAGATGACTTGTTTTAGGAAGTTGTTATTTTATTTTGAGTGATAGGCTAGTGAGCTGTAGTGACTTGTTTTAAACAAGATAAGGTTTGATTTTTCTAAGTAGATAGTGCCCGAATAATTTGTTTTTTTGAATGCAACGAGATTCACATTTATTTTACTGAAAAAAATTCATTTTGCTCTAGAGAAATATCTTAAGCTTTTGATCCTGCAAATGATATGCTCCCTCATGAAATTAGGAATTGTGATTGCAGTCATGCTCATGAGAAGGATTTCTTCCACCCATTTGGTAAAATATTATATAGTCATTTTTATATATTCATATTGTTTTGATGAGGTTAGGTTGACTTTACCGATGAGGTCAAGTCCCTAACTATAAAACGACCGAGGTCTACTTATCGAATGAAGTGGGATACAAGGAGTGTGAATAAGATTTCCATGAATATAACACTTGTGACACTATTAGAAAAAAGATGTTGCATCATCCTCCATAGTCGGCCAATAGTACTTCTCATGAACTTGTAAGAATAGTTTTGTCTTTCCATAATATTCTTCTTAGTACAACACGAGCTTTAGGGGATTCTAAAAAGCGCAACAAGTCTCATCCAAAGATTTTATGATAAAGAACACCCTTGTGAACGAGGAATCTCTTCGCCCGTTGTGTCAGCTTAGCAGTTATACGCTTGTCTAAAGGAAGGATATTATCTCGTAGATACTCTCGCAGATATATATTGGATGTACGGTTCTTGTCAGTCCCCAATGTAGTGCAGAACTAGAGATTCTACTTGATATGGAGGTACTTGACATTTGAAGCCATACCCTTGTAACGCTTGTGGATGAGTTTCCATGGTGGGCCAATGATACCCTAAGCGTTGGAGGTGTCTATAAAGAGTAACATCAAAGGATTGGTCGCATACATCTCGTGAACATGACGTAGAAAGAAACTCCTTAGCTCCTTAACATTGATTTTCGTTCAGGGGGGATTTGTTGAGCTCACTGATGATTGGAAACCTCCAATCGTTTTCTTCTACTTTATCTTGTGTTAGCCATGTCGAGGGGAGGGTACACCTTTGAACAATGAGAGTCTTTTCAGAACCTTCAAAGTTTAGCTTCAATGCAAAGGTAGCTAGGCAGTGGGCATGGTATTGTTATTATTTCCAACGTGTATTATGGCTGACTTAGCAAAGTGAGTCAAGTATTTTTGTACCTCGGATAGCTCTGTATGGGATACGGTAACTTCTTTCAACGAATAAGCTCCATTCATCTGATTTACTAATAGTTTTGAATCGCCACTGATTTCGAGGTGAATGACTCCTACTTGCTTGTCCAGTGATAACCCTAGTAAGAATATTCCGTATTCGGCTGAGTTATTGGTGCATTTGTAATCGAGTTTGAATGAATATGGAAAAACTTCTCCAACTGGGGATACTAGCACAACCTAGATCCTCCTGTGTTGTTGCTAAGAGTTGCATATCCGTCAAAATATAATAGTCACGTATCCTCTTTTACGAAAGATACCTCCTGGAATTATCGAGGTACGTCTTCGTGCAGAGAGATAATATCTTGGCCAGGGAATGATGTGAGCCAACATGAAATAGATTGTTCTTTGATTGCTATATGATTAATGCAGGCCATGTAAAACTATGAAATCTGTATCAACCAACGAGCTAGCCTCCCTGAAAGAAATGGCTTGGATAAGATGAATCTTATAAGGTTGGTCTTTGTGAGGAGTATCACCATATTCATCAATAGATAATGCTGAAGTTTCTGGATATCACGCGCATCTTTTTTCTTACTCCCCTTTGATTCCGTTTTTGCAGTAATATATAATCTTGGTCCCTTACCTTGATGCCTACAACTCGATTTGTTTTCCAGTGATGGTAAGAATACGCGAAATACTAGACTTTTTTTTTTATTCTTCTTCCTAATAGGCATGGTTGCAAACCCAGTATTAATGAAAGAAGGGATTTTCTCGCCTTCGGGTATCCAAGTTCTGCATTTTTCAATGTACAACTTTTGTAATAGACATGACATTCAACGTTATTAGAACATTGCTCGGTTGAACCCAACCAAGCATTGATATGTCAAGTTTGGTTATCAAGTTTAGTTACAAACTCAGTCGCTTGAAATGTTTATTTAAGTAAAATTCGTTAGGTTAGAGATATGACATAACAATGTTGTGGAAGTCATTAATTACTTATCCAAAATATGAAGACGTATTAAAGACAAACAAAGACACGTTCTTCAAATTCGGGTTAGTAGCTATTGAGTTTGACTTGTTCTATTTCTATCCAAGTTCTTTAAGTCATATTCATTGAAAACATAACATGTGAAGTTTGTTTACATGGCTTTAGTTGTTTAGATGACTTTATCATTCTTATGGTCTAAGTGTCAAAGGAAGGATATACATTATTTGTTTCTGTAACTTATTGTATAGAGTTATATAGTATAGTTTACCATACTTTTGTAGTTCCGACATAACACTAATATGACACTTGTCATGGATTAATGTTGAACTTTCGTAAAACTAGATATATATATATAATAGTGAATCCGGACTTTCAATTCATGTTAAGAGTGTTTTTTCTTTGATATGAGTTTAAGTTTATTTAGATAAAAATTAAATTTCAAATGTCTAATATGATTCAGGACCGGTCCCAGACTTTTATTTTCGGAATCTCCATCTTAATGTATATCTTTAAGATTTCGAAAGAAAGGCAAATCCGAAAGGAAAGTTCTATGTCAGGAAATATTGAAAACGTTTTTAACTCTAAATTATCGTTCAAATATATTCGTTTGATACTCAATGCTAAGATCCCACTTATACTATGACAAACATATTCAAATCTATCTTTGGAATCGAAATAATATGCTTATCTTTCCCAAAAGATTACATACAACTAGTTGATTATATTTGGAAAGTATATATCGTGTGCTAGCTAATATTAGTTGTCATACTAGTAGATTTTTTTATATATGAGTTGGAAATATATTCAAAGTTCATGACAACATTGTGTGTTTATAATATCTAAAGAATATAAGAATATTCTATTTTCGAAATTGGTATTGGAAAGAATATCTTTGGGAATTTCAAAATTAAGGTTTCTTGTTTTCCGCATAAGCCTTGGTCATTATATTATAAATAGTAGGGCTTGTATTCGTACAAACTTATCACAGGCTCACACTTTGTGCGATATTGTTGATTCAATCAACATAGTTGTGAGTAAGTTCGATTTGGTTATGTACAAAAGATCTTTGCATTTTATGTCTTATTATTGGGATCAAGAAACACTAGAAATACAGTCGGTGGAAAATTAGATTTGTGATTTAATTTTTGGTTGCTAGACTTGATTGTCTAAGACAACAACTCCAATTGACAAAGTTATGCTTGATAGAGTTACCCCTCAAGGGGAAATAGGAGGGGAAATTTCTAATGAGTCTCCAATTTTAAGACTAATCGTACACGAATCAACTGGTGTTGATTCAATTTTGGGTAATCAGGTACCCATGGCTCACTAACCCTAATTTAATACCCCTCCGTTTCAAAAAGATAGACAAGTTTGGTTTGCCATAAATATTAAGAAAACCAATCATTGCATCCATTTTTTTTCATGTTTTTCCTGGTTTGTCATTCTTTTTTATAAGAAACGCTCCCCTCTCTCTCCTAAAAAAAGAAGACTGAAAACCCTAGCCGCCTGATCTCGTTTCTGCTCATATCGGCTCTCTAATAGATAATCTGAGCAGATCATCTCTTCTAAATCCTTTATCTCCTGCTCTATTTACTTTGTAGCTAATTAATTTCGTGTTTTTTTTGGTGTTTTCGATTTTGTTATGTGGATTTTGGGTTTGTTCTTGTGTGGATCTATGATTGTTGGTGCAACTTTTTTCTTGCTCTGATGAACATAACAGATTATGGCAAATCAACAATATCACCTCAGATCTCCATTCAAGTCACAACATCAGTAACTACTCCGGCAGATAGTTCTATTTTTGATCTAGTTTCACTAAGATCAAGTTTTTGTTCGGTTATTAGATGTATTTTTCATTTAATTTCTTTGTTTTCCTTTGTTCTAGATGTAAATTTTTGTAACCCTAGTTCCTGCTTTCTAGGGCTTTTGAGTATGATTTTCGGTGTTTCCTTGGTTTATCTTCAGCTTGTATCTGGTTAAGGTTGAAGCAGTATTGGGCTGTGGTTCTCTTTTATGGATGTTTGTAAGCAGAGATTTGGGTATTTTTACTTGAAGAGAAGGATCCTGGATGTTAGAAGGGATCAATTTTTATCAACTAGGGGAGTTCTACTCCACTTCTTCGATTTGGATCTTCTCGGGCAGGTGCAAGGGCTCCGTCAAAGAGTTCTGATTTCACCAACCAGGGACGATTCGACTCACAAAAGGTCTTTTGGCTTGTTTTCTCTTTTGGGAGAAGAAAAAGATCTTTTAGATTTTAAAACTGTTCTACCGAGTTGGATCTTGCTCCACCTATCCAAGCTCATGAGTTGGGTTATACTCCACCGATCCAAATTCATTCACCATCTAGAGTGCTGGTGGTTTGTCACTGATTCTGTCACTGCGATTCTGCTACCTGAGATTCTACTACCCCTGATCCTAATACTACAGACGAGTCACTGAGTCACTAATGAAAATCACTACTTATGTTTTTTATTCCTGTAATTTTATCTTTACATGTTATGTAACCTCCAGGACAACTCCCTGGTTTATCTATTAAAAAAACATATAGTAGGGTGCAAACGCCTTAATGGTTGTTTGCCCACTTTTTTTCCCCATCTATTAGCTGAATAAGAATGAGAAAAGTGTATCAAAAAAAGTAAAAAATGGGAGAAGAAAAAAAATGTTTCTGCTATATATTGTAGGCATTTTCTTTCATCAGTCAGACTCATAATAATGATGTCAATATTTGCAGGTTTATAAAAGAAGTTAATGCTTGATGGACTCATTTTGAATCCAAAAATGCCTCACCGAAATAATCAATACTTGAGCTAAGTGACCATATGATTGTGGAAATTACACGTTCTGGCTGAGCACTCGCTCTGGTGTTGCACGTTAGTAGTTAACGAGCAGTAGATGCTCAAGTAAGCTGTGCTAAATCTTACGGTGGGGTTGGTATCGTGTGGGGTTGGTATCGTATTTATTTTTCTAAAAGCACTTTCAAAAAATAAATATAATAATATTTTTTTATATTTATGTTTGGTTAAGTTTTGTAAAGTGTTTTTTATATAAAGCAGTTCTAAAATTTATCAACTTTTAAAAATGGGGAGAAAGGAGTTTTTAAAAGCTCCAAAAATAGAAGTCATGGTCCCACCTAATTTTCATATCCTATTTTTCTTTTCTACCCTTATTTTATTTTATAAATTACAAAAATTATCCTTAAATCTATATACCATCAATTTTTTATTCCATATATTTTATCTTTTAAGGATTATTCTTTTTTATTTTCAAACTATATTTTATATATCATTTCAATTAAATTTTTTAATTTATCAATAATAAAAATAAGACCAAATATTAAATAATTTTTTAATTTTAGTTTGATTTTTTGTTCGAAAATTATATCTATAATAAACAATAATTAATAAAAATAATACTACTTCCGTTTCAGCAAAAGTGTTGCTATTATTTTTTCTTTTAAGCCTAAAAATAGGTTAAATTGAAAAAGTGATAGTAACAATTTTTTAGAAACGGAGGGAATATTTTTTAACAATAATAATGATTATTAGTAAAATTAATATTATATAAATATTTTTTAACAATAATAATGATTATTGGTAAATTTAATATTATATAAATATTTAAAATTCAGAAATTTAATTATTTTTAAATCCAATAAACTTGAATAAAACTATTTTGAGAGATGTTTGTTGTTGTCATTTGCTATAATAACAATAGTTGAAGCTGATATTTTACCAAACACAATTTGATCACTTTTTTAGTCAGCTTTAACTTGTAGTTTATATTTTACCACACGTTCAACTATTTTTTTACATAATACAGTACAACAACGCACAATAGAAAATCGCTTGTATAAAATTCACATCAATACCAAACTAAGCCTTAAATGCTTTCTAGAACAACTTATGAAAATGCTCTCTAAGACAACATATATTGTTAAAAAAAACTAGCTATGTTTGGAGGTTCCGGTGTATAGAAAGGACCTCACCGTTTAAACCGTAACCATAGAAATGATGAAACCCACAATTTATCGTTTTTTATTTACTTTTTTTGATACCAAGTATCAATACAATTTCTTATTTCAAGATGAATTGAAATACCTTAAAACAATTCTGGTTGGGAAGGTCATAGTAACAACAGCTATTGAAATTTTTATTTTATACATCGGAAGAATCAGTTTTATTATTAATAGATTAGGGGAGGAAAGAATGATTGAAAAAAAAGAAATCAATTAGTACATGTGTTACAATCACTTTAGTACTATAAATCAAATGTGGGTGAATAACAATGATAAATAATTAGCGATTAATCAGGAATAAGTTAACTGGATGAAATTATCTCAGAGTATATCACTATCGTAGGTTAGAGAAAAAGATACGAAAAAGATAAGTAAAGGAGGAAAGTGACAAGCAAGAGAAAGAGCGATTGAGAGACGGTGGACTCGTGGAGTTTGTGATGAATAAGTGCCGTCCTTGATTTCTATTGACCAGTCAACCACTGGCCCACATAAATCCCCATCATCATCCATTTAACATCATTAATCACATTATATTCCAACTGTCAAGTATATATATGTGTATTCTATCATGCATGAATCATATCTCTTTGGCCCGTGATACATAAACAAAAGTTATTAACGGTACAATCTGACGTCGTTATAGTATACTCGGTTATCTACTTATGTTTTTGATTACTATTGAAAAAGCAAATTCCCAAATTTGCTGCTCCCCCGGTGGAAGACCGCTAACAACCGCCGCCGTTGATTTAAAGAACGAAAAAGAGAAGAAAATAAACGACCGAGGCGCGTGAAGGCGTCATCGCCTATACCAACATCATATCCTCGTTGCAGGCCCCACAAAGTGTTAGCGACAGTGTGCTATATATAGAACAATACCAATAATTCGGATGGCACAAACGGTATCTATCTTGTGGGTCGCCGAATTCGAAAGGTTGCGAAGTCAAAAAAGTAGCCCACACGAATGTCAAATCTTTCGGTCGATAAAGATTAAAAGGGTACATTAATTAAATATCCTTTAAAAATATATTTTTTAAATATTTTATTCCATTATAATTATATCCTTATTTTTTAAAAGCTAAAAACTCTAAAATAATAGATTAGTAAAATACTTTCTCACATAACCATTACGAAACATATTTATTTTTATCGTTTTTTTCGATTTTTTTATTCTTTCTCTCTCGTTGTACCTAAAAATATTAATTAAAAAAACATTAAAAGAATAACCGGAACCGATCAAACTCTGTTATACTAATAACATTAAAAGACTCAGAAGATCAAAATGAATACATAAACGTCAAAAAAAAGTAGGAAAAAAAAAAGGTTTTATAAAATCAATTTTTTAAAAATTGATTTATTATGATCTTGAACAACCTGGAATTGATGATTAAAACAAAGGTAAAACATTGATTTATTCGTGATTTTGTTTCAAATTAGTTTACACATGTTTGATTTTGATTTCTTAGGTTTGATTTTGAATTAATTGAAATCAGTTCATCATCTACATGAAACTGATGCATGTCTATTTTTCGAACTGATTTAGTATAACTAATACTGATGCATGTTTATTTTGTTTAGATTCGGTACTAACTTGTTTGATTTTGTTAAATCAATTTACCATCTTCATTATTTCGTCTTGACTAGATATTCCATTTTAGTTTGATACTGGTTTGATTTTTTTTGTTACTGATTATATGTTATCATCAGTTTGATTTCGTACTGATTTTATGTTGTTGTTGAATAATCTTCTACATGTACTAATTTGGGGAATTTCTATTGTTGTTAAGAAGTAATCTACATAATCAAAACAAACAAATAAAAAGGTAAAAAAATAAACTGTTATTCATTTGTGAAGATCTTGATGGTTGATTTGAGAAGATGTTGATGTATAATTTGCAAAGAAGTGATTATACTAGTTCATTGTTGAGTTCCAGAAAGTGGTAGATTATAATTTTTTGCTTTATATGTTCTTCTTGTGAAAATGTTGAATGACTGCACTATCGAAAATTTAGAGGCATCTCAGAAATTACATATTACATTGTGATGTTTTTTTTGTAGATTCTCCAGAATGTGCTCGATAACTTATTACCTTTTATGTTTCTGCATATTATTTAGTATTCTCATGCTAGACTTGTTAAGATATATATGAACTATTGACGTGACTCAAAAAATGGATATATAGGTATGCAGTAGTTAAATGATTGAATACATTAACTATTTAGCATGAATGAATGAGTGTTTAGTATGTCAAACTATTCTTGTAGTAAAAAAGAATGCAAGTATGTATAACTTAAAAATACAAATATAACTTTGCAATTTTTTTCCAGAAACTGGTATCAACAAGGAAGCTGACACCAAAATATGGAATCAAGAAACATGTTCTTTCCATATTATCGTGTCAACAAGCAAAGTTGACACCAACAATGGTGTCAACAACACAATTTGACAACAAAAAATGGAACCTGGGGACATGTTTCCTAGAGTATGGTGTCAACAACGCAAGTTGACATAAAAAATCTGGTGAAAAAAAAGTCCATTTCTATGGGAAAAAAATATTTTGTAAATGAAGATTATGTGCTATCTATAATTAGGAATACTAACTATTTTTCTTGTTTGATAATAGATTGAATCAACAAAAATGACGAAAACACGAAAAGGAAAGGAGAATGAGCAGTTGATAGAACAGGATGAATCGTCGATATAAGTTAAAAAGGTAAAATTAATTGATCTATATGTGTATAACACTTGATAAACATATATGAGTGATCGATTAGAAACAATTAAATTAAGTTTCTTATAAAAATATGGTTGATTGTCTATGTATGCAGGTAAATCGATCGAGGGCAGACGAGGTTAAACATAAAACTAGTCTTTTGTCGTTGATTGATATGAGAGACTTCTTATACCGATTAAGATGATTAATTAAACTATAAGAAGCATATCCTTTCACAAGCATTGAAAGCCATTATATTTTACGAATTTTTTAGCCCATTCTACAGAAAAAAAAAAGGAACACTGTCATGTTGATACAAAAGACAAAGGGAAAGCTATTTTTATAGTAGAGGAACCTAAGGATGACACTTTGGAAGTAAAAAATGGATATGATGTTAAATAATTGATTGAAGAGAAATGCTTAACTAATACACCATTTGCAATTATAGCAAATGATTTGCTATCATCTTTTCAATAAGAAGATTTCTAGAGAGTAAGGATGTGAATGATCAGTTAAAATCAGTCGTAGTATATGAATATAATATATTCTTGAATCAAAAGTTTAGACCAGAGCTAGAGCCTGATAGTCAACAAAAGATTACTAAGACATAAATAGAAAGAAAATTGAAGATCGCAGTAAAAAATGAGGATAACTCGGAACACTTTGTAAGATTGTTCACAATGTGCTATGTACCGTTCTGTTTTTCACATATTCGGGAGCTTCTAACTTTGTAATAAAGTGGTTGCCACACATCTTCCTCATGGACAAGGTATCGTTGTCATACCACATTGTGGACAATATTTTTCTTAAGATTGAAAATCAAGAAGGAAAGAATAAGAGTGTTAGTGTTTGCACACCACTTCTATTGGCATATAAAAATGTTTATGCTGTTAAGAATTAAACAATCACAACTAATTTTATTTGTAAAACTAACCTATTTGTTTCTGTTTTGTAGTACTGATTCTGTGAACATACCAAAAATTAAATCCCTAAGAGGAAAAGGTTCGAAAATTCAACTCCGAGATACCTCAAGTTAATCCAAACAACACTCTGCACCAAACTTATACAAGATTATTCTGAAAAGTGTAAGAAGGAGAAAATCACTATGCAGTGGTTTGACTCTGATTTAAGTATTTGTATTTTTTTGGTTGGTTTTTATGGTGTCAACAACCAAAGTTGATAATAAAAGTTGGTGTCAGCAAGCACAGTTATTTTCTCCTCATATTGCCAAATAATTAAGAGTGCAAGAGAAAAACATATGCCAGTATGCTTAAACAACGAGAGAAAGCGTGTGTGACGAGTTGAATTACAAGTGTCACATATGCCTTGTGACATATGGAAAATGGACTAATAGAGAAATCAATATGCATTTTCGCCTCGACTCTACCTCACAGGTTAGCCACTCATATAATAAATGATTTTAGGGGCCACAAATGTATGTAAGCAAGATTGAAGAGAGAATACTTACGCACGATTGATGGTAATACTTACCTTTTTTTTAATTATTATCTCAAAGGAAAAGAAATCTGATGATTTCAAACGAAATCAACATTATGCGAATGAGAACATCCACCCACCTTCTAGTCTTGGAATCACAACACTCTCATAGTGCTCAATAGAAACAACTTTGTCTTAGGCTTTATCTCTTGATGATAAGCCTTCAAAACTTGTAGAACTTTAAACAATTTACTCATTTTCTTCAATCACTTATTATCTTGAAACTTCCTTTTGGATTTCTTCTTCTTCATGGGTTTCCCTAGTGAAACTATTACACAATTTATTTATTTTATATTTTTTAGAATAAGAATAAAATCGAATGATACACATTGTACTTTTTATTGCCATAGGAGAAGGATTTTAGCACTTGATTTTCATAACTTCTTATTGTTTTGGTACACAATTCTTCAAAAATTCACCTCTTTTGCTTTTTTTTTGTTTCTTTGAATAAGTAATTTTTCTCTACCTTTGTTGCTCGTAAACCTTGAAAGTCTTCAACTTCTTCACGAATTGATGTTGCTCTGCTTGCTGATGATGAGAAGTTTCTACTAAGATAGATTCGTAATCCTTTAATTAAGATACCAAGATGAGGTTAGTTATGATGTCACCTCATGGTGATAACAACTAGTGACTGGTGTCGTAACCGTCAAAATTAAGTACGAGGTAAGAAAGAATTTGTTCCCACAGAAAGAACTTTGAGTGTTATTCGTCTTCGATACCTTATGAAAAAGGGGGGATTTTTAGATTCAATGAGAGTAATTAAACTAATTAAGAGAACGAGGAAATTGTAGAAAATAATCAATGAGTGAAGATTATTGGTTAGAGAGTCCCTAAGCGTTTTAATACACAAAACATGTTCTTGTACTAATAAATAGAATTGAACATTAATCTCTTATTATCAAAATCCCCAGAATACCTTGATTGCAAGAATATCCTGTTAATTTCCAAAAATCATCATACTTACATAGAACGACGCAAATGTGAATTTTACTTAGAGAATAACTTAAAGTGTAAAAGCACAATTAGCTTTAACTCTTTAACATTAAGAATAGTGAAATAGGCTAATCAATGTAATTGACATACCCGAGTTAGAGCTGTCGATGGGTCCGGTTCCTTCCGGGTACCACTAGACCCGGAGCCGGACCCGACTAAAAAGGGAGGTCCGGTTCCTAATTTAGTGGACCCGGAACCGGACCCGATTAAAAACCTAAATACCCGTCAGATCCGGGTATTTAATGAGTCTTCTAAAATCAACTATAATTTTTTTAAATTTTTTTATATTGACTTAAATCGAATAATTTTTCATATAAATACATCTATGTAAATATTCTAATTAAAGATTAAATCTAAGAAAATAAATGAAAAATGAAAAAAAATCCAAGCAAAACTAGACGAAGTCATTAAATTTGGGTAAAACTAACAAACAAATGATAAATATTCGGATACTCGATACCAGTAGATATCTGTCGGGTAATACCCGCTAGGACCCGTTAAGGTTTCAGGTCCAATCAGATAATACGGGTCCTAAGTTGTTAATCGGTCCAATTTTAGGATCCAGACCGGACCCGATTCACCCGATTCCGGTTCCGATTCCGGGTAATAAATACCCATTGATGTCCCTAACCCGAGTAGACAATTTAACAAAGAAAGTATTGAAAAAATAGGTTAAGTAAGCTAATTAATGTAATTCATATGCGAGTTTTACAAAAATTGTCGTGGTCGTGGTTAACTAACATAGCGTGATGACTTTTCATTAAAAAAAATTTAAATTCAAAACAATATTAAGAAAAGAGTTAAAAATAATAATAATAAAAAATATTAAATAAAAATTTAAATACACACATGTCACAACCTTTGGATGGAGAGATAATAAAGTACCTCTACAAACACCTCTTAGACCCAATTAATATGAAGGGCTTTGCTACCCCGTGTGACCGTGTACAACAAATTTATAAGCTAGCACGTGCCAGCCGATGGATGTGGTAAGATCTCTGTTTTTTGTTTTCTTTCATAAAATTACAGCTGGCGACAACTATCTAAAACATATATAATTTCAAGTTGACCCTCAAACTTAGTTTATATTTATCAATTACTCCATCTGTAGTGTAATAAACTTAATTTACTTATATTCTTTTCCATTTTTGTTCCCATACACGGAAGGTTTAAAAAAATTCAAAAACACTATGTATCTTATTCCAACGGTGAACAAGCTCATGTGCTAAGATATAAGTGGTCTCACATGGCTAAGAAAACGTCCGATTCTTTTCAAGATAGGCACTATCATAACAAGGACATCATGAATAACTTGACCTTAATATGGACGGTTAAAGAATGCGGGTGCAGAAAGAAGACTGAACTTTATTTGTTGTTGTTGAAGAAAACAAGCTTAACGTAGTAGCAGAGCCATTATAAAGTTTTTGTGTTCACCTGCAAATTCATATAGTAAGCAGCTGCATTGAACACTCTTATCAAAAGAGTCAAATACCACTGTCTGAACTTTATATTCATATCCAATTCTAGATAAGTGGTAAGTGGACTTTGTTCCACTCATTGTTCTTGAATTTTTTTAAAAATTATCTTTGTGTACACTAAAGTTGTATCTTCTACGATACCCATTTCAAATCTCAAAATTGGTCTTGAATAATTTGTTTCGTACTCCATACTATTTTTTGCTTCTCGCCTTGCAACCACACCTCTTTCAAATTTTCGGACAAACTCACACAAAGGTAAATCTATTTTCAGGAATCCATCAAAAAAATAATTTACACTCTCACTGCGTTGTGTTGTATACATGTCTGCAGAAAATATGTCACGTTCTGATGCCCAATATTCTCGTTTTTTATACAATGTTGATAACCATTTATTATTCTGCAGTTCATGTTTTGCAAGCATTGTTGTCCAAAAATGCTCAAATTGCTCAACTGTCTCATACCCATACAAGCAATTGCCGAACTCCGAAATAAATTCTTTGGTTACATTAGATAAATTTTTCATAGCATTTATACTAATATGCCATAAGCAAAATCTATGACGCATACCTGGTAGAGCATGTGCAATCGCTCCTCCAATAACTGATTCTTGATCCGTAAGTATAACATTTGGTGTAATTTCGTACATTGCCCTCATCCAAGTTTTCATTACCCATGCAAATGACTCTTCACTTTGAGAATAAAGCAAGGCACCACCAAATAAAACAATTTGATGATGATGATTGATTCCCACTATCGGAAAAAATAGCATGTCATATCTATTTAACTATATGTAGGATCCAAAACAAACGACGTCTCCAAAATAGTAATAATCCATCCTTGACTTAGCATCTGCCCAAAAGAAGTTAGTAATTTTTCCCTGTGAATTAACTTGAATTGAATAAAAAAAAGATGGATTTTTCATTTTTTGGCGCTCAAAGTAGTCTAGTACAACTTGAACATCCCTATGTTTTAGCTCCAACTGTCGTCTTGTATTTAAATAATATCTTGCATCCTTTGGAAGAAATCCAATGTTCATAACTCCGCCATTCTCATCTGCCAAATAGTTTATCATCTGATTTGTTTTGACGCCTGGTAGTCTACAGTTCGCGATGATTTTTTTTTTGGCTATTACTTAGGATTCTCAATGACCGAAGATTGTGCACCTTTCTTGGAGAAACAAGTTTATGATTATGTTCTCTATAACACGAGATACAATCTATCTATCATTTATCTTTTTTATGATCATCACTGCCTTGCAGTTTGTCCTCACATCTGCTTGCTGCGTTTCCCTTTGTTCAACAGGCTTAGCTCGAGGGTCTCGCAATCCTTGACGTGAACAAAAAAATGTGCGCCCTATCATTTCGAAAGGTTCAACTCTAGATTTATTTGTAGAATGGCGACGAATACTAAATGCACTGTTACTTGCAAACTGATTGTAGAATTCATATGCATCTTCTTGTGATTCAAACTCTTTCCCAATGTAAGGTCGGATATGGTTTAATTCTTCTTCCTTCAATTCTTTCACATCGTTTACTGCGATTACCTCATCATGAAGTCCATCATATTTTTCTCCATTAAGCAAATAAATGTTCTCAATATATGTTTCTTTATCGAAAAATTTTATCCCATCTTCAAACGAATACAAGCCTTCTATTGTATCTGTAATACATAAAAGAAATTATGTCATAACTAAGATTTATACTGAATGACTTACAATATTCAAACTAGTAAACCTATTTATTAGAATAACTCTTAATAAACTATTATTTATCATTAATTATTGTATTTGTATACCAGAAAAGAATTTAGAGAATTAAGATTTTAATTAGGTTTATAAAGTTAAAATAATTAAAAATTAAGACCTAATAAAAAAAATACAAAGCGATCCAGATGATATACCATTTTTGGCTTGTGATTTTTCCCAATTTACATCGGCAACAAATTCGCTAGAGTCTAATTTACTTGCTAGATTTCAGTAAGGATTGTTTCAAAAAGCACGTAGCTGAAGGAAGTGAAAAGGTGTGAAAGAAAGAGTTCTGATCTGTTTATCTTAAAAGGTTTTTCCGATAAAATACTAAAACTTATAAGGACTGTATTAATTTTGTTAATTAAATAGAGGGCTTGTTTGAAAATAAAATTATTGACAGTTGTCAATTCATCATAGACGACTGAAAATAAAAGTAACTTATAATCCAACGATTGAAGAATGCTAGCTTACAAATATTCCTCGCACTGCCGCGTGGGAGAGCATTTTCCAAACAAAATTTACTGATTATACATAATTGCGAACATTCAAAATAGAAGTTATGCCATATCTGAATAAAAACGCTAATTAGATGTATACCATCTAATTGCAGGGTCGCATCAAACATTGTCTCAAGTTGTAAATTTCCACAATGAATTTCTTGAAAATGTTCTATATGCACTGCATAAAAGTTACGCATAAATGCTAACATTAAATCTCATACAACTGATAAAACTCTAAATAGGCCATAATTATGGCCATGACATTAATGAATGCTAAAGCTAGTGGTGCATAAACAAATAACCATGAAACTGGAAGGTGCCAGTCTTAGTGAACCCTAGCCACATTCCCAACACTAATGAGTAGCACACACATGTGCCAAAAGGCTAGGAAAAATAGCCAAGAATCTAACAAAGCCAACAAAGCACGCGCTAAACAGGCTCCAGCAGTGCTAGCACTAGGACCAACAACATTAACATCAAGTCTTGACGCTTACCACGACACTAGCGCCATCAACATTAGCGTCAAACCTTGATGCTTACCACGGCGCTAGCACCAGCGGCATTAGCATCAATCCTTGACGCTTACCACAGTGCTAGCACCAGCGGCATTAGCATCAACCCTTGATGCTTACCACGGTGCTAGAACCAGCAGCATTAGCGTCAAGCCTTGACGCTTACCTCAGTGGTATCTCTAGCAGCATTAGCGTCAAACCTTGACACTTTCCTTAGTGCTAACACCAGCAACATTAGTGTCAAGCCTTAACTGTTACCACGGTGCTAGCCTTTACCCCTTTCTTCACTCATGTCAGCCATGCCCTCTTACTATTAGCGCCAATACTAGGCCATTAGCATACTGTGTTGACACAAGATCATCAATAACATTATCTTACAAAAAATTCACTTGTTTCGAGTCCATGAGTCCACTAACTCTACGAGAAATCAAAACAATACATGGGGGATTAAACATGGGGTTTTGGTTTGGTGGTTACAGAAACATGGGCGTGGTAACACCCCATGATAAGGAAGTACAAAGTAGTGGTAAGGTTGAAGCAGTTAATGGAGTAATTGAGTAATGGTTTCCCGAAGATTCCAAGGCGGTTATACCATTATTCCCATGACTTCCACTTTTCCATCTCTTTACTACCTCCGCTATTTACTAGGAATCGTGTGTATTCTCAACTATTATAAACAGGCTATTTAGCCCATTTCAGAAACACAACAAGTTTAACATTCTCTCAAGCTCTGTTATTTTCTCAATAGTTCTACGTCTCTACACACAATTCAACACACAAATTCCTTCAACTTTCTTTGCTTCCCTCCCATAAGATCAACCAATTTTCTCTCCTTGTGACCGAAGCAGGGCGGAACGGATAACATCGTGGTTTAGGCTTTCCCTATACGATTTTGATTTCCGAATTTAAAGAAATTAGTTCTATTGTACATTGTTTTGCCTAGAATCAATTTTTAGGTACTAACATCAGTATACCATTCAGCCATCAATAAGTGTTGTCAGTAACGAAGGGACTAAAAGAAAATCTCATCTCAAGCGCCTTCTTTCCACTCCAACTGCAAACCAGGCACCGACTCAGCGAGTAACTCGTTCCCAAGGAGTTTCTAAGGGGCCGCGATAGCGGAAGCAATTACAAAAACATCAAGAGTAGGATATAAAACCTGATATAACTTTTCCTGATTTTCTAATTCCTATGAAAGAAGTCCTTGAACTGCTAGAGGCAAGAGGGGATCTTCAATTTGCCACTTGTACGACGCCCTCCTACCCCTCAAGAGATGTCGAACCCGAATTATTGTCGCTCCCACTGGTTTGTCAATCATCCCACCAGTGAATGCAATGGTATAAAAAGTATCTTCAAAGAGAAGACAGAGTCAGGGGAGTTGCAATTGGGTGCTGAAGGTGTTCACAAAAACCCCTTCCTTTTAGGAGCTTTACCCTCTCTGGAGAGACGTTCAACAAACAATTCAATCATTAATGGAGCGCATGTGCGAGCTCTTCCATTTTTCAAAGGATTAGCGTAAAAATATTTTTACCGCCCTCAATCAAGTTTTATCTACCAAGCTCTTACCATATTTTGCTGAAGACACTTACGCCCAAGATAAGTTCCCTTTGGAGAACATGGTCAATCAGAATGATGAAGGGCACTACCGGGGACTTTTCACTACGGCACACCTCAGAGATATTAAGTTTAGAAAAACACTAGTTGATACTGGCATGGATGTCAATGCTATCAGCGTCACGACTCTGAAAGCAGAAGGATAAACTCGGCAAAAAGCTACCCGCTCGCCAATAACAGTCAGAGATCCTAAAGGGATAACCAGAGATGTTTACGGACACATCACTCTCACAGTAACGACAAGAGCCACTCAAACAAGTATCAAATTTTATATCGTTAAGGGTAAGTTCAATTATGATATGATTCTGGGACATGCCTGGCTCCAACAAACAACAACCATCATAAAAGCTCGGCCAGAAGTTCCACCTCGAGTTAGGCGCCCTCTTCGTGGGGTCAAAACCAATATTAGAAAGGACCTGCCTCTGTACCTGAAAGAATACCAATTTCTCAAAACCATGATGGAGAATCAAGGACCAACTAAGAGTGTGTCGACTTATGTCAACAGATATCGCACTCAGGTAGATCTTACTCAATTTGCTTTTTTGTCATTGAATCATCCTCACATGCCAGCAGACTGGGGACTAGACCTTGTTAGAAACGACAATTGCTCTTTAGCATGTCGTTAATAATGGGTGGCTACTCCATCTCAATACTTCAACAGATGGGTAGAGACCACTCCCGCCTTTTATGAACCATCAAAATTGTCAAAGATATTCTCCATCATATACGATCCGAGAGATATTATAGAAGAGGTTCGGCCATATGAACATAATATTTACAAGGACAAATTAATCAAGTCGAATGCTTTCCGGGTATGGGATTTGGTTCTGAAAGCATCAAGACATCGACGCTCCTCCAACTGGGAAGGGACATACAAAATTTCATGGGCTACTGCCAGCGACTACTATGGTTGGTCACTACAGAAGGAAAACCTAGTGCAATAGTCATTCATGGCAAATGGCTCAAGGCTTTCGACTGAACATCCTTCTATTATCCCGGTTTCTCTGTTTTCTCCCATGTAGTATTTATAATTCCTCCAAAATGCCTAAAAGCATCACCATGGGCATTCGTAGGATTTTGATTTCATTAATCAATAGAAGTATTATTGTTTATTTTTTTAAAGAAAAAAAAATCTTATGAATTACCCATCAAAACCTACTCATAAAAAATCTTTTGAAATACATACAGATTCAAACTCAAATAAGCCTATGAAATATAGCTCAGGTCTTTCAGAAACATATTTTCTCACCTTGAACCTCAAACTCACTTTCAATCCTTCCAATGAGTTTTACAAAAGAGTCTCATCAGAAGCAGATCCAACATTTATGTTGATTTTTTTTAACAATTACGGTTCTATGGCGCCACTGAATTGCATCCCCACATGGGATCCCATGCTTGGAGAATATATCAAGTAAGGCTCGCCCCATGATTCTAAATCTAAAATGGAGTAGTATCAATATACAATTCCTGGTAACCCCTTCCTCTCACTAATTATTTCATCTTGATTCCTTGAACCGTCCCCTCCTAAAAGTAGAGAGGTTACAGACGTATTAGATCATAACAATTTCAAACACGAAATTTTGAGCATGAACCACAAACCTCGTTATACATACTCATGAACATCATATACATTCATTACAAAGTAATATTTTAGGAATTACATGAGTCGGAGTCATTACAAGATTCTTTACGAAAACGCATCAGAAGCAATTTACACTGCCTCTCGGAAACTCTAAAGCTGGCGATAATTGGTGAGGAATATGGGCATGAGTCTTATATCAAAAGTTTTGTATGGTTGTATGATACAACACATTAAAAGTACGCGTCATTTGAATAAACGATCTAAGAGTTATGGCAAAAACGGTTAGCGGTGTTGGGTCTGAAAAACTCAAAAAATTTCTGGATACTTCTTGAATTCTACAGTTGGGTCGTTTTGACGCCCCAAACAAGCTCAAAACCTGGATTTGTTTTTCCTAACAGGACGTAGGAAATTATTTTCTAATGAAGATAGAGGGGTCAATCGTCCAAAACGGAGTTCGTATGAAGATTCTATGGCGTTTTTCCCAAGCACTATACTTCTGAAATTTTTATGACGAAAATTAACGAAAATTTTCTATATAAAGTCATTCACTCATTCGTCCCAAGACGTGAAGATGTTGATGCAAATTCATAACAGTAAAAGAAAGGTATGGTTCTATCATAACGGCTATACATGAAATGTCTAATTCAAAAAATACATCTACAAAACACATAAGTGTAAAAAGCTACGACAAAGTAACTCATTTAAACTCAATCAGAAGACTCGGAATCCGAGTTAGAGTCGTATTCATCATCACCTTCTTCATTAGAATCACACTCTCCTTCTTCCCGGTCCTCTTTATAATCCTCCACAGGGTCCTCTACTTCAGGGTCTTTTTACGAATCTTCTCCGGGATCCTTATCATCAGCAAGGTCAATAGAACCTCCCTGCATGTCGTACCAAGCATCAGCACACTCAGCTTCACGGTCAACCTCAGTTTCTAAGAACGACTCAGACTCGTAAGCTATATGATCCTCATGATCTTCCTCAGAAGGATACTCATACGCATCAGAATCTGGCGCTACACCATAAGGACGAACACCTCGCTCTATTCGTTATTCTTCTTCCCTTCTCGTAATTGCCTGAAGATGAAGCTTATGCATGAAAGTTATGAGATTCTCATCCTCAGACCTTTTTTTATCCAACTTCTCACGACACCTTGCTTCTTCTTTAACATTAATTTTGGATGTGGGATTCAGAGTACATACACGAGCTACTTTCAAACGGTTAAGAGACATGCCTCCCACAAGTTTAGTGACCTTTTTCTAGGAATCGTCTTTATCCTCCTACTTCTGCAACCCAGCTTCTTACTTGTAGAATCAAAGTTATGATTTCGATCAGGAAATGCCATGATCCGCCAAAGACATAAATAACCAGACAAAGATTTCAGCACAAAAGAAAAGAAAGGTTATCAAAAATTTAGTTATCGAAATCAAACTTACTGGTATTACTTTGTTGTTGTTGAAGATCACTTTACTCCAGAAGAACAACGAAGGAACTAGGGTTTGACAGAGAGAAAATAATAATACTCTCAGTGTTGTCCAAATATATATATATACATGCTATGATACGAGAAAAATTTGGAAACCCTAGTTCTACCAGATAATGGAATTACGGCTGAGAACCCTAATTTATCTAAGTTAGTGGTTCACGGAATTTAGAAGAATAATATTCATAAAAGCTAAAACAACAAGAGAAGGACAATGGTCATAACACTCACTTTTATTCCCATCCAACAACAAAAAAAGACTCCATCCAACAACGCCTACTCAAGTACCAAACCTTTCCTGTTGCGCTCTCAGGTAACGAGCTTCCCTCACTGTTGCGTTCTCGAGGAACGTACCGCTGATGATGATTCCTTCTCGAGGACGTGCCTACTTTTTATGATGGAAATCAAATGGGAGAGGAAGAAACGATCACATAGTTGTGGAAAAAACAAAGAAGGAATAAAGACGATGCTAAGAGAACAAATATATATATATATATAATAAATTTTAAAGAGTCCTTGCTGAATTAGGAAACTAAAAGAAAGGGAAAGAAGAAGCGCCGACCATACCCCTTTCCATCACGAACTGATATTCTTGACAAGAACCCGGGCATCTCCTAACCTAGCCAGGGTTATTGCTAAGGGGCACATATCTCAATCTCAGAGAAGCAAAGTACATCTTCTTATTCTTTTAATATTTTGATTATGCATATATAATTACTATAACCATATTGTCATCATCTACTGCTTACTGCACAACAATACTATTCCTCACTAAGCAGGGGACTTAATGTAGATGGTGAATTTTTGCAAATGGCTAGAATTGTAAAATTGCTCTTTGTCTAGCAGCAGAAACATAGAAGTCATATGCATATTTATGCTAATGCTTCTAGCTATATATCAAAAATAAAATAATGTATCTCTACTAATTTTGCACAAGCGAATTAAGTATACAGTCTCTAAAAATAGCTTCATGCACTCTAAACTAAGAGCAATGCCTCTCAAACATTCATTATATTTATGCCATTTGAACTAGTCTCGAGTCACATAAATTCCACAAATGAATTCCTTAAACTAGTCTCAAATTCGTTGTCCTGACTCTACAAAAATATGCCACATTAGCATTTTATCTCAGGACGTGCCTAAATTATGCGTCATCCCTCTTGGATGTGCCACAATAAAAAAACAATGCCTTTAAAGAAGCACGTTGTGCCTTAGCACCAGGATAACCCTAGCTTCTCTATGCTAACACCTAGGCTAATACTAGCTCTTTGCGCTAAGCGCTAACCAGCACTAGCCAACCAAGGTTGTGTCCTCAAGGACGCACCACATCTAAAGCGCTAAAAACGCTAGCTATTTAGGCCACATCCTTTTGGGACGCGCCATTCCTAAGCGCTAACATCGCCAACTGTCTAGGCCACGTCCTTTTGGGACGCGCCATTCTTAAGCGCTAACAGAGCTAGCTATTTAGGTCACGTCCCTTTGGGACGTGCCATTCCCTTGCGCTCAGCGCTAGCCATCCTAGGCCACGTCCCTTTGGGATGCGCCACTCCTTTGTTCCAAAGGTGCTAACCTAATTTAGGCCATGACCCTTGGGAACGCGCAATCCTTTGCGCTCTTCTCAAAGCGCTAACTTTGCGCTAGCTCAGAGTGCTAACCTTGTCCAGGCTACGCTCCCAAGGGACGCGCCACACTTCTAAATGTTAGCCTAATGCTAGTGTTATCATTATGTGGCTATCTATCAAACCTCATTCTTAAATACACCAAGATTGGTCCTTAAGAACCTCTACGCAACTTTGGCTTCAAACATCTTTCAGATTTATGCCAAGTCTTCTAAGCTAACATCTGGTCATTAAAACACGCCATGTTATTCCTATGATGATGTAAAACCACCAAGTTTACCAGACTCGACACTGATCAATCTAATTACCAATTCAGTGAACAACTTGCCTCACTGACTTAGCAAGTCAGTTGACTTGACTTGACCTAATTAAAACAAAAGTGGTTCACGACTCCATTATCATTTTATGAGATATCAAATACAAAATATGAGAGGGATTATCATTAGGATATTGGTATGGAGGTCTACGACAATCATGCGTTGTGGCAATACATCCACGAACAAGAAGGTAATAAGTAGTGGGACAGTTACAAAGCAGTTGAGAGCACGAGCAGTAGTGGTCATACAAGTCCTCCTTATTTTTCGTACATGACTCTAATACAATCTCCATAATCGTTACTCCTCCATGTTTTTTGTAACTTACACCACTTACGAGAAATCAGTGTGTCTCCACCAAATATAAATAGATGGCTTCGTCTATTCGAAACAACAACAAGAGAGAACTAAGATATACAGAATTAACGATTCATCCCAGAGATAATCCATTCTTTATCAGACACTACAATTACTCATTATACTGAGATTTTCTAAACATTCTTTGCTTCCCTCCCCTAAGACCTATCCAATCTTCTCCACCTTTGCGACCGAGCTTGCTCTCTCGAACCTACTTGAAAGTACGATTTTACCGTTATTTATTTTTACCCTAAAACACTCGTTTATTCAATTAGCTTGCGCTTTTTTTTATTATGTTGGATTAGATACATAGGCGAACGTTTTGGTATATTATTCACCTCTTAATTATTCACCAGTTATCCACAGTTTATGAAAATATACAACTTAATGTAAAATGATCCTGACGCGGTTGCCGTGAAAAATGCCCCGTTATATCTTTGGTCCACTTGATCATATCATGAATGTTTCATGATGAATCCTTACGTCATTAATTCACTCAGATTTCAAAATTTATGGCTTTTACTTGAATTCTCATGTTTGGAGCATGTTAACCCATTGGACTTGTATTTTAGGTTATGACCATGGATGGGTGAATGAATAAATTCATCAGTAAATGAGAAGGAGTCGTTTGAGACCGAGAAAGTCATGAAGTCCACTTCCAAATGTAGAGTCATGAGCAAGTTGTCTCTAATGCATTTATTGATACTACTTCAGGTGGTAGTATTCTAGAAGTCTAATAATAGATAACAAGAAGTTGAGAATGGCGGAGCCAGTGATGAATGAAGTTGGTATTGACCTCCCATGGTGATGGTATTGTAGACGAAGGTATGACGATAATCATACGAATACGGTGCTAGCTTTGGGATTGAGACTGCACCACCTTAGGATGGTAAGAGGGCCCCATCCTTGGATTCTAGGCATGTAGAGAATTGTTAACACGTGGGATTCTTAAGTAAGAGAGGTCGCTAAGAGGGAGAGATGCTCATAGAAGGAAGTAATGGCCTCATGAGTTGGAGTTGAAGACCCTATGAATAGGTAGGGAAGGGTTCATGAGTTAGAGGTGGAGACCTCATGAATGAATGTGGAAGTCCTCATGAATTTGAGGTGGAGACCTCATGAATAGATGGTAAAGTTTTCATGAGTTGGAGGTGAGGACTTCACGAATAGGTGGTGAAGGCCTCATGATTAGGTGGTGGATCCGGTGCTAGACTCTACCATAAGTTGGTAAACTCTTAGATCCGTATAGAAATTCCTGTTTGCATACCGTTTACTCCAGAGGCTGTAGAGATCTCATACGATATCTGATTTTTGTGGTTGGCTCCAATTCTCTATTAGAAAAACCACATTTCATCTATTAGTGGAAAATTCGGGTTTCAAGTTGATTTAGCGGGTAAAAATCACGTTCGAAATCGTTATCAGGAGAAACTCTAGAATTTTCAAATTTTATGCATTTAACCGCTATGGCCGTATCTCCTTAATGGTAACTCGAAACATCGATCCCTTTTGACATGTTGAAGTGAAGACATATAAGGATATCTCTTGTCAAAGATGTGTTTCCCCATGTGTACGCTTTTTTGCTTGTCAGTGAACTGAAGTGTACAACAATCCATTTGTAGGAGTTGTAAGAACATCTTGTAGAAGACTCTGGCATCTTCCTGTCCACCGTGGAAGTTTTGAGATGAGTTTATATTCGTCTATCTCCATGTTTTCATGGTGAATACCTTGTGCTTGGAGTATCCTGACCCATCATATCTATATTCTTGGAGTGACAATGTAGCCGAAAAAGAGAATGATTAGTTGATGAAGATAACATGACTAGCATGGATCAAACAAAGGGGAAGGAAGCAAGGCGTGAGATTTATCTTCAAAATTAATACGATAAACATGACATTGAATCCCTGGATAGCGAAAACTTGCAAACCAATATCCAAGAAGCTTGAGAAGGAGGAACCTGAATCTGAAGTGGCTATGCTCGTTAAGTTTCCATCATGTGATGGGCATGGTTTTGAATGCCTTGTTACAACTGATAGTTGAAAGGAATACCATAACCATGGGTACTGTAATGACTCGATCATCCACCAATACTGTCCCCACTTAGGCACTGCGGTTATCCAGCAGTGTGAGGTTTTCAATGGCTACCACGACAGTCATCCAACAACAGCTTCCCGAGAGGTCACCCATCTCTGGATTTCTCCTATTCCGAGCACGCTTAATTACAAAGTTTTTTGCCAATTCTAGAGCCAGATGTGTTGAAAATGCCTCGGTGTTATGAAACGACAAACCATTACCTATCTTCCATTCGGGAACCCAACCTACCGAATTGGGGTATTACAATGTTTGTAATGCCCCAACCTTCCACCGGTATTGTCCCCCACTAAGCCATTGTTGTTATATCCGTTAGTGGCTAAGTGGGGACAATATCAGTGGAGAGTCGGATCGTTACAAATGGTATTAGAGCCGAAGACGGGTCACATGTCGAGGGTGAGAGAGTACACTGAACGGGTTGGTTCCAGGTACTGGTCTCATGAGTGGCAGGGAACATCGGAGATCTGGGCTTGTATATTACGGAGTCTAGGACGGTCCAATTTAAGGTGGTGGTATTGTAATACCCCGATTCAGTATGTAAAGTTCTCCAAATGGAATATAGGTAATGGTTTTTCCTTTCAAAACAACGAGTCATATTCAGTGATAAGTGCATAATTTACATATTTTAAGTATCATTTCCTTATACTTATTTGCTAGATTTTGTGTGAATTACTGTGTATTATTATTATTATTACTTTTGTAGTTTATGTGTTTTATTAGGTTAGATCTCTGAAAAAAGTGAAATTGAGATCTACAAGGAAGAATTTCTAAAGACCCAGTAGAACTCAGTCTATTACGAAGCCAACGACGAAAGAATGAGGTCATTCCGAGTTCGTATGAAGAAGTTATGAGAAAAACCGTGAAACCAACTTGGATTTGGTATATGTTGGGCCTTATTGGGCCTGCATGGGAAGAGAAATAAGGGAAGTGTTTTGGGCTCGCCTTTGACGTAAAAATTATAGTTTTTGTTGGTTTTGAGGAAGTTAAGTCTCCTAATTGGATAAGGATCAAAAGGAGGTGGAAAATTTTAATGAGATTAGGTTTTCTAGTTAGATAAGGATCAAGAGGAGGTTGCCAAAGCCTATATCAAAGGGAGCCTAGATACAATTTTCTACATAATTTCTTACATGTATACCTTCAAATATAGAAACTTTTTGGAGGCGGGAACACCTTTGACGCTGAAGTTGGAGAAGCCGTGAACAGTGAAGAAGGGTTTAGTTATTTCTTTTTCGTTTTCGTTTTCGTTTTCGATTTCAATTATATTTATTATTTTTTTAATCAATTTTTAATGGCTTTTAAGAAAGCCATGTCTAGCTAACTTTCTTTGTTAGGGTGAAATGATGAACTTGTAGAGATAGGTTTATTTGTGTTTCAAAACTAGGGTTTTCAACTACTAAAACTTAATGTCAATGTTTTGTCTCTCTTTCAATGTTTTATCTTTCTCAATGATTCTTCATGTTCTATGCCATGTACATTCCATTGTTTGATTAACAGAGGAACCCGTTGACCCTTTCGCGATAATCGTTTTATGAATATTCTTTGACTATTTATGTCACGTATACTTAGTAATTCGAAATTCTACCTTAGGTTGAGAACAAACAATTCTTTTTAAAAATTCTTTTCTTCGATTCTTAAATAAAATATCTTCCGTGTATTAGTAGCTAGATTTTCTATTTTGCACGAGTAAAATCGATACCCTTTGTGATGAACGCAAGTAAACCGTAATCTACAACGGATTCCCGAAACTTGAACGCTTTTCTATTATTGATTTCAATCTTTATTAAATAGTTTTAATTCATTCATTAATTTAATTCTTTACAAAAATCGGAAAAACATCTATTGACCTGAAAGTTACTTGAATTAATTAGTATAAGTAATACACACTCCTCGTAGAAACGAACCGTATTTGCTATTGTCTACATCTTTCGACACTGTGTGCTTACGGTAAAACAAAGTCGGTTTTTCTACGCATCATTCACCACAATTGGCTCAAGAGTTGGCAAAAAACTATGCAGTTTAGCATGCTCGGATGGGAGCAATCTAGGGATGGGTGACCTCCTGGAAAGCCTATGTTGGATAACCTCAGCGGTACCCGTTGAAAACCCCAGACTACCGGATGACCGCAGTTGCTAAGTGGGGACAATATCGGTGGAGGGTCTGGTCATTGCAGGTAATGTCCCAGAGGGATTCCTCGGAAAATGGGAGGACTTGATGGAGTCACCGTGAAAAATTCAACTTAACTACAACATGTCATCAACAACATAATGGTGTGGTTAAAGTAATTGGAAACAATATGGGTGTAGTCCCTATTCTGGACGTGATCAGATAAGATGAGGAAGTTTCCCAGTCGTATGGGAGATATGATGTAGAGAGGTTCTGTCGACCATGTTTTGTTTTCCATAACAATGGCTAGGCTCTGAAGATCACATTAGTTAAATGAAATTGAATTGATTTTCCAATCATGTCAAGTCCCTAGATGTAAAACAACCAAGAGGTGTTCATTGACTATACATGAGATATGTTGAATGGGATTCACATAAACGTGAAACTTATGGATGAGTAATTTTTTTGTCTCCTTCAGGCATCTGCTTCAAGGCTATTAGGGATTCATACTCCCTTAGGTTGTGATAATTCATTCCAACATTTATCTTCCCACAAGGTATATATGGGACTCTCATCTAGAAGAGGTAAAGAGATTTGGATGATCAGAACTTTTAGTTGAATGAGGTGATTGTGTTGTGTCCTGAAGGGGTGAATGAGCCTTTGCTCCCCAAGTGCATCTCATTTGGGTCCGCTACCAGACATGAGAAATTTTGATGATGCCATCATGGGTCCATGCCTTTAGGTATTTGTCGCTGGGAGAGAATAAAAATTTAGATTAAAGTGGAAGCCAACGTTCGCATCTAGCGTCTGGGATGTTGAGCCGTTACGTGACTATCCTTCTAGTTCCTTTGCACTAGCGGATAGTTGGGAACTGAATTTTTTATTGATGAGACATCTGATCCCCTGACTATTTATGCGACTTTACTTATTCTTAAAAGTTCTAAATCTCTAGCAAGGCAGGTACAATTGTGGCTGATGCTTGGAAGCTTCGTGAAATTCACAGAAAATAAGAAAGTGCAGGTTCTCCAACAGAGCACGGTAGACTGGTTCGTTCTATTGATGTAGTGTTCCACCAGTTGTAGTTGAGTCACGTTTGGATCGTGACAATCAATAACTTTGGGTCCTAAATCGGCGCACATAGTCATCAGGATGTTAATTGTCTCGCTGGAATAATCTCCCCAGATATGACATAGTGACTTTTTCATATACAAAAAAATATTTCTTATAAAAGGTGTTGACCATCTCACACCATTTGGTGATACTTCTTGGATCTAGGTTGTTATACCAAGTATACTATCTTCCAGTAAGAGATTTTGAGAACTCTCTTAGGCATACTACATGATTGTGTTCATGTTTACCCAATGACTCTAAGAAGCAAGAGACATATTCACGGGCATTCCTACTCCCGTCATAAAATGAGAAGGGATGAAGATGTATCCCCTTGGAAGAGTGATCCTATGAATCTCAAAGGGGTAAGGAGGCTGGTGCTAATATAGGGAGGCCATACCCTCCTTACCTTGAGTTAGTAAGAGTCTCTCCAAATATTCGAGAGTAACAAAGTTGGATTGCAGGATCTTCCCCTTAGGAGCGTCTCTGGCTTGGTCCGTCTGGTGACGCTGGCACGACTTTTCTGATGACAGGTGCTCTATCAGAGTCTTGAGGAGGGCAAGCACTTCCTTTTGAGTATTCACCATAATGATTTGATTTTTGGTTATAGTTTCTTTTCCTTCCTTCAAATCCACAATACTCGGTGGATCTGGAGTATTCTTGTCTCCTTCAGGAACCTGAGTGGGGAGAGAGTTAGTGGTGGGCTAAGTAACACCAAGTGTAACAGAGGTGATACCATGAGTAACCAGAGTGGTAACCCTGGTATTGACATAATGAGAATTGAAAATTTTATGATCGTTATCCAAATTGTTAAGAGCAAATATTATGGTGGAATCCAAGCTATTCATCCAAGCTTAGAAAAAGTGTGGAATGCCAAGTTTAATTAATGGCTTCCAAGTTGGGATCATCCGTATTTTTTCCATGACATGTTCTAAGGTTTCATGTAAGATAGTTTGGAATCGAAACGAAAAGAACAATCCGATTGACGCTTAGTGCTAATCAAAATACTACTCAATCTGTTAGTAAAAACCAATTAGATTGCCACAAAAATCCAATTAAATTGCCCCAAAATGCTTATTAGATTGCCACTCAATATGAACCGTTAATGTAACAGTTTCAAGATGGATCCAAAGACTTAGAGTGAGTGACAACCTAATTGCCGTTTGTGGCCATCGAATTAATCCAAAAATTCAGACTGAGTGACAATCTAATTGGCGTTTATGGCCATCCAATTAGCATTTACACTAAACTCAAGAAATGTCAATCCAATATATATTCAACGTTATTTTTTTCCCTTTGAAAATTCTACCATTACACTTATCCTTCCGTAATCAATTCCAAATGGTTAAGTGATATGGAACCTGAGAACAAAAATTTTCGACAATAAAACTCGCTCTTGCTGGGGCATTGATTGAACGGTGATAGTGTAAAATCCCAAAATGTACGATCAAAATTGAGACTCTGGCCACTAGGTGGCCGAGTGGTGGAAAATACGAAAAAAAAGGAAAAGAAAGAAAAAGGTGTAAAGCCGGTTTGTTTGTCAGACAGAGAGGAAAAAACCCGTACAATTAGTAAAAGTAGGGCAGACGTAAGCAAGAATGGGGCTTGTAATCCACATGAGAACACCTGCGACACATCAAATCACGCGGCGGCTCCTGCCTTTTTCTTTCTCTTTATTTACATTACTATCCCCTACACAACAGCTTCTGTACTATATAGTCATCATCATCAGTTCAGCAACGTACATGAATTAGCGAGATTAATTAGTGGTAGTATTAGATTTCTTTATAATTATGCCGTCCAAACGAATATTACGGAACGTGTGAGTATTTGTGCGGGTATGGACGGGGAGGGGGTCTTATTCTCTTCTTATTTATAAAAATACACAAACCCTTTTACTCATTCCTATCTATCTTTAATTTGTTCTTTGATTCCCTTCCCTCAAACATTATTTACTGTTTTTTATTGTGTAGTCATGGCTTCTTATCCAACAACAGCAAGAGAAGGACATTACAGAGGAGTAAGAAAGAGACCATGGGGAAGATATGCAGCAGAGATTAGAGATCCATGGAAGAAAACTAGAGTTTGGTTAGGTACTTTTGATACACCTGAAGAAGCTGCTATGGCTTATGATGGTGCTGCTAGATCTTTGAGAGGTTCAAAGGCCAAAACCAACTTTCCACCACCAGGACTACTGTTCCCTACGGCTGATATTCCAACTGGTATTCCTATTGGTCCTACAACTAATCTCTCCGTCAACCTGAATAATTTTCCTCCAGCTTCTGATCACCGCTACCATTACAAATGGGACGGCACTCCCCATACTACTGCAGCTAGAACTGATATTCCTTCACCTAGTGCTGGTGGATTGGGTATTGGAGAGTTTTTACAAACTCGTATTTTGAAGAGCAGTACGGAAGAATCGGAATCCGCACCACCACCATTATCATCAGAAAGGGAATCAACCCATCATGGTGATGAACGATATCATCTTTCAGCTTCGGAGTCTGGTGTTGTGGTTGACTCGGTTATGACTCATCAGCCGACGTTATTAGGGTTGGTCAGGCGCGGTTTATCCATTGATTTGAATGAACCACCACCACCACCACCTAATAGTAACAATACTCAGACTTTATGGTCAAGCTAGAAAAAAATAATTATTAATCACATATCCAAGAAAATATTCCAAGTTATCTAACTCCCTAAATCTCTGACTCAGGTCTCTCTAATCTCTATATATGTTTATGTTTATGTTTAATGTTAATTTTAGTTGTATTCCTGATCTTTCAGTACCAAGTACTTCTGTGTAAGTATAGCCTTTTGTAACTTTCAGTACTTAGTGATGAGAGCGAATCAGTGTAATCTTTATTGCTGTTAAAAGATCTCAAGACCTTTCTTTTCTCTTTCTTGATGAAGATGATCCTTTTTAAAAGTTAATTAAGATCTGGGGATTGTTGTGGTCATGACTAGCAGTTATTTTCATAATAAACCGACCAAACTAACGCTATAGCATACAGTTTTTGCCTTGTCTAGGAAGCCCTTTAAATTATCTTTTGTTGTTCGCACATCTTTAATCTAACAAATGATGCAGGCAATCCGCAACATTTATTCATGCTCAAATAAAATTATTAAATAGATAGTTGATTTGCTATAATAGGATACTCTAATTAGAAAAGATGCTTCAATCACGGCCAGGGTTTTTACTTTTTAGCATCCGGTTGAAAAAGGATATGATTCTTTTTACTATATTGTTCTGATATTCTGTAGTTATATTCAAATTAAAAAGTAAGAAAAAAAATCAAGAAAGGTAAAACCAAAGATAAGGAAAAGGCAGGATAGGGTCAGAACCTGAATACACGCAAGTTCTCGGCTTCACCTAATAAAGCAGACATCATATATGCCGGTACTCAATTCACTTTTTTGTTTTTCTAGAATCAGCTCGAGGTTACTATCCTCTTGCACCGTCCATACTGATGCTGGGAATTCTTAAAACTCGTGGTCGTAGGTATATTCAGATTAGGAAAATGCTCTCCCACCCGACAGCGCGGAGAATATTTATAAGCTAGCATTCTTCAATGGTTACTTTTTTATGATGAATTGACAACCGTCAATAATTTTATTTTTAAACAAATCCTCTATTTAATTAATAAGATTAATACAGTCTTTATAAATTTTGATATTTTATTTTTTTAAAGAAATTCATTGAAAAGAGAAGGTATTTAAGGGGGTACCTCAACCAATGAATACAAAAGGAAACAAAAAAAAAACACAAAAGAAGAACACAAGATCAATGAGACCGAAATAAGGAGTCTCATAGAGCAATAACCATATTTGCGGTTAGACCTAACATTTTTGTATTAGATTCGGCCCAAAAGAAAGCTTGAAGTTTAATGTTTCTAATAATACTTTCCAATCATTTCCTTTTGTTTTCGAAGACTCTTGCATTACGCTCCTTCCATATGCACCACCAAATTGCTACCGGGATGTTATTCCAAATTCGACTAAGACGATCATCTCCCCAATTGTATTTCCAAGATTTTACGTTTATAGTAACATTAGGGTTATAAATCCAATTACTCCTAGACCCTTCATTAAAGTAGTCCCAAATCCTTCGGATCCTCCAACAATCATAGAAGAGATGCGCGCTAGTCTCATCGTTTTCGCCACAAAAGCAACAAAGGCTAGAAACCTCCATGCCCCTTCTTAGAAGCTTATCCTTTGTCATTACCCTGTCATGAGAATGAAGCCAAAGAAAGAAATTGATTTTGCAAGGGTAATCACGGCTACAAACAACATCGATTGTAAAAATTGGCTCATCTTGTTCCTCTTCGTTCTTAATACCATCTTTAACCGTATATTGACCATTGTCATTTCCGTCCCAAATTCGGCTATCTGAAACACCTTCTTGGATAGAAAAAGAAGAGAGAAGATTTGATATAGTTGATACTTCATTTGAGATGGTTTGAGAGTATCTTTGTCTAGCCATAAACTTCCACCTTATACCGCCATCTACTACATCGTACATACGAGCCACCACAAGCTCCTTGTTCCTTGAGACTTCATAGGCCGACGGAAACATGTCACATAATCTTCCTTCACCAATCCAAACATCTTCCCAAAATCTAGTTTCCTTACCCGCGCCAACCTTGGATTTAATATGTTTGTTGAAATATTCTAGCTCTTTATAAATGTTATACCAAAGACTACCTCCTTTTGAACCTTTGGGTTGGAGTGTTTCCCAACCAGTAAAAGTTTCACCAAATTTTTCGACTATTATCTTCCTCCACAACGCATCTTTCTCTAAGCCAAAGCGCCACCACCATTTTTTTTTTAGCAAAGTCAAATTCACTTGTTTAGTTCTACTAATACCAAGCCCTCCTTTTTCCTTCGTTTTTGACACCATAGTACAACCAATATTGTGGATTCTTTTAATATTTTGATCATCATCCTATAAAAAGTTCCTCACCACTTTATCAATTTTCTTAGTTATGGCGCATGGAGCAAGAAAAAGAGAGAGGTAGTAAATTGGTAAGCTCACTAAAATGCTTTTAATGAGAGTTAACTTACCGCCTTTTGCTATTGATTTTCCGTTCCAAGAAGTAATCCTTTTCGCACAAATATCAAGCGTTTTCTCCCATTTTTATGAACCTCCTACTTTGTCGCCCAACGGAAGACCAAGGTAGATACTAGGAAAGCTTGCATATTTGCATCTCAACATGTTTGCATAATTTTCAACACCCTCTTCCACCGCGACTCCATACAAATTACTCTTGGAGAAATTAATCTTCAAGCCCGAAGTTAACTCAAAGCAAAGAAGAAGGTAACGATGGGTATCAATTATTTCTCCTTCGCATCGAGAAAGACAATAGTATCATCGGCAAATTGCAAATGGTTTAATTTTGTTCCTCCTACCTTTACCGAGAACCCCGAAATTTGATCAAGGTCTTGAGCTTTACTCAACATACAACTTAAAACTTCACTCACAATTGTAAAGAGAAAGGGAGAGAGTGGGTCTCCTTGACGAAGTCCCTTTTCACTTCCAAAATAGCCGTAGGACGAACCATTAACGAGAACCGAAAATTTGGAGAAAGTTAAACGATTTCTAATCCAAGCCCTCCAAACACCACCAAACCCCATTTTGAATAAGACTTCATTTAAAAAGTTCCAATTTACCTTACCAAAAGCCTTCTCAAAATCGATCTTGCAAACCAATCGCGGTAATTTTTGACGGAGTCTAGAATCCACGCATTCATTTGCTATCAACACACCATCAAGGATTTGTCTACCTTTAATAAAACTAGATTGGGACGAAGAAATTATAAAAGGAAGATATACCTTTAGTCGTTCCACCAAGACCTTGGAGATGATTTTGTACACACTCCCAATAAGGCTAATAGGCCGGAGATCTTTAACTTCCTCTGCGCTCACCTTCTTTGGAATGAGAGCAATAAAATTGTTTTTTAAAGACGAGTGAAGAACACTGTAGTCGTGGAATTCTTTAAAAACCTTCATCAAATCTTCTTTTAGAAAGTCCCAACAAACAATAAATAACTTCATAGGATATCCATCCGGACCCGGAGCACGGTCTATTCCCAAACTTTTAATTGCGTTTTTCACTTCCTCTTCACTAAAAGACCTCTCCAACCAAAAACAAGCTTTCTCATCAATCTTCTTAAGATACATATTCCTGATTCTTGGACGAATGTTTGATGTCTCCTTAAACGCGAACTCAAAATAATTTACGATGCCCATCTTAATTTCTTCTTTGTTTCCGGTCCATCGACCATATATACGAAGGTTGTTGATGTTGTTTGAAGCTCTATGACCCTTCGTTACTCGATGAAAAAGTCTTGTGTTGCGTTCTCCATCTCTAAGGTATCTAGTTCTAGATTTTTGTCTCAACATTACGCTTTGTCGCTGATGAGCCAACTCGAAATCCACCTTAACCGTCACAAGTAAGTCTTCTTCATCTACGGTGAGACCCCTCCCATCATCTAGATCGTCCAAATCTTTTAACTTGGTAAGAGCCGTATCTATGGCCCTATCAATGCAACCAAAGACTTCTTTGTTCCACACCTTCAAATTCTCTTTTAAAGCGTTTAGCTTCTTTGCAAAACATTCGCCGCCCATACCTGTAAAAGAAAAAGACTCCCACCATTCTTTCATTAAGGGGATTATGTTAGTGCCTTCAAGCCAAGCTAATTGAAAACGAAAAGGGAATGCACCCCAATCCGAATCCAAAGAGCCTAACTCGATAGGAAAGTGATCCGGAAAAGGTCTTGCAAGGCGCTTGAGAATAATATTTGGGAAATGATTTTCCCAATCCGAAGTGAAGAGAAAACTGTCAATCTTGCTCTTCTTATTTGGCGGTCTACCCCAAGTGTACTTGGCACCGAAAAGAGGCACATCCACAAGATCAAGATCATTACAAAGGTCATTGAAGAGTTTCATAGAGTTTGAGATTCTACGAAAACCCCTTCTCTCCTCCATATATCTAATCTCATTGAAGTCACCACCAAAACACATAGGTATTCCATCCCAATAGCCATGCAAAGTAGCGAGCTCCATATGAAATTTTTTTTTCTCATTCACATTGCAAGGACCGTAGACACCAATTAAAGCCTAACGAAAATTATCCTCCAAATTACGGCAAGAAATACTTATGGTAAAGGTACCTTCAAGAAAGTCTTCCACTTCAATCAAATCCGAATTCCAAATCAACAAAATACCTCCCGATCTTCCATAGGAGTGAAGTGATATGTTTTAGAATAGTGGTAAAAAGTGTTCGATTCTCGAACTTGTGAAGGTAATGATTTTAGAAATAATAAAAACAAAGCAAAATAAATTAGAGATGTTTTTAGAAAATATGGAGAAAACCAGGAATCATGATTCAGTTATTTCCCACAACTATGTGATTAATCATGTAATTCTTTTTAAATAAATTAAGCTCAGATATTGCCAAAATAGGTTTTTATGCAAACAAGCAGAGGTAAATCATAAGCATGGAACATCAATGGTCGTCAACCCAGCATGATCCATCAAACAAAAACACCACTACTGAATGAAAACCGTTTTTTTTCTATTTCGAAACTATGCAATTTAATAGATAAAGAATTATAAATAAATTAAATAAAATAGACTTACCACATAAAATTGAGAGGAAAAACCTCCTCCATCATCCCAGTAAAGAAACTTAGCTCATGGTGGAGAAAACTTGCTCAAAAGATCTTTTCATTGCTCAAAATATTTATTACAAGGTTGAATAATGGTGTAAAAGGATTTTTGATACGCCTATAAACGTTACTGTGAGCTTTCCAATCTGTTACAGAAGGTATTTAAAGACAACGGAAAGAACGACGGACTGTTCGTTAATGAACTACAGTTCTTCTGTGTATTTTGTTCTTCTTCTTCGTTGAACAGCAGCAGAAATTTTGTTCTTCTGTTCACTTTTTTTCCGCTGATTCAATCTATTCTAAGCTTCCCAATCGATTCTCCCCTCAACCCAATTGATCATCACCTCTATTTATACCATCCCAAGCCTTAAATCACATTAAAACTTCCTTTTAATTCTTCATTGATTCACCGAAGAAAATTCTAAAAACGGAATTTTCTTTTTCTGATTTCTTCTCTTTCTCTGTTGATTTGATTCTATTAAGAGAATGGTGTTTATATATTTCTCTTCTACCTTCTTATTACCCAATTTAATTCTGCTTTCCAAACAAGAGAAAATTTCCAAAAACACATAACTTCCAAAAGCCGATAGTTTCCTGTTTCCGCTGTTTGGGTGAAGCAAAATTTTCTTCCCGCCAAAATGTGATTCAAAATCTTGGGTGTGGTTGCCCTGATCCAAAAAATGGGTGCCTTAATCCAAGTTGAGGGTGCCTTTAACATTTCTCCAAAAATACCTAAAAAGCAATAAAAACCATAATAAGTACAAAATTTAAATACCAACAACATATAAAATTGAGATTAAATCGGGCACAAAAATGTGTCTATCAAATACCCCCAAACTTATTATTTGCTAGTCCTCGAGCAAATCTAATCTAGAAAATAAAAATCCTAACTCACTTTCGCAGGAATCGCGACTACATTTAGCATATGTAATAAGCCTTTAAACCCCTAGGTGTCCCTAGTGGACGAGTTATAGTCTCGTGAGGGTTTACAAGAGGTATACCCACAAAACCTTTACTCCAGATTTTAGTGACTCGTGAAAAATTTAGGATAGACACTAAACAAACTATTTAGTTGGCTTACTCAATTCTTCGGCTATAGGAATCATTACCCTATATGAGTCCAATTGCTGTATACGAGTGCTTACTCAAGCATACTAAAATTCATATATAAGACAACAGAGTTCTACTCATATAATTGTTCAACCATAAGTCTCAGAATCTATCACAGTTCAATGAAAAGATTTAGGAGATGAACATGGAAAATATGAAGGTTGCACGTGTTGACTAAGGTGAACGGTGTTTCCCATATCTATCTGAAGGTCATTGCCAGGATGAAACCTAATGAAATCGAGATCCGCACCCACTGTTTTTTAAATATAATACTACCATAAATTCAACTGGTCTATACTCGAGTTCCCATGGATCCTGCATACCACGCTTGCTTAGGCGACGGAGACAGGGAAAACCCAAACACAGAGTTAATAATATTTTTTTCTTTTTATTCTTATTTTTACTTTTTTTCATTTTCTTTTTTCTTTTTTTTTTTTTTTTTTTTTTTTCATAATAATGGAGCTTGATCTCAAAACACTCTATTTCATCCCGACGCCGATAACAATTTGATACTGGGCCCCACCAAATCACTTAGAGAAACACAAGTTTGCAAAAGTAAAAACAGGAAGTGATATCATAGTGATAGACTCCGAGATATGGTGACAACTATCATGTTATTTCTAACACCTGAACTCTGTCCTTTTATGAATAGACCATTTAGCTGGGTACACCAATTCCTATAGAAAAAGAGCTAAGTTTCCATCTACCTAGAGTGGTTAGTGTCACTCTGAATTGTTCACAAGCTGCTAAATTCTAAATTTTATTATTCCTAAAAAGTCTCCCCCCCAAACTTAAACTAAACAGTGTCCTCAATGTTTCTAACACTGCACGAAAAGGAATTAGGGAAAGATATTACCGTGTCGCATGAGCATAAGTTACCTCCTTAAATCATATAGCAATAATCGGAACAACTGTGGATCATCTGAATCAAATAGTGTTATCCACAATAGAAGGAAACAACAGCAAGCTACGAAGATAAACAATCTGAACACACTTTGATCTCTATTTAGGTAAACCACATCGACCAGAGGATGGGTTTTTGGCAACTGAACTTCTTGATGAACAGGAGGATCATTGGATCTAGCTTGAAGATGATCTTGTACAATGGCAGACGTGCATATGTCAGGTCCCAAGCTAGGGACCTTCCTAAGAGTTAATGGTATAGCACATGGAGAATGATAGTCACCCCCAAACTTAGAGTTTTCAGTGTCTCTAGATAGACTAATAACAATTTCCCTCATTTCCGGATCGTCAAATTCTCGAAAATAGTCAATTGCTTCTTCTAAAGTACAATCTGGTGGTGCAGAACCTAACAAAGTGCTCACTTCATTAATGACACTATCATTATTGCCATCAATTCTATAATTGGCTAGGCATTTCTCTAATGGATCTTCTAATGGGTCGAGCCTACGCTGCATCTCCCTAGACGGTTTGGATTCCTCCTCTGAATGGATCTGGTACATACAAACTGTTGGGCTAATTCCCTTAATATCTGCTATGGTCCATCCTAAAGATTTCTGATTGTCCTGAAGCACGGTTACTAGCCTATTCTCTTGGTCACTATCCAAATCTGAAGCTACAATCACAGGTAAGGTCTCTGATGGGCCTAACTCATCAAACTCTAATCTAAAATGGGCTAGACATTTTTCTAACGGGTCTTCTATCAAAGTGTTTGGTAATGACTCCTGAACTAGGGTCTCTATCATATTGACGGTTTCTAAGGTGGGGTCATCTAGCTCAGGTGGTTGATTACTAATGTTGAAGATATTCAACTCAATAGTCATGTTACCAAAAGACAAGTTCATAACGCCGTTACGACAGTTAATGATCGCATTAGATGTTGCTAAGAACGGGCGGCCTAGTATAACCGGTATATGATTCTCTGGATCAGGCACAGGTCTGGTATCAAGCACAACAAATTCCACTGGATAAATAAATTTATCCACTTCAATCAAAACATCCTTTATGACACCACGAGGAATTTTCACCGACCTATCAGCTAACTGCAAAGTCATCTGAGTCGGTTTCAAATCGCCTAGTCCTAGCTGGAGGTACACATGGTACGGAAGTAAGTTCACACTGGCTCCTAAATCGAGTAAGGCTCTTTCCGGTAGTTTCCTATTGTGCAAGCTATGGTTGGGGAACCTGGGTCTTTGTACTTAAGGGCCGTACTACTCTATATAATTGAACTTACATGACTAGCTAGAAAAGCTTTCTTATGTACGCTAAGTTTTCGCTTCCGCGTACACATGTCCTTAAGAAACTTGGAATAAGCAGGAATCTGCCTAATTGCATCTAATAATGGAAGGTTGATCGTGACTTTCTTAAAAACTTCCATTATTTCATTAAAATTGGATTCCTTCCTAGTAGGTGCTAACAACCTTGGGTATGGGGATCTAGGCATGAAATCGGTTCTATGAGGGGTTACCTCAGGCTCGTCAGAGACTTTATCAGTCTCTTCAACTATTGGGTCAGGGTGAACTACAGTTTGTTCACTAACGGGCCTAGTTACCTTGTTATCCACTACCTTACCATTCCTGAGGGTCGTAATTGCTTCACGTGACTGGATGATTTCTCCCCAGTTGACATTTCATTGACTCCTCTAGGATTGGGTTCGGGTTGACTAGGGAACCTACCAGGTTCTCGCTCTCTCAGAGCTGCAGCAATGTCACTAACTAAGGTCTGTAAACTAGAAATAGCTCTTTGTAGGCTTTGGAACCTCTGCTCATACTTTTCGTCATTGCTGGGCTGAGTTGGACCAGCCGAATTCTTATAACTGAAGCCTGGAGGAACTTTGGCATTACTAAACTGACCTTGAGCCTGGCCTTTCGACCAGGAAAGGTTCGGGTGGTTTCTCCAGCCAGGATTATAAGATTCCGAATATGGGTCGAACTTTCTCTGGTTATCAAATCTAGTGTTATCATAAAGAACAAAAGCTTGCTCTTCGAATTGGTTGCGCTCTGAACTACTAGCTTGATTCATTTCGACCAGTTCTAGCCTTCTAGATAAGGCTTCTATTTGGGCCTTTGAATCAAAAGATCCTTCTACCCTATGAACATTTCCTCTTCCTAGAAGAATTGTTCTTTTTGGCTCCCTACTGCTCTCCCACTGCTGGGTCTTCTCGGCGATGTCCCTCAGAAGTTTCATCGCCTCAGCAAGAGTCTTACTGTCGAACCCTCCGGTTGACAAAGACTCGACCAAGGTTATAGATGCGTAGTCCAAACCGTCATAGAGGATCTGAACTAGCCTCAACTCATCTATACCGTGGTCTGGGCATTGGGACAATAAATCATTGAACCTTTCTACATACACATACAGAGACTCTCCCTCTAGCTGGGAAAACGTGCATATTTTCTGCCTAACAGACGAAATTTTGTTTCTAGGGAAGAACTTCTGAATAAAAGCTGAAGTAAGTTGGGCATAGGTTTCAACTGACTGAGGAGCCAAGCTGTATAGCCACGACTTGGCTTTGTCTCTTAGTGAAAAGGGAAATAGTCTAAGTTTAATAGACTCGTCATTTAAGTCTCTAATCCTGATTGTGCTACATATTTCCTCGAATTCCCTAACATGAAAATAGGGGTTTTCGTTTTCTTTTCCTAAGAATAATGGAAGCATCTGGATGATTCCGGGTTTCAGTTCGTAGCTCGCTTCAGTAGCGGCTAACTTGATGCAAGATGGACGTGAGGTCCGGGTTGGATTCAACAAATCCTTCAGAGATGTCATTGTTGACACGGTCTCAGGAGTGACTAGTCCACTCTCAGTTAGCTTCTCAATGTTAAGGTGAACTACAAGTCTTCCACTAATTAACCTACCTTGAGGGTCTCTATCCCAAGTTCGCCTTAAGGGCGTTCTTGGTATACAAAAATTGAATCCTAACAAGAAATTAATCAAACACAATCGTGCCCTGACTCAACCAAATCAAACCTAAATCTAGCAAACAACAAGCATGATGGCTCCACTTAGATTGTTTCAGACCAGCTTCTATTCTTCCAAAAAGCAACTAGTTACAATTTTAATAAACCTCTTAGAACGATCGGAATTAGATTAAGTCGAAGAGAAACAGGAGAAGCTCAATGGAGCTTTGATACCCCTGTCTCTTTGGCACTTTTCCCCGGGTTACAAGGCGGCTCTAATCAACTTAAAATAATCTTCCTGAACTTCGAGTTCGGCTAATAAAGTAACCAGTACAGTCTTTTTGAACGATTTTCCAATAAGCTCGATACCCTATAGGTCTCTTTCTAGTCAAGATTTTAGGCTTAGGTTCGCGTAGGTTTCGTTTTCCTAAGGCGGGCAAGAAGGAGACGGTGATGAAATCCGAAACCTTATCTTGTATGGCCAGGCCTTGCCCTTTACTATGCAAAAATTAAAGTCCGTATTCAGTCCTCAACATATATGCATACAAAGGCGTCCAGAAAACCCATTGACAGGAGATTCGTGGGTTGGTCGAAGTTTACCTCCCGTACCAGACGGTCGATGAACCGTTGAAGTCGACTCGGGCCACTAATATCCTTTTCAATAGTGTGCGAACCCGAGGGGCCGAGACAATATCGTAATTGTCGTCCTTCCCTGCACACAGTTTGATATTTAAAAGTACCCTTCCGTAGGGTTTAAAAATAATAAAATGTCCAAAAAATGTCCAAAAGAAAGTCCAAAAGGTTTCCGAAAATAAAAGAAAAATTACAGAAATAATAAAACCCTAATACAATTTTCTAAACTAATTAAACTAAACTAAAAATCTAATTAAGAAAAATAAAATCTTCGATCTTCTTTTTCGTTCTTTAAGCTTTTCCCTTTAACTCCAAGTCTTTAGCTTTAATTCCAAAACTTTGGCGTACTCTCTTTTCGTTCCAAAATCCAACCTGTACCAAAAAGAGAAATACCAAAAGAAACGTAAAAGAACAAAGTAAAATAAAAAAGTAAAAACCTAAAAATAAATCTAAAACCCTAAACCTAAAAACAAGTCCGCGTCGGCGGCGCCAAAAATTGATATGTTTTAGAATAGTGGTAAAAAGTGTTCGATTCTCGAACTTGTGAAGGTAATGATTTTAGAAATAATAAAAACAAAGAAAAATAAACTAGAGATGTTTTTAGAAAATATGGAGAAAACCAGGAATCAGGATTCAGTTATTTCCCACAACTATGTGATTAATCATGTAATTCTTTTTAAATAAATTAAGCTCAGATATTGCCAAAATAGGTTTTTATGCAAACAAGCAGAGGTAAATCATAAGTATGGAACATCAATGGTCGTCAACCCAGCATGATCCATCAAACAAAAACACCACTACTGAATGAAAACCGTTTTTTTCTATTTCGAAACTATGCAATTTAATAGATAAAGAATTATAAATAAATTAAATAAAATAGACTTACCACATAAAATTGAGAAGAAAAACCTCCTCCATCATCCCAGTAAAGAAACTTAGCTCATGGTGGAGAAAACTTGCTCAAAAGATCTTTTAATTGCTCAAAATATTGATTACAAGGTTGAATAATGGTGTAACAGGATTTTTGATACGCCTATAAACGTTACTGTGAGCTTTCCAATCTGTTACAGAAGTATTTAAAAGACAACGGAAAGAACGACAGACTGTTCGTTAATGAACTACAGTTCTTCTGTGTATTTTGTTCTTCTTCTTCGTTGAACAGCAGCAGAAATTTTGTTCTCCTGTTCACTTTTTTTCCACTGATTCAATCTGTCCTAAGCTTCCCAATCGATTCTCCCCTCAACCCAATTGATCATCACCTCTATTTATACCATCCCAAGCCTTAAATCACATTAAAACTTCCTTTTAATTCTTTATTGATTCACCGAAGAAAATTCTAAAAACGGAATTTTCTTTTTCTGATTTCTTCTCTTTCTCTGTTGATTTGATTCTATTAAGAGAATGGTGTTTATATCTTTCTCTTCTACCTTCTTATTACCCAATTTAATTCTGCTTTCCAAACAAGAGAAAATTTCCAAAAACACATAACTTCCAAAAGCCGATAGTTTCCTGTTTCCGCTGTTTGGGTGAAGCAGAATTTTCTTCCCGCCAAAATGTGATTCAAAATCTTGGGTGTGGTTGCCCTGATCCAAAAAATGGGTGCCTTAATCCAAGTTGAGGGTGCCTTTAACATTTCTCCAAAAATACCTAAAAAGCAATAAAAACCATAATAAGTACAAAATTTAAATTCCAACAACATATAAAATTGAGATTAAATCGGACACAAAAATGTGTCTATCATGAAGCGCAATCCACTTACAAGGAATTGCACCCCAACATTGACGCACAATGTTCTCGGTGCAAGCATTAAGCTTCGTCTCTTGTATCATAAGAATAGTTGGCTTCCACCGTTTCACAAGCTTTTTTAATTTTGAGCGCTTATCCGGGTCTCCAAGACCATTAACATTCCAAGAAATAATCTTACACATTAATATGAACAAGGTATCCCCAAAAAGGAAGAAAACCAAACAAAACAAGCATTAATTTGTGTCGCTAGCTCCCGCATCATAAAACATCTTTGAAAGCATGCACATGAGATAGAATAGAGTTTGACACAAAATTAAATTCTTTATTAGAGAATTCAATCCCCGAGTATTTACCAGCTTCTTTAATTTTGTCGAAGAGAAGCATGAATTTCTCGTGAATTCCATTTGCCATCTCTAAATCATCACAAACAACGTGTAGCTTTTGACTATTACTTGTTTGCGACGCCGCATCCTCATTATCGCATGATAATTCCTTGTGAACTTCCTTAAATTTATTACGATCACAATTGTCTTGTTTGGAATTGGTACCTCTCTCCATATCTCTATTTTCGTCTTTGCTTGATGCTTCCTCATTAAGATGGATAGGTAAACTAGAACTAGATTGAACTTCTTTAGAAAGTTTGGCCTTTAGTTTCTTCTTTAGGCTTCTCAAGGAAGAATTACCCATAGAGATTGAACTGGATACAAAACTGGCCGTTGAGGAGCCTGTTGGGCCAGCAGCCGAGCTGGAGAAAAAACTGGCAGGTGGAACTCATGTTGGTTCAGCAACCGAATGGTTCTTTACTTGCACACTAGATGTTGCAAAAAAAATCTTTTGGCCCATTGAGGGGAGCCCATATCCAAAAGCATCCAGAATGTTTGTCTTAGGTAAGGTCACGTGATGGGCCCTGTCTTTTGGTTTATTAAATGGTTCCGAGTTTGAATTAAAGAATAACCGTACTGGTGCAGAACGGTTTGATCCACGTGGTTTAATATCACTCGATACCTCTGCCTCCACCACTCCCTCTCTGACGCCTGTAGTACTCTCCTGACCAATACACAATGCCTTTGCCACCGCCAATCCCTCTCTAACACCTAGGGCTAGCTTCTGGCCAATAGGTTTCTTATGACTTCCCATCAATCCCAGCTCCCCACGCTTCTGTTTTACTTCTTCCCCATCTCCGGTCATTTGAACTCTCTTCCGGCGCCATATTTTTTTGATGTAATGATACCCTTTATCGATAGAGATGGGTTTAAAATCGGATTTTGGGGTTTCCAGAACTTGACCAATCAATCTAATTTCAACCCAAGTTTTTGTATTCCCTAACAGAAGATCCTGGCACCAAACTCCATTTCTAACCGGTCCCTTCACCTTTAGTCTGATTTTCGTGAGATCTGTTGCCATTGAAGTTTCCGGTCACACTTCCACCAGTCCCCCAGAGTCCCCTATGTCTTTGAAGGTAGAGTAATCCCATAGATCATAAGAGACTCCTTCTACCCCAATCCAGACTTGTTTGGTTTCCATCGGATTTGGTTTAGGGATGGCGTTGATACCTACATACCAGGGATAAGTACTGATTACTGAATCACCAACTTTCCAACTTTCCATCGTTTGATATTTTATTGGAAAAACCTTTTAAGATAAACAGACCAGAACTCTTTTTTTTACGCCTTTTCACTTCCTTCAGCTGCGTGTTTTTTGAAACAATAAATCCTTGTCAAAACTAGCAATTGAATTCGACTCTAGCGAATTTGTTGCCAATGTAAATTGGGAAAAATCACAAGCCAAAAATGGTATATCATCTGGATCGCTTTGTATATTTTATTAGGTCCTAATTTCTAATTATTTTAACTTTATAAACCTAATTAAAATCCTAATTCTCCCAATTCTTTTGTGGTATACAAACACAATAATTAGTAATAAATAGTAGTTTATTAAGAGTTATTCTAATAAATAGGTTTACTAGTTTGATTATTGTAAGGCATTCGATACAAATCGTAGTTATGACATAATTTCTTTTATGTACTACATATACAGTAGAGGGCTTGTATTCGTTTGAAGATGGGATATAAATTTTCGATAAAGAAACATATATTGAGAACATTAATTTACTTGATGGAGAAAAAGATGATGGACTTCATGATGAGGAAATCGCATCAAACGATGTGAAAGAATTGACGGAAAAAGAATTAAACCATATCCGACCTTACGTTGGGAAAGAGTTTGAATCATAAGAAGATGCATAACAGTGGATTTAGTATTCGTCGCCATTCTACAAATAAATCAAGAGTTGAACCCTTCGAAGTGATAGGGTGCACATTTTGTTGTTCACATCAAGGATTGTGAGACCCTCCATCTAGCCTGTTGAACAAAGGGAAAGGCACCAAGCAGATGTGAGGACAAACTACAAGGCAGTGATAATGATAAGAAAAGAGAAATAATAGATGGATTGTGTCTTGTGTTATAGAAGAACATAATCATAAACTTGTTTCTCCAAGAAAGAGACACAATATTCGGTCATTGAGAATCCTAAGTAATACCCAAAAATAAATCATCGCGATCTATAGACTAGCAGGCGTCAAAACAAATCAGATGATAAACAATTTGGCAGTTGAGAATGGCGGAGTTACAAACATTGGATTTCTTCCAAAGGATACAAGAAATTATTTAAGTACAAGACGACAATTGGAGCTAAAACATGGGGATGTTCAAGCTGTACTAGACTACTTTGAGCGCTAACAAATGGAAAATCCATCTTTTTTTATTCAATTCAAGTTAATTCACAAAGACAAATGACTAACTTCTTTTGGGCAGATGCTAAGTCAAGGATGAATTATTTTTATTTTGGAGACGTCGTTTGTTTTGGATCCTACGTATAGTTAAATAGATATGACATGCTATGCGTTCCGATAGTGGGAATCAATCATCATCATCCAATTGTTTTATTCGGTGGTGCCTTGTTTTATTCTCAAAGTGAAGAGTCATTGCATGGGTAATGAAAACAAGGATGATGGCAATGTACGAAAAAACACCAAAGGTTATACTTATGGATCAAAAATCAGTTATTGGAGGAGCGATTGCACATGTTCTGCCAGGTACGCGTCATAGATTCTGCTTATGGCATATTAGTAAAAATGCTATGAATAATTTATTTAATTTAACCAAATAATTTGTTTCGGAGTTCAGCAATTGCTTGTATGGGTATGAGACAGTTGAGCAATTTGAGCATGGTTGGACAACAATGCTTGCAAAACATGAACTGCAGAATAATAAATGGTTATCAACATTGTATAAAAAACGAGAATATTGGGCATCAGTATACACATATGACATATTTTATGCAAACATGTATACAACACAACGCAGTGAGAGTATAAATTATTTTTTTGATGGATTCCTGAAAAGAGATTTACCTTTGTATGAGTTTATCCGAAAATGCATCTTTAGTTTTGAGATTACGAAACACATTATTCAAGACCAGTTTTGAGGTGTGGTTGCAAGGCGAGAAGCAGAAAATAGTATGGATTACGAAACACATTATTCAAGACCAGTTTTGAGATTTGAAATGGGTATCGAAGAAGATGCATCTTTAGTGTACACAAAGACAATTTTTAAAAAAAATTCAAGAACAATGAGTGGAACAAAGTCCACTTACCACTTATCTAGAATTGGATATGAATATAAAGTTCAGACAGTGGTATTTGACTCTTTTGATAAGAGTGTTCAATGCAGCTGCTTACTATATGAATTTGCAGGTTATTTATGTAGACACATCTTGAAGGTTTTTGTAGTTGAGAATGTTCAAAATTTTCCAAATCAGTATGTACTAAAGCGGTGGACAAGAGATGCCAAATCTAAATCAGCAGTGTTCGACTGTGGTGAAGAAATTATAGCTGATTGTCGGGACACAGTTACATTTAGATATAGAAAACTTTGTCAAGATGCGATAAATATTGCAGTTAAAGGTTCTACCTCTGTTCCAACATATAATGTCGTTGTTCAAGTGTTACAGAAGGCCTTACAAGATATCGAGAAAGTGATAAAAGACTCTCAGGTCAATGCTGAAAATCCATCCGGTACAACACTGAATGAAAATATTACAAGCCATAAAAAAGAAATGGAAAACCTTTCAAATATTCGGGATTTATTGCGCGATCCAACTGTTGTGAAACGTAAAGGAAAAAATGGAGCAACGAAATAATGGATTGACAAGCTTAACAACAAGAGAAAAAGTACCGAAACAAAGGAAAGAAAAAATCAAAGGAGTTAACAAGGTATGTTGGCAATTATATATGTAAGTTCTCTTGTTGTAATTTATGTACATTATCGATTTTATATTGATCTAATGTTATATATTTACACTGTGTGTAGGTTAGATGCACCAGTAGTACTAATTGATGTCAATACTCAAGAAACACAACCAAAGACAAAGTCAAAGAAAAAGAGTACTTAATTACATGATTTCTTTTCTATTAAATTAGCATTTTAGCATAGGGTTATTGTTTGCTTTATTTTATTCATTACCATTTATTTAAGTTTGCGATACATGCATCTTATAATAGGCAAGAGCAAAGTAGCTTTCAGATAGATTAACAGCCAACCTGAATCTCTCCAAGGTATGTACTGATTAACATTTACATGTATGAAGAAATAAACATCCGTTATGTGTATGCTTATATGCTTAATAGTACTTAATTTTTTATCAATTATTTTACCAGCAATTGCAAAACTCTTATTGCAGTACTTTGTTTTGTTTATGCAGTCCAACAAGGTTGTTCAACAAGTAGGGGTAGCAGCATGCGACGCTCACAAACAAGTATCTAAGATGGATGCAAAAGTAATCATCTATGATCCTTGAGCCGTTGATTTTTGTTTTAGTTCAAATGTTTCTATTGATAATAATTAAAACTAGTCAAACTTATTAGGCACATTGGGAAAGTTTATGTCTTATTTGAAATAGTTGACAAGTAATTTGGTTTATATTTTTAAATATGTTTTCTTTCTTTTTTGATTTGATTTTGAAATATGTTTTCATTCATTAAATTTTCTACACAGTCCACTTTGCGTCAAAATCTTAGTTGTGCGACACATTTGAGACATGGATTCTACATTAACATTGAAACACAAAAACTTTATAATGGCCATGCTACTACATTAAGCTTGTTTTCTTCAACAACAACAAATAAAGTTCAGTCTTCTTTCTGCACCCGCATTCTTTAACCGTCCATATTAAGGTCAAGTTGTTCATGATGTCCTTGTTATGATAGTGCCTATCTTGAAGAGAATCGAACGTTTTCTTAACCATGTGAGACTACCTATATTTTAGCACATGAGCTTGTTCATTGTTGGAATAAGATACATGGTGTTTTTGAATTGTTTTGAACTTTTCGTGTATGGGAACAAAAAGTGGAAGACAATCCAAGTAAAATTCGTTTATTACTCCACAAATGGAGTAATTGATAAATATAAACTAAGTTTGAGGGTCAACTTGAAATTATATGTGTTTTAGATAATTGTCGCCAGCTGTACCTTTATGGAAGAAAACAAAAGACAGAGATCTTACCACATCCAACAGCTGGCACGCGCTAGCTTATAAATCTGTTGTACACGGTCGCGCGGGGTAGCACCTACCATTCTGTTTTATACAAATAGTTTGCATAGATGCATATGAAATAACGAGGATTTAGTTGAGTAAGGCTCTGAAATATCTATGGCGCATATATATGCAAAAGAGTTGTAGGGTTAATTTATCCAGGAGCTGAGTATGCATTCTCAATTGATAATTATGATGCCGGGTCAAGAATTTTATACATATTTATTTCATGCTTCCGCAGCTAGGCGAAAAGCAATATTATAATTTTTTCCCTTGTCAAAAAATCACCATCAACATTAAGTCCCCTGCTTAGCGGGGAACAATAATATTTCGTGGTAAGCACTAGATGGTGATTTTTCTTTTATATATATAAGCAAAATAAATCAACAAGTTTAGTCATCTAATATTACCGGAAATTCTGACGATGTCACTTCGATGATGTCGACTAGTCGCTGGAGGAATAATATTTGATGCAATAGTACCTGTAAGATGACAGAGCATTTTCTGGAGAGGGTAAGCTAGCAAAGCGTGATTGATTTATATAATGGAGAGTCCAAAATTGACCCGTGTGTAGCACGAGAGCATGGTTTCAAAGAGGAAATCCATGTTTGACCTAGATTTGGAAACAATTCACTTATAAAAGGGAGTAAAGGCTATTTTTTACTCTGTCCATCATCATCACCGACCCTCTCCTTCTCTTCTCTTCGCCTAGGAAGCAGTAGCATTCCCTTCCCGTCGGTGACACCGCCAACCAGCCAGCGCCTGCCAACTTCTATCCATTTTCCGGCACCGTCCAGTTTTTTTTTTACGTGACTATCTTACGTCCAGTTTTTTTTTTTGTTACGTGAGTTCTTGCTCACGTTTTCTTTTTGATGTGAGCACTAACTCACTAGCTCAGTTACCTTTGCTTGCTCAATTGCATAAGCATACTATTGACTTGGTACTGATATTCTCTTGCAGGTGAGCTTCAATTCCACAATTGTAGTTCTAATTGTGATAATCCTCTATTGGCTTCTCTGCAGTGTTGTTAAGATTTAACCAGGTACGCTTGAATTTATGGCAATTTTCCTTGACATTGGTATATATATAAGTATGTATTTGCATACCAGTGCTATATATACGTAAAATAGAACCAAACCTTGCGCATGATTGCCCAGTTGTTGACGTGAATATTATTCGAACCAATTATGGATGTCTATCAACCAGGAAGATAATTTTATCACTGCTTCTAGTCGTGGCAGAAGAAAAAACTCTGATATTATTTATCTAGAGGACGTGCCAAGTATTTATGATAAGCTTTTTGATGGTGTTTTTGAAGAGGTTGCTGACCCTGGTTATGTTGGAAACTTTATTCCAAGCATCAATAGTACTCTGCATCCTCAGGGTATTTATCCACGAGCTCTTGTCAGGTGTTGTGTGCAGAAAAGAAAATACATTCCTTCATTTATTGATTTTAAGACGTTTTAAGTTCCTCTGCCTGAATGGAATGGATGGGTTAAAGTTATGTTGAGAAATCCTCATGTGAAGCTGGTTTTGGAAAATGCTAGGATATCACATGATGTGAAAGTGTTTGAGACTCTAAGAATATTAAAGACATGAAGGGTCTGCTTGCATTTGCTTCTCGTTGGCGCGGTTCAACCCATTCAGCAGCATGCGCTTGGGGTGAATTAACAATTACTTTTCAAGATGTGGTGGTCTTGCTACAATTTCCCGTTGTTGGTAGGATTCCATTTGAATGGTTGGAGCAGGAGATGAAACATAACACCATCCTTATCCAGAATATAAAAGAGTTGCAGAAGTCCGGTCGTTGCGATAAAAAAAATTATTCGGCTTGGAATAACCACTAGTGGAACGGAAGTTCGACTGTTGACATCATTGCTGTTGACGATCCTTTAAGCATTGCTGCATTCCTTGTTCTTTGGGTTTCCAGAGATGTGCTCGAAGATTCTCCTGGAGGCCAATTGAAGCCTTCACTTGTTTGGGTTGCTATTGCTTTTGCTGGTGGAAAGAATCTTCCTATTGGTAATTTTTTTCTTGGCTCTTTATACTGTCACTTGGATCCTTTCATTTGTGATATGAGGATTTCCAACGGTCATTCCAAGGTAGAGTCTTTCATTCATGTTATGTTTATGCAAGCTTGGCTATGGAACATTTTTTCTAAATATGCGCCAAAGACCAAGCCTTCTTACCCAAGTGCTGAGATGGATTATGCTAGAATACTCCGTTGGAGTAAGAAGAAACCTTCTTCCGTCAGTCTTATTAGCTTAATGGACAATGAGAAGAAGGTGAATTTCAGACCTTGGGTTTTGAAGTTTCCACGTATGATTCTGGCGAAGACCTTTGATGAGAATTCTGACATTGTCCTACGTTCTGACCCAAGTAGTGAGGCTACTACTGTTACGCTCGGGTGACGCGACTTTTATGAATAATTGTACCCCCAGAGTACATTCTTGTTGTTTGTTCTGATAGATATGTCATGCAGAGTTATAACATCGATAGGGCGACTCGGTAAATGGGCTTTGATCAGTCTATTCCTCGCTACCGCACTAAGGCGCCTCATATAGACGTACTTCAGCAATTTGAGGGTTCCCATACCATTCCCGATCGAAGCATTCCTTTCGTCCATGATGATATGAAAGGACGTGTCATATGCCAGTTTATGGAACACACAACTTACCCTTCTTGAGAACTTCATGTCTAGTGAGCCTTCTGATGTACGCGTTAAGCCTTATGAGAAGGAGTTAATCACTTTAGGAGCGAAGCATGATATGATCATCAACTTAACACAGGTATCTCAAATCATTCTTCGTTTAATTACAATTATTTACTCAGTAATTAAGTAATTATTTCGTTTCTTGCATTCATGGTTCCCAGAAAACTCTATGTCTGATATTGCAGTGAACACCATTACTCATCCTGGAGAGAAAAGACCATGGTGCTTGGAAGTGGATACCATCCATTGAAGAAGGTAAGCGCCTTGTGTTTTCTCTTACTTTTCCTTTCTACAAAAATATATACTTTCTCCTGACGAGCACCTTTATATAGTCTGGGAAAGTGGCTCGTCAAGTTGACTCGAGTATTCAACCTTTCAAGTTTGATGTCCCAGCTATTATTGGCGCTTCGGATCCTTATGTTGTAAGTAAACTTTCTTCTGAATATCCCAAAGTCGTATAATCTTCCGTTTCACTAAACTTGATGAATTCTGACCTTTATAAAAAATTATTGCTCTTAGATGACTAGCAACATGGATACCTTAGTATTAGAAATTACTGTTGTGATTGGAAGTATTAAGGAAGAAGGCCGAGATGAAAATGGTCCCGAAAAATCATTCCAAACTGAAGAAATCGAAGAATCCGGAGCTGAAAACGAAGAATTTTGTGTCGAGTCGCACTATGAGATGCCTTCTGCTTCCGATGGATTGTCGCTTCTCCAAGTAAGTTTACTTTATTGTTTTAGAATCATAATGACATGATTATAGCTCTTAAACACCAAATGTGTAGAACCATATATAACTTTATGAAATACTTTAGCAATTTTCGTTGTCAGAAAAATTCAGATTCAGTTCTTCTTACCATAACGGCCGTAGAATCTTCGTCCGAAGTCGGAATGAGGTGGTTGACCTCTAATTCATTAGCTAAGAGATAGAGATAACTTATGAAAAAGAATTTCGGAATTTTTTGTCCGTTTTCTATGTGAAAAATACCTTACACCGAGAGTTCAGGACTTTAACAGACAGAATTCTGTAGGTTTTCAGCTATCATGTAGTAGACCGTTTTGTATGCCCTTATTAGCTCGCTTCTCTGATTGGCGTGCAATTTTTAGCGTGTTGTAGTAGACATCTATATGAATCTTTTGGTATATAAATAATCCTCATCCTTACCCATTAACGCCAGTTCAGTTCTTCCAGAGGGTAATGTAAAAACGTTTCTGAAGGCGTTTTCGCAAAACATCTCATATTATTTCTCAACCATATGCTATGAACCAAAACACTTTCTAATGAATGTTTAGGTTACTAATAGACATATTTTATGAACTTCATTGTTTGTGCTTCATTTTTTTATGTTTAACACATTTTATCTAATTATTTCTATAATGTATCTCTTTTTTGGGGGAACGAACCAAAACAGAGAGACGAACTTGTAGATGAAAGATTAGAGATTACCATGAATCACGATGATGGTGATGTATTGATAGACACATTTTTGTGTCTAAATTGTGCTCGATTATCTATTTTGATAGTGTTCGATTTTGTATTATTTATGGTTTTTTATGTCTTTGTAGGTATTTTTGAGAAATAAACATTTGCGGAAAAATCGGCTCGAAAAGTGTTAAAGGCACCCGGAAAAAGTGTTAAAGGCACCCAACTCTTGGATTGGGGGCACCTCCTTTTGTATTTCAAACACCCGAGAATGGCGGGAATGGTTCTTCACGTAAAAAATATTCCTGGATTGGTTGGAAACCGAGAATTAGGGGATTAAAACGTGTTCATGGTATCTCAAAATGATTAAACACTCGAAAGATACCCTAACACGTCAAAGCTGCCGCAAAAAAAATGGTTGATAGTCAAGTTTTTCACCGGTGAATCCCTTTTCTCCCTGGATTCGGTAAAAAAGATTTGGAGTTCGAGTTGCAGTTGTTTTTGAATCCTTATCGGTTCACAAGGGTTTCTAGGGTTTACTAATACTATATATAGCAAAAGAGAAGCAAAGAGAAATCAAGTTGGAGCCACCAGAAAAAATCAGGAGAAAAAAAACTTACGCTCCTAGGAAGAAGAAGAAGAGTAACAGACTAAACCTCTGAACCGTCATTTTTTTTGTCGCTGTTTCAGTCGCATCTTCAGCTGCTAAGGCAGTCTTATTTCTATTGCGGTATTGGTCCGTTCTTCTTTCCTGTTTCCTTTTATTTCTTCTGTAACACTGAGATCACTTCACTGTAACGTTTATATACATCTCAAAACTTCTGTGTTACTCCTTTTTCACCATTGTAAGCACCTTTTGAGCAATGAAAGTCTATTTTGAGTGTGTTTCCATTACAATGAGCTAATCACCATAGCTGGGGTGACGGAGGAAGCCGTTCATCCAATAATTGTGGTAACTTCTATTTTAATTTTATTTATTCTACAATTCTTTTATTATTAATTGCTTGAATTAAAATTGAAAAAATGATTTTTCTATAATAATTGTGTTTTCTTCTGATGGGTCATACTTGGTTTTTAAACTCTTGATGTCTCATGCTCTTGATTAACAATTATTCTTTCAAAAACCTATCTTTGGCATATTTAGATTAAATTGAATATAAGAATTGTTAGATGTTATAACTGAAGTATTGGTTAATGGTGGAATCTTAAGCCCTAGTTTTTCTTCATCCATTTTAAAATCAAATTGTTTTAATTCTCTTTATTTCCTGTTATTAAAAATTAGGTCTAGAAATTAAATCTTCACAAGTCCGAGAATCGAACCTATTTTACCACTATTAAAAACTACATCATGTGTCTTCTCCAACTCTGAGTCATGAGCAAGCCCCTTCTGACATGAATGTTGACGAAAGCACTCCAAGTGTCGTCGTTGTACATAATGCTGATGTGATGAAGATTGTTCAAGTTGAGTATCCGAACACTGGAGTTAGATTAGGATTTGACACTAACGCATGTGCATTGGGGGATTTACTGTTCCTTTCGACCATGCTGAGTTGTATACCAACATATGAAAGAAGTTTGGCCATTTCTTCGTTGGTAATCCTGAAAACTATCGTACTCTGGAGAGGAATGTATCTGTGCTGCTGCCACCTGTGAATGAGATGATTGTTCTTCCACGTAGATAAATCTATGAGATAGTTCTTCAAGATAGGAAGGAATCCTTGGAGGAGGAGGAAAGATCTGAGCTTAATGTCGCCTGGCTTCATTGTCATTTAGAAGTTATTGAAAAGTATTTACAGGAGAAATGTGTACTTTGTTTGATTGAATAAATTAAAATCCTAAGTACGAATACAAGATATTGGAAACATTTTGGAGGAATTATAAATATTGCATAAAACAGAGAAATAAAACAAGATTATAGTAGAACGCTTTAAGCGTTGTGAGTTTTCAGCCACTTGCCATGTATGACCATCCCTTCTGGCTTGTCAGTATTGACAAGCTTGTAGTAACTACCGATCAAGGTTTCAGTGATGTGATACGACTCTTCTTCAGGAGAGGATGTTTTCTTCTTCACCATATTTCCGACATGGAAGGCATTGGGTTGAGGCCCCTTATCTCCATGATATGTCTTATGAATACCTGGGTTACTAATTTTCTTATCTACAGTAGAGACAATGCATACCCATTTGATAAAATTTTAAAAAGATCAGCTTCTTATTCACATCGCCGAGTCAGAGTAGGGTTGATATCCAGGTCAAGTCCCCAAGCTTTGATTCCCAATCTTTGATGGGACGTGGGATTGATGGTTGCAAAGGAGTTGGTTGGATGTGACTTACTTGTGGGTGAAACCTTCGAACATATGGCGCCACGTCCTCTTCTGGTAACTTCCTCATATCCGTATTCATTATACGGCAAAACTCATCTGATAGGGAATCTTCGGGATTTTCCGGTTTGTTTGAGAGTCTTGGAGGTGTTGGCGCCGATAAAGGAGATACACTTTCTTCCATCTTGTTGCTACGGACCCATGGGTGTCCCAGAATCATGTCATAACTTGGATCCTCTTTGACAATGTGAAACTTGGCATGTGTTCAGGTATCACCTGTTTTTTACCTCAAGAGTGATGTAGTCGTAAGCACTCCTAGACTTCCCTCAGAATTCTTGATTACAGGCGGCGAGTGCGTAGCTTCGTGCCTGGAAATTCCCGCATCGCTCGGAGTCTTGATAGTGATAATATTGACGTCGGTGCTTGCATCAATTAATGTTTGCTCGAACTCGGTGTCCTTGAGGAAAGTAGTATTGAGAAGTCCCCAACTAGGCTTCTCATTCTGTTGGATGACCATGTTTGAATCGGATTTGGGATACACAGAATCACTTTCGGTAAAGAGTAGACGCTTATCCGACACGACACGATTGAGGGCGATAAAAATATCTTTTCGTTGCGTCTTTGACAAGTAAAGAATTTCACATATGCGCTTCATAATGGATTGGACTATTATGTTGAATGAGTACCGAGAGAGATTGAAACTCCTGACTAGGAGGGGATCTTTGTGGACGCCTTCAGTCCCTAGGCATATCTCTCCTGAGTCGATCTTTTCTCTGAAGATACGCCTTAAACCATTGCATTCGCTGATGAGATGGTTAACAAATCTGTGGAAGTAACAGTATTTTGGATTTGACATGTCTTCTTCAGTGAATAAATATCGCACATGTGGTAAATTGATAGCCCCATTGTGTACCCATAATTCTAGTAGTTCAAGGACCTCCTCAATGGAAAAGGGGAAATCTGGGATTGTCGTGACTGATGCGGAGTCTCGGCTGACCCTTGTCCTTGAGTTGATGCTGGGGATGTTGCTGGAGTTGACGAGGTGCGCTTAGTCCGCGACGTTGATTGAGATGCTGACTTTTTCTTACTTCCTTCCTCAGTAACAACACCTATGGAATGTCGGGTAGAATGTTGTTTGTTTCCCAGAGGTCTACTTCCACGGGTATCTCCATGGATTTCTTCTCTGGGGGGCCTCGTTCTCTCCAACAAGGATGGAGCAGTTGTTGCTGATATTTTGGCGGCCTCATGTAGCTTAAAGAAGGTTTATAATCGTAAATTTTCTAATAAAGCACGATAAACAGGTATCACACGGTTAATACAAAGCTCTACCAATTTTTGTTCAGTTACGTTCTGGTCATGCTCATTGTTCCTCTGGAACATTCTTCCCAGGTCCGAGAGAGTGATTTTCTAGGAGAAAATACTTTTTGTAAAAGGAATTGACCATCTGAGACCAACTAGAGATGCCGTTAGGGGCGAGATTGTTGTACCAGGTATAAGCTCTCCCCGTAAGAGATTTGGAGAATTCCTTGAGACGCAACACTTGGTTATATTCATGCACTCCTAATGATTCTAAGAATTGAGAAACATGTTCTTGAGCATTCCCGGTGCCATCGTACAATGAGAATGGAGGAGACGAACATCCGTTTAGCAGTGCAATACTCTGAAATTCAGTTGGGTAAGGAGGTTTATGTTGATGGAATGAAGATGAATCTTCCTTTCCATGGTTTCGCAAGAGCCTTTCCAGGTTTTCAAGAGTGACAAAGTTTTGTTGTTGTTGACCTCTCTCTCTGGTACGGGATCAGTGATAATATATACCTCGTCATTTTTCTAGGTGTTAGATATCGATGTGCTGGCTCCATCGGTAGTTTTGGATGCGTTCCTAGCTTGCTCCATTTGACGATGATGCTGCTCCGACAATAACTGCTCTGACAAAGTCCTAAGAAAAGTAAGAACTTCTTTTTGGGTAGTGGCCATGGCTACTTGAGTTTCATCCCAGGTATCCTGCCGTTTCATCAAATCAACCATGGTAGGTGATGCATGCTCTATGTTTTTGGCACCTTCAATGGTATGGAGAGGAGTGTTGGTATTTCCAGTGGTGGTGTTTTGAGTAATGATCTCTGGAGTTCCACCACTGGTGTTGCCGGGGTTAGTAATAGTTTTCGAACCTGAATTGGGATTAGTTGTTGAACCCGACCTAAGATCAACCATTTTTTAGTAATTGAAGAATTGATTTTCAGACGGTTGAAGAATTGGATTCGTGACCGAGAGATTGATCTCCCACTGTGGTCGCCAATTGTTAGTACCTAAAAATTGATTCTAGGAAAAATAATGTATTGTAGAAGTACTTTTTTTAGATTCAGAAATCAAAAGCGTACATGGCAAGCCTAAACCACTATAATAGTCGTTCCGCCATGCTTCGGTCACAAGGAGAGAAAATGGGTTGATCTTATGGAAGGAAGCAAAGAAAGTTGAAGAAATTTGTGTGTTGAATTGTGTGTAGAGACGTAGAACGATTGAGAAAATAACAGAGCTTCAGAGAATGTTAAGCTTGTTGTGTTTCTGAAATGGGCTAAATAGCCTATTTATAATAGTTGAGAATACACATATTTCCTTGTAAAGTAGTGGAGGTAGTAGATATGGAGAAGTGAAAGTCGTGGGAATAATGGTATAACCGCCTTGGAATCTTCGGGAAACTATTACTCCATTGCTCCAATAACTTCTTCAACCTTAACACTATTTTGTACTTCCTTATCATGGGGTGTTATCACGCCCATGTTGTTGTAACCACCAGACCAAAACCCCATGTTTAATCCCCCATGTAATTGTTTAGATTTCTCGTAGAGTTAGTGGAGTCATGGACTCGAAATAAGTGAATTTGTTGTAAGATAATGCTATTGATGATCTTGTGTCAACACAGTATGCGGATGGCCTAATATTGGCGCTAATAGTAAAAGGGCATGGCTGAAACGAGTGAAGAAAGGGGTAAAGGCTAGCACTGTGGTAAGCGTTAAGGCTTAACACTAATGCTACTGGTGTTATCACTGAGGAAAGTGTCAAGACTTAACGCTAATACTGCTGGTGATAACACTATGGTAAGCGTCAAGGCTTGACGCTAATGCTAGTGGTGCTAGCGTCATAGTAAGCGTCAAGGCTTGATGTTAATGCCGCTGGTGCTTGCATCGTGGTAAGCATCAATACTTGATGCTAATGTTGCTGGTGTTAGCTTCGTGGTAAGCGTCAAGGCTTGACGCTAATGCCGCTGGTGTTAGCGTCATGGTAAGCGTCAAGGCTTGACGCTAATACTGCTGGTGCTAGCGTCGTGGTAAGCATCAAGACTTGACGTTAATGTTGTTGGTGCTAGCACTAGCACTGCTGGGGCCTGTTTGGCGCGTGCTTTGTTGGATTCTTATCTTTTTTTCCTAGCCTTTTGACACATGTGTGTGCTACTCATTAGTGTTGGGAATGTGGCTAGGGTTCGCTAAGGCTAGCACCTTCCAGTTTCATGGTTATTTGTTTATGCACCACTAGCTTTAGCATTCATTAATGTCGTGGCCATAACTATGGCCTATGTAGAGTTTCTCAATTGTATGAGATTTAATGTTAGCATTTATGTGTAACTTTTATGCAGTGCATACAGAAAATTTTCAAGAGATTCAGCTGTGGAAGTTTACAACTTGAGACAATGCTTGATGCGACTCTGTAATTAGATGGTATGCATCTGATTAGCGTTTTTATTCAGATATGGCATAGCTTCTATTCTGAATGTTAGCAATTATGTATAATCAGTAAATTCTGTTTTATACAAATAGTTTGCATAGATGCTTATGAAATAACGAGGATTTAGTTGAGTAAGGCTCTGAAATTTCTATGGCGCATATATATACAAAAGAGATGCAGGGCTAATTTATCCAGGAGCTGAGTATGCTTTCTCAATTCTCTTGTGGAATCTAAGATAGTAGTATGTATTTATAATTCTGATGTCATGTCAGGAATTTTATATATATTTATTTCATGCTTTTACAGCTAGGCAAAAAGCAATATTACAATTTTTTCCCTTGTAAAAAACTCACCATCAACAAATGCTTGTTTATCAGTCGTCGACTTCAATGGGTGTCTCAACGGTTTTGTTCTCTTGCTGGTCTGGTTCTCTCCAGCAGGGCAGGAGCAGTTATGGAAGACCGCTTCACGGCTTCATGTAACTCGGAGATAGTCTGGAAACGTAAATTTTCTAAAAGAACACGATAGACAAAGATCATAGCATTAATACAGAGTTCCACCAATTGATGCTCTGTCACATTTAGATCGTGGCAATCCAGTGCCTGAATTCTGATTCTCTTCACGTAGTCATCGGGATACTCATTGTTCCTCTGGAACATTCTTCCTAGGTCTGAGGGGTTGACTTGCTCAGATACAAAGAAGTACTTCTTGTAGAAAGCGCTGACCATGTCTTCCCAACCAGAGATGTCGTTGGCAGCAATATTGTTGTACCATATATAGGTTCTTCCAATGAGAGACTTTGAAAATTCTTTAAGATGTAATACATGGTTGTACTCATGTTCTCCTAGCGATTCCAAGAATCGAGAGACATGTTCACGAGCATTTCCAGCTCCATCGTACAACGAGAACGTTGGAGATGAGTAACCTCCTGGTAGAGGGATCCTGTGAATTTCAGGTGGATAAGGAGGCTGATGTTGATGAAATGAGGATGAGTCTTCCTTGCCATAATTCCCTAGGAGTCTCTCTGGATCTTCGCGAGTGACAAAGTTAGATTTTTGGTACCTCTGTGGTAGGCGATCAGTGATGACGTGAACTTCATCGTTTTTCTAAGTCCTTGACGTCCTAGCGTCATTGGCCACCGTAATCTTGGTTTATTTTGTAAGGCGATGGCGTTGTTCTGGGGAAAGTTGCTCCGTTAAGGTCTTGATACAATCGAGTACCTCCTTATGAGTGGTTGCCATGTCCACCTGTGTTTTGGCAAGAACTTCCTCACTCTTCATCAAATCAACAATGTTGCGCGGTATTTGAGCACTCCTAGCATTTTCAGCCGTCTTATCACCATGAGAAGTGTGGTAGTTGCATCAGTAGAAAAAGTGGTGTGAGGGTTGGTAGCAGAAGGATTTTTTTCAGAATCGCCACCACCACTGCTACCCGAATCGGAAATAGGGGTTGTAACTGCTCCAGACCTAAGATCTACCATCTTAAATAACTGGAAATTGGCTTTTGTAATTGAGAGGTTGATATTCCACTGTGGTCTCCAATTGTTTTAGGTTGGAAACAAATGTACGGTAAAATCGTACTTTCAAGTAGGTTCGAGAGATCAATCTTGATAGACACATTTTTGTGTCTGATTTGTCTCAATGCTTTATATTGATAGTGCTCAATTTGTGTACTAATTGTGTTATTTTATGTGTTTGTAGGTATTTTTGGGAAATAAACATTGTTGGAAAAATTGGCTCGGAAAAGTGTTAAAGGCACCTGGAAAAATTACTAAATGCACCCCCGGGAATGGATATGGGGACTCCATCTTTTTCACGTAAAACAGAATTTTGGGCGGGAAAAATTCAGTTTAAAATATGGTGTTTTCTTTTTGGACTCGGAAGAGTTTTAGTGAGATTCAATCACGGGCTTGGATTGCTTTGGGCCTGTTAGGGAATAAACAAGTTTGGTATATGTGTTTGATTCGGTTAAATAGGGTTGGATAATCGATTTGAAGTAAAAGAGGGAAGAGAAATACTCGGGTATTATTTTTGGAAGTTACTTGGTTAAAATAGGGAGAATCTTCTCTGATTTGACTCTATCTAGTTTAAGAAAGAGTTTTGATAACTCTTGGATGCGGAAAGAAGAGGAAAAAAAGGAAAGAAATCAATCTGAAGGATTATTTCCAGTGAAGAGAAGAAAAGAAAACTCGAATATAACTTGGGAGATAGTTTAGCTTGGATTGTATAAAAGGGTTGTTGGAGTTCTAAAAAGATGGATCGAGAGTTAGGGAGAGTTTATAAACAACATTTATCTGCTCTGAAACACTTGCTTTGTAACACATATTATGTAACGCCTATAAACGTTGTAAACTCATTGTTTTATAATTTTCTCTTCGTTTCATCTTTGTAAGCAATTTTTGAGGCATAAAAAATATTTTGAGATGTTGTTTACTATGATGACCTAATTCTCACGTAACCAAGGCATTGGAGGAATCTATTTACGCATGAGTGATGGGTAATTATTTTATTTTCTCTAGTTTAATTATATAATTCACTTAATCATTGCTTCTGCAGAGTTCTAAATTGTTTGCATAATATTCCTAATTATTTGTGATTCAGTTTGATAGTTTATACTTTGTTAAATCAGTTGATAATCTATGCTTAATGGGTACAAATAATATTTGAGAATATGCCTGATTATTAGTGAATTTAGAAAAAAAAAGACTTAAAATGTGACTAGGGTTTTGAAATATTTGTAACATCATTCAATCATGTGTAGTAGTGGAATATAGTGTCTTGGTTAGTTTTAAAATCTTGAAATCAATTTTTCATTAAGTTTTGTTATTTCTGGTTTAGTTTTAATTCTTAAGTCTAACATCAAAATCTTCACAAGTTCTGAAACAAACCCTTTCTTACCACTATCACAAAAATTTTTGGCGCCTCCAACACGACTTGTTTTTAGATTTGTTTTTAGGTTTAGTTTTAGTTTTTAGTTTTTTTTTTAATTTAGATTTTTATTATTTTGTTCTATTTTATATTTTCTCGGGTATTTGTCTTTTTATTGTAGATTTTGGATCATAAAGAAATCGGAGCCAGTTAAAGGTTCTGATTAAAGCAAAAGACAAAACAAAAAGAACGGGGAAAAAACGAAAAATTTTATTTTTGGACTTTATTTATTTTGTTAGTTTTTATTTCCTTATTTTCTTGATTTGGACTTTTATTTTGTTTGTTTGATTTCTTGTATTTTTAGTATTTTATTTATTATTAAAAGAACACACAAGTGCATGCACCCATTGCATCTTTTGTTAGACACCGATTTTTAGGAAAACTTGTGGGAAAGTACGGTGAACCCTCTGGGCGTTATTGTCCGAAACACCACAAAACCCCAGCCTTGTACCTTTGACCAGTCTTTGACTGTAGGTATATTTTGTTGCGGTAACCCAAGCTTACCTAAAATAGTGACCCCAGCATTTGAATGTACACATATTCTTACTAAACACTAGTAGTTCTACTTGTGTATGCGTCGTTGGATCCATATAGGAGATAGACTTGAAGAAAACGACCTTTTTTGTTTAAGTCCGACCCGTTACACAGATTTAGGTGGTACATCCATTTTTTCTAAAATGGGTGGTAATAATGAGAATGAGGTCCAGGTAAACAAGACCCTAAAAGATCGTATGAACCCTTCTAGAGTAGTACGTGACCCAGGGATAGTCATCCCAATTACTACTATAAATTTGATATTAAACCTGGGACAATTAGAATGCTTCGAACTTCTAGGGGGTTAGAGAATGAGAGCCCGTATACCCATATAAGATACTTTGAAATGATTTGTGACAAAACGAGTTATCCGAATGTCCCTAAAGATGTGCTTAGGTTGCGTTTATTTCCCTTATCTCTTGATGAAAAAGCCAAAGAGTGGTATCACTTCATTCCTTCTAAAACAATAACTACCTGGGAGGGTCGTGTAAAGGTTTTTGTTAAGAAGTTTTACCCACACCATATGACTTCTGCTGCTCGTCAGTCCATTCAGACCTTTAAGTAGAAATTAGGTGAAAACATACACGATTATGTAGAAAGGTTTAATGAATTGTTATACTAGTGTCCACATCACGACTTTGAAAAAGCCCACATGGCACAAATTTTATATGAGTACCTAGATAGTGAAACCCGTATCCAGGTAGAAACAACGAATGGTGGGAAATTCACACATCAGGACCCAGATACATGTTTTGACTCGTATATCGAGTTAGCTGAGAAAACTAGGCAATGGGCTTCGATGAGAGAACCAGAAATATCTAGGAATCCTATCCATTGGGTCGATAGAAATGAATCAAGGGTCAAACCATGCTAGATACGAAGAGAAAGCCCATGCTCTTTATAACAAACTCTAGGTTTGAAAACCGTCAGAGATATGATCCATATTTTGAAACTTATAACCCTGGTTGGAGAAACCATCCTAATTTTTCTTGGTCTAAAGGCCAGAATCAAGGACATTCTAGTAATACTCAGGCTCCCTCAGGTTTTGGTTACACAAAGAATCCTTCAGGACCAACCCAATTTTAGAACCCTTCAGATAAGAAGATCTTGAGTTTAGACCCTTTCATCTCATAACACTGCAAATTTTCAGCAATCAGTTGAACAAAGTTTACAAGATAATAAAAAGGCTATTTCCAATTTACGAAGCCAGTTTTGTAAGATGAATGAGTTTTTGAGAGAAAAAGGTAAATTTCCTAGTCAGACACAACCCAATCCTAGATGAGTTCATGAAGTATCTTCTGGAGAGAAATCATTCAATTATGTGAACGTTGTTACAACCCTTAGGACTGGTCGAGTGGTAGACAATAAGGTAACCAAGCCCGATAGTAAATATGTTGTAGTTCACACTTCTGATCTAGTAACTGAAGATACTGACAGAGTCTCTAAAGAGTCCAAGCGGTTCCTGCTAAGATCGATTTTATACCCAGAGCCCCATTCCCACAACTGCTAGTACCAACTAAGAAGGAAACCAACTTTGTGATATATTTGAGATTTTTAAGAAGGTCAACATAAATCTTCCTTTATTAGATGCAATCAGGAAGATTCCTACTTATGCCAAGTTTCTTAAGGATCTTTGTACGCGAAAGCGAAAGCTTAGTGTACAGAAGAAAGTATTTCTAGCTAGTCATGTGAGTTCAATTATCCAGAATACCACAACTCATTTTTAGCGACATCTAATGCGATCATAAACTGTCGAAATAGTATTATGAATTTGTCTTTTGGTAATATGACTATTGAGATGAATATTTTCAATATTATTAAGCAACCCCCTGAGCTAGATGACGTGTACATCGAAGAGGTGAACATAATAGTAATATTAGTTCAGGAGTCATAACCAAACATCTTATCCGAAGATCCATTAGAGAGTTGTTTATCCCATTTTGGTTTGATTTTGAAGATGATAGAACCATTGATCAAGTGAATGCTCTTTTAGACTCTATCCCCTGTGTTAGATACTAATAGATGGAAATATAAGTTCGAACCACTACCAGTTTCTAATTCTACCTTAATTTCTTCTTTAGAAGAGCTTCCTAAGTTGGAGCTCAAACCATTTCCAGATAATCTGAAATATGTGTTTTCAGGCCCATCTGAGACTTTGCTTGTAATTGTATCATTCGACTTGGATAGTGATCAGGAAAGTAAGCTAGTGACCGTACTTCAAGACAATAAGGAAGCTTTAGGGTGGACCATAGCAGACCTAAAGGGTATAAGTCCTATTGTTTGTATGCATCAGATTCATTTAGAGGATGACACCAAACCTTATAGGGAAATGCAACATCGACTTAACCCTAACATGAAAGAAGTAGTTCGAACTGAGGTGCTTAAGTTGTTAGATGCGGGTATTATCTAACCCATTTCAGACAGTAAGTGGGTCAGCCCCGTTCAGGTTGTTCCCAAGAAATCAGGTATCACTGTAGTCCAGAATGATAATAATGAGTTAATCCCAACCTGAGTGACCACGGGTTAGTGTGTTTTTATTGACTATAGAAAATTAAACAAGGTCACAAGAAAATATCACCTTCCCCTTTCTTTCATCGACCAAATGCTAGAATGATTATCTGGACATAGTCATTGTTGCATGTTAGATGGCTACTCTGGTTATAATCAGATTGTTATTGCCCCAGAAGACCAGGAGAAAACCACTTTTACATGTCCCTTTGGTACCTTTGGGTATATACGCATGCCTTTTGGTTTGTGTAATGCACCCGCTACTTTTTAGCGTTGCATGATGAACATATTTTCTGACATGGTAGAACGGTTTTTAGAGGTCTTTATGGATGATTTTTCAGTGTTTGCTTCATCTTTTGATGAGTGCTTGCATCATTTGACATTAGTGTTGAATAGGTGTAAGAAAAAGAACTTAGTGCTTAATTGGGAGAAACGTCATTTCATGGTTCAATCAGGAATTGTTTTAGGGAATATCGTATCTTCTAAGGGTATAGAGGTAGACAAAGCCAAAGTTGATCTTATTAAGAATTTAAAGCTTCCCAAAATCGTAAGAGATATTAGGGCATTCTTAGGGCATGGAGGTTTTTATCATCGATTCACTAAGGACTTTAGCTTGATTTCTAGAACTCTTTGCAATTTGCTTGCAAAAGATGTTAAGTTTGTTTTTGATGATACTTGTTTAGAGGCTTTCTAGAAGCTTAAGACTTTGCTTACTGCTACCCTATAGTCCAGGCACCTAACTGGAACCTACCCTTTAAGATCATGTCTGATGCTTCATCTTATATTATTGGTGTTATGTTAGGACAGCGAGAAAATAAATTACTTTATGTGATTTACTATGCCAGCAAAACCATGAATGATACCCAACTGAATTACACCACCACATAGAAGGAATTGTTAGCCATTGTTTTTGCCTTAAACAAGTTTAGATCCTATCTTTTAGGTTTTAAGTTTATAGTCTTTACTGATCATGCTACTTTGAAGTACCTTCTGTCTAAGAAGGATACTAAACCTCGATTGATTAGATGGATCATTTTGTTACAAGAATTGTCTCTAGAAATTAGAGACAAAAGGGTGCAAAAAATATAGTAGAAGACCACTTGTCTAGGCTTGTTGTTGATTCCCCTGATGATTCTCCTCCTGTGAGAGACAGTTTTCCTGATGAATAACTTTTCATTGTTTCCCAGTTACCTTGGTTTACAAATATAGTAAATTATCTTGTTATTGGTCGAATACCTCAACATTGGGGTAAACAAGATCGTTTTAGGTTATTAGCGGATGTAAAGCATTTCTTTCGGGACGATCCTTATTTGTTTAAGTATTGTCCAAACCAGATTATTAGGAGATGTATACCTTAGATTGACCAGTCCAGTATTATTTCATTTTGTCATGATCATGCTTGTGGAGGTCATTTTAGTACAAAGAAGACTGCTGCTAAGATATTGCAGTTTGGATTCTACTGGCCGTTATTGTTTAAAGACTCCCACAGTTACTGTGTTGCTTGTGAGCGCTGTTAGAAATATGATGCCTTTGAACCCTATTTTAGTTATTGAGGTCTTTGATGTGTGGGGCATTGATTTTATGGGTCCATTTCCTAATTTTTTTGGTAATCTTTACATACTTTTCGTTGTAGAATATGTCTCTAAATGGGTTGAGGCGGTTTCGTGTAAAACAAACGACCAAAAGGTTGTGGTCCATTTTTTGAATGATAACATATTTGCACGTTTTGGTACACCACGAGCTATAATTAGTGATGGAGGGCCACACTTTTGTAATCGACCGTTTAAGGTTTTGATGAAAAAATTTGGTATTACCCACAAAGTAGCTACCCCATATCACCCACAGACTAGTTGTCAAGTAGAGGTTTCCAACAGGGAAATAAAACGTATTTTTAGAAAAAACAGTTAATCCTAATCGGAAAGACAGATCTTTGAGGCTTACTGATGCCTTATGGGCTTACTGTACTGCATTTAAGACCCATATTGGAATGTCACCTTATCGTCTAGATTTTGGAAAGGCATGTCACCTTCATGTTGAGTTAGAAAATAGAGCATATTGGGTTGTAAAGCATTTTAATTTTTTGCTTGACAAGGCAGGAGCTCACAGAAAATTTCATTTCAATGAGTTGGAAGAGATTCGTAGAGATGCATACGATAGTGCGAACGAGTATAAGAACAAAATGAAACTTGTGCATGATAGAAATACTCGTTTGCATCTATTTCCCGGGAAGTTACGCTCTCGGTGGACCGGTCCTTTTATGGTTTGTACTGTTTTTCCTCATGGTGCTATTGAAATTGAGACTCAAGATGGTAAAAGTACTTTCAAAGTTAACGGTCAGAGATTGAAACCATTTTTAGAGCCTTTTCCTGCAGGTGATGTTGAGGAGGTCCCCATGGAGGACCCTGTTTACTTTGATTGACCATCTAGGTTGTTTTTTGTACATTAGTAGATTTTTGTAGGTTTTTATTATTCGTTTTTAGGTTTTTATTTTCTATCTTATTCTCCGTAGAAGGATTGTTACGCTTCACCCAGGTACTATCTTTCTGACTTACCTCTTTATTCCTCTTTTTATTATCTATTGGTACTGCTCTTTATTTTGAAACATTGAGGACACTGTTTGATTTAAGTTTGGGGGTAAGGGAGAAACTTTTTAGTACAATAATAAAACTCCAAAATTTAGAAACTTGTGAACAATTCAGGATGGCACAAACCATACTTGGTAGATGGAAACTTAGCTCTTTTTCTATAGGAATTGGTGTTCCCAGTTAGATGGTCTATTCATAAAAGGACAGAGCTTTGGTGTTAAGAATAACATGATAGTCGCCACCATATCTCGGAGTCTACCTTGACCATATCACCTTCTGTTTTTATTTTACAATTTTATGTGTTTCTCTAAGTGATTTGATAGGGCTCTAACATCGAATTGTTATCGGCGTTGGGATGAAGTAGAGTGATTGAAATCAAGCCCCGATATTGTATTTTGTTAACAAACAAAAAATGAAAAAAAAATTATACACAAAAATAAACAAAAAATGATAAAAAACAAGTAAATAATTTTATTTTCAATAAATCGACCGTTGGGGCCCTTGTATATACTAGCTGAGTGGATATTAGTATAATGATAAAGACCAGTGGGAGCGTATTTCAATCCAATAGAATTCATCCTAGCACTGACCTTCAGACATATATGGGAAATACCGTTCACCTTAGTCAACATGTGTAAACTTCATCATCTCCATATCCATCTTCTAAATCTATTAACGTGATTGAACTTTGATAGATTCCAAGTATCATGGTCCATTGTACGACTTTCTGAGTAGTGCTCTATTTTCTTATATATGAATTTTAGTATGCTTGAGTAAAAACTCGTGTACAACAATTGGATTCAAAACAGAGTAATTCCTCCCATAGCCAAGGAATTTACTAGCCAACTAAATAGCATGTTTAGTATCTATCCTCAATCATTCACAAGTAGCTAGAGTTTGGAGTAAAAGGTTTTGTGGGTATATCTCTTGTAAACCCTCACGAGACAAAACTCGTCCACTAGGGACACCTAGGGGTTTAAAGGCTTGTTGCACATGTTAGTAAAATCGTGATGCCTGCGACAGTGAGTTAAGGAATTTTTATTTTCTAGACTAGATTTGCTCGAGGACTAGCAAATAATAAGTTTGGGGGTATTGATAGACACATTTTGTGTCTGATTTGTCTCAATGCTTTATATTGATAGTGCTCAATGATGTACTAATTGTGTTATTTTATGTGTTTGTAGGTATTTTCGGGATAAACATTGCTGGAAAAATTGGCTCGGAAAAGTGTTAAAGGCACCCGGAAAAATTACTAAATGGACCCCCATGAAGGGATAGAGGGACTCCATCTTTTTCACGTAAAATAGAATTTTGGGCGGGAAAAATTCAGTTTAAAATATGGTATTTTCTATTTGGATTCGGAAGAGTTTTAATGAGATTCAATCACGGGCTTGGATTGCTTTGGGCCTGTTAGGGATAAACAGGTTTGGTATATGTGTTTGATTCGGTTAAATAGGGTTGGATAATCGATTTGAAGCAAAACAGGGAAGAGCAATACTCGGGTATTATTTTTGGAAGTTACTTGGTTAAAAAGGGGAGAATCTTCTCTGATTTGACTCTATCTAGTTTAGGAATGAGTTTTGATAACTCTTGGATGCGGAAGGAAAGAGGAAAAAAAGGAAAGAAATCAATCTGAAGGATTATTTCCAGTGAAGAGAAGAAAAGAAAACTCGAATATAACTTGGGAGATAGTTTAGCTTGGATTGTATAAAAGGGTTGTTGGAGTTCTAAAAAGATGGATCGAGAGTTAGGGAGAGTTTATAAACAACATTTATCTGCTCTGAAACACTTGCTTTGTAACACATATTATGTAACGCCTATAAACGTTGTAAACTCATTGTTTTATAATTTTCTCTCCGTTTCATCTTTGTAAGCAATTATTGAGGCATAAAAAGATATTTTGAGATGTTGTTTACCATGATGACTTAATTCTCACGTAACCAAGGCATTGGAGGAAGCTATTTACGCATGAGTAATGGGTACTTATTTTATTTTCTCTAGTTTAATTATATAATTCACTTAATAACTGCTTCTGCAGAGTTTTAAATTGTTTGCATAATATTCCTAAATATTTGTGATTCAATTTGATAGTTTATACTTTGTTAAATCAGTTGATAATCTATGCTTAATGGGTACAAATAATATTTGAGAATATGCCTGATTATTAGTGAATTTAGAAACAAAAGGACTTAAAATGTGACTAGGGTTTTGAAATATTTGTAACATTATTCAATCATGTGTAGTAGTGGAATATAGTGTCTTGGTTAGTTTTAAAATCTTGAAATCAATTTTTCATTTAAGTTTTGTTATTTCTAGTTTAGTTTTAATTCTTAAGTCTAAAATCAAAATCTTTACAAGTTCTGAAACAAACCCTTTCTTACCACTATCACAATCACATCAAAGCTCGAACAGGACGAGCCTAAACCAAAAAATGGCCGTTCACGTCCTGCTTCGATCACAAAGGTGGAGAAGATTGGGTAGGTCTTAGGGGAGGGAAGCAAAGAAGGTTGAGAAACTCCCAGTGTGATGATTAATTGTAGTGTGTGATAAAGAATGGATTATCTCTGGGATGAATCGTTATTTTGTATATCTTAGTTATGTCTTGTTGTTGTTTCTAATAGATGAAGCCATCTATTTAAATTTGTGGATACACACTGATTTCTTGTAAGTGGTGTAAGTTACAAAAGAAGTGGAGGAGTAATGATTGTGGAGATTGTAGTGGAGTCATGTCCGAAAAATATGGAGAAATTGTATGACCACTACTCCTCATGCTCTCAACTGCTTTGTAACTGTCCCACTACTTGTTACCTTCTTGTTCGTGGATGTGTTGCCATAACGTACGATTATCGTGGACCACTAGACCAATAACCTAATAAGAATACCCCCATTTGTTGTATTTGATATCTCGTAAAATGATAATGGAGTCGTGAACCACTTCTGTTTTAATCAGGTCAAGTCAAGTCAACTGACTTGCTAAGTCAGTAAGCAAGTTGCACAACTCACTGAATTAGTAATCATACTGATTAGTATCGAGTGTGGTAAACTTGGTGGTTATGCATCATCTTAGGAATGACATGGCGTGTTTTAATGACCAGATGTTATCTTAGAAGTGACTTGGCATAAATCTGAAAGATGTTCGAAGCCAAAGTTGAGCTAGCGCAAAGTTAGCGCTTTGAGCAGAACGCAAAGGATTGGCGCGTTCCTAAGGGTCGTGGCCTAAATTAGGTTAGCACCTTTGACGCAAAGAAGTTGCATGTCCCAAAGGGACGTGGCCTAGGCTGGCTAGCACTAAGCGCATGGGAATGACGCATCCCAAAGGGAGGTGGTCTGAATAGCTAGGCTATTAGCGCTTAGGAATGGCGCGTCCCAGAGGGACGTGGCCGAAATAGATAGCGATGTTGCCGTTTAGGAATGGCGCGTCCCAAAGGGACGTGGCCTAAATAGCTAGATAGTGATGTTAGCGTTTAGGAATGGTGCGTCCCAAAGGGACGTGGCCTAAATAGTTAGCGTTGTTAGCGCTTTAGGTATGGGGTGTCCTTGAGGACACAACCTTGGATGGTAGCGCTGGTTAGCGCTTAGCGCAAAGAGCTGAGTACAACGTGTCCCTTAAGGACCTGACCTAGGTTTAGCTAGCGCTAGTTAGCGCTTATCGCAAAGAGTTAGTATTAGCCTAGGTGCTAGCGTAGAGAAGCTGGGTTATCCTGGTGCTAAAGTACATCGTGCTCCTTTAAAGGCATTTTTCTTTGATTGTGGCGCATCCAAGAGGAATGACGCATAATTTAGGGAACATCCTGAGATAAATGCTAAAGTGACATATTTTGTAGAGTCAAGACAACCTATGCGCATTTGAGACTAGTTCAAGGAATTCATCTGTGGAATTTATGCGATCGAGGCTAGTTCAAATAGCATAAATATAATGAATGTTTTTGAGAGGCATTGCTCTTAGTTTAGAGTGCCTATAGCTATTTGTAGAGACTATATTCTTAATTCTCTTGTGGAATATTAATAGAAATACAGTATTTTATTTTTTGATATATAGCTAGAAGCATGCACATAAATATGCATGTGTACTTCTATGTTCCTGCTGCCAGGCAAAGGGAAAATTGTAAAATTCTAGCCTTTGTTAAAAAAAATCACCATCTACAACGAGTTAGGAGATTTGGCCGAAATACTCAGACATATGCAAGTTGAAAACTGACAGAATTTTGTCTGAAATTTTCCTGGAGTTATTGTTCACCCGTTTGACCAACCAAACAAGATCCAAACTCAAATTTTTTTCTTTACATAAGGAATATATATGGTCTTTCTGCGATTCCAGATTGGGGTTAACCATTGAAAACGGACAGTGTATGAAGATTTTACAATATTTTTACTAAAGTGTCTCATATCCGAAATTTTCTAGCGACGAGATTAATAAAAAAAAATTAGGTTTTCTCATTCATCAAACCATTCGAATAGTATGAATGTGTGATTATGAAAATTGGAAGACTCACTCTATGTTCACCCAAAGCATTGGGATGAATAAAGTCCTACATATCAAGTTAGAAGATGCATCAACCTTGTGTCACCATTGCTCCATTATTCCGACTATACCGTCTCAAATTATGATGATGATATTGTCACCTTTATTGCCCATGTTGATACAAGATAAACTACAACTCGAGTCATCATCTAATAGTCACTAGTGTTCTAGCTCATATTTGATGCTGCCTTATTGACATCATCACTAGCACTTGGCGTCGCATATTAAAACCCTAAGCATTGGCGTCTACTGCTTGCTTACTAGAGAGTCTAATACATTTAAATCCCAAGTATGTGTCAAAAACATTGCCTGGAGGAGACAAAGTTAAGTTGTTATCCCATTCTTGAATTAAATCTCAAGCATTTGTTAGACATACTGCCACCATCTAGTGCTTATTACGAAACATTACTACTCTGCATTAAGCATGATACTTAATGTAGATGGTGGAGTTTTGACAAAGGAAAAAATTGAAAAATTGTTTGTACCGGATCAGACTATCGTATTTACAAATTTATTTTTATCCCGTTTCAGAAATATAGAGCCAGGATATGTATCCCACTTTTGAATTGAGAATACAAATTTTGTTAATAGCTATAAGCATTTGCCATAGTCAAGCTAGTCGTAGCCATGATTGGTCGTGTTGTGATTAGTTGTAGTTATATTTTCGTAGTCATGCTTTCCATAGCCAAGATTGGTCGTGCTTTGATTTGACGTAGTGACATTTTTCGTTGTAACATTTGTCGTAGTCACGCTGGTCGTACAATAATTTTTCATAGCCATGCTTTGTCCTAAAGCACATGCCACCTTTGCTTGGTCTTTAAGACCGCGCCACCATTTCTTGGTCCTCGAGAGTGCACCATCCTTCCACTCCTCGATCACACATAAATACTTGCTTGGTCCTCGAGAGCATGACGCTAACCTTGCTTGTCCCTCGAGCACACGTCAACCTTTGTATGGTCCACGAGAACATGGCGCCAACCTTGCTTAGTTCTCGAGCACACGCCAACCCTTGCTTGGTCCTCGAGAGCATGGCGCGAACCTTACTTAGTCCTTGAGGGCATGACGGAAATCCCATGCTCGTCCCTTGAAAACTTTTGCATAATATTGACTTTGAACCCTTCCCAGCTTATGCCATTCCCAAGCCTGCGCACATGTGATAGATACATATTTGTGTCTTTATTAGTCCCGATAATGTATATTGTTAGCCCTTAATTATTGTACTAATGCTATTATTTCATATGTTTTAAGGTATTTTAGTGGAACAAATAATTATGGAAAAGTTGGCGAAAAAAAATGATAAAGGCACCTTAAAAAGTGTTAGAGGCACCCTATGAAGAATTGTTGAAGACACTCCGAATTTTGATAAAGGCACCCACCTTCCTTTTGAATTCAAAATTAATTTTTGGCAAAAAAAATTTGATTTATCAAAACTGCCAACTATGTTCACGTGAATTGAGAGATATTCTTGGAAAATTATGCATGAAGTTAAGATAAGATATACTCTTGCTTGATTTTTGCACGAGTTTGGAAATTCAGAAATACCAAAGAAATTACACGTCTACATTAAACAAAAAAAGGAAAAAATCTCGGTTGTATGATTTGCTTTAAAACAAATATTCTCGATTTTGGACATAAAATCAAAAGTTGTTACTCTCGAGTTGTAATAAAGGAAACAAAATCAATGATATTACCTTGATCAGGAAAGAGTAAGTTGTTGATAGGAAAAAAATATTTGAATCACGATCTGCCTTTGAATGGATTGATTTTGAGAAGATATTTGAAAAGATTTGGGTTGGGTGTTGTTGGATTATAAATAGAAGAGATCTGAAAGAGTTTGGGAGGCTGGCTCTGTCATAAAACAAAGAGAAAAAAAATCAGTTTCATCTCTGAGTTATAGCCGAAGAGAGGGAGGAAGAAGAAGAAGAACAACAACTACATATTCGAACAATCGCTAAAACTGTCGTTTAATGCTGTAACCTTTTCTTTTAAATGCAATACCTTTAGCAACGGTTTAATGAATAGTGTCTACGATAGTTGAGACACTAAAGCACATTAAAGGCGTCGTTGATTCATTAAATCTTTCTATAGTTCTTTTATGCTTCAAAGACGCCACTGATCAGTTCTTCTTTGTACTACTCCTGGAGTACAATATTAGATCGATAAAGAAATAACGAAAATTGTAAGCTTTTCTTATTCAATAAATTTAATTTGTTTAATCAATTTTTTTATTCTTATCTCTATGAGTAGCTAATCTTCCTACCTAGGATAGCGGATGAAGCCACTTTTGATGTGTAATAATTAATATTTTTATTTCTTAGACAATATTTACTCCACTATTTGTGTTATTCACGACTAATAAATTATCTTCTAAAATACTTTAATTTAATTGTTCTGGATGGTTTTAAAACTGTTGATCTTTTATAAGAGAAGGAGATTATATTTTTGTGAAATGACGAAAGTCATATAATTAATTTTAGACGTTATATTTTCCAAAACATGAGATTGGGTTCAATTGAGAGTAGATTTAAGAAATTAAATTGTTAATTGTACAAACATCACATGTAGTGGAATCCAAAACTCTAAACCTCTATCTTCTTGGTTGATTAATTTTTATAATTACTTTATTATTTTATTTTTATTTATTCATTAAAAATTCATCAAAACATTTTCTTTGTTATTAGCACAAAAATTAATTAAAAAACTAGAAATTACAATTCTGAAATCCTTGTGGAACGAACCGTGCTTGCATAATGTCTCATAGACAGCTGTGCACTTGTAGTAAAAATAATTCTCATCAACATGCATCCAGGTTTTCTTCCTCCAAGTTTGTGCCATTTCTAAGTCTTGCTGCTTTCAAACTTGCACACTTTAATCTTAGACTTACTAACTCTGCTAGACTTAATACTAGTAGTTAATTTATTCTAAAGAGTCATTCATATGACCCAATCATTAAATATACGAGACATCAAACATGTCACAGGGGATACTCATTGGGGTATTGGTCCTGCAGTCTATAGCATGTGAGGTGTAACTGAACACCCATGGTGAGAAGGAATTAAGTGGGACGTTACTAGAGGAGGGATTAATGAGCATTACGGTTCCCAACAATAATGGGAACTAAGGTTTCGTGAATTTTCCCAGCAACAATGAGTATGTTCTCAAACACGTTTTCTACCTCATTATCTCTCAATCTCTTCCACATCTTATGAGATCAAGAGTTCAACACTATAAATAGAGCACTCTACCTATTCGTCCAGGACAACAGTGATCGTTTCAGAAAAGTGGTAAAAATAGTTCGTTCGCTAGGACTTGTGAAGATTTGGTTCAGACTTAGTCTAAAAACTGAAATAGAAAACTCAATTAAAAGTTGATTGAGAATATAAAGAAAAACTGAGACTAAGGATTCCACCATTAACCAATTTTTGAGTGATCCAATTAAGAACAACAATTTTGCAATTCACACATTCAATTTGATTCTAAAATATTGCCAAAAGTAGGTTTTCAAAATAATAGGTGTAAATCCAAAGCATGGAACATCAAGAGCCCTAGACTAAGCATGAACCATCAAAAAAAATCACAACTATTTAATAAAAACCTTTTTTTCTCAATTTTAAACCAAGGAAAAAATCATAAAAAAAATTGCAAAAATTAATTAAAAAGAAATATACCTCATTATTATTGGAAAAATGGCTTCCTCCGTCGCCTCAGCAATATGGTTTAGCTCCTCATATCAAACACTCTCTCAGAATACATGTTCATAGCTCAAAGTGCCTAAAAGAAGAGAAAAACAAATATAACACAGAAAACAGCGACAAAAATAAGTGTTGCAATCGTTGTTTTCTGTGTTGCTAAAAAGCTAAACTGACACAATCAATTAAAGACTGACTCTAGGCACAGTAAAAGAAGAGAGAAAAGGTAACGTAAATAAAAACAGTCATGGAGTGTGGTATGTTGGTCTTCTTCTTCTTTTACGAGAACCTTTTTTTTTCTTCTGAATTTTTCTCTCGACTCCCGGATCCGTTTTTCTCCTCACTTTTTGCTTTATGTAGGCTCCCCCAACCCTAACGACTCTTCCGAAGTAGATAAGGACTCAAAAGAACTCTTAAATCTCGTATGAATCCAAAACAGAGGAGATTTTGTTTTCTCAAAAGTTACGGGAATTTTCATTCATTCCTCTCTTTTCTACGCGTCTTTTAAGTTATCCAAACTCCCTCGGGACTTAATAAAGACTCGATTCATAAAAATCCTGGCGTAAAATCCACTCTTAATCCTTCATGGAAATTCAAAAATCCCGAGTATTTTTCGCCTCCCCTGTTTTGTTGAGAATTGATGATAACACCTTTTTTTTTCGAATATGAGAAGTATACCATCCCTGTTTTATCTCCACAACCTAATCCCAATCCAACTCTAACCAAAACTCCGACTAAATCTCAGCAGAAATCATTACGGAAAACCCAAGAATAACTCTAGCCACTGTTTTATCAAAAACCCGATGATCCAACCAAATTCATCCCAATCAAACACCCATACCATCATTGTATAGCCCAATCAAGTTTATCCTAGCCAAATCCAGCGATTAAATCTCTCTCAAAGAACTTCAAAAATCGAACCCTAATTCTGCAACTTTTTTTCCCCACCAAAACTCTGGGTTTGGATTTAGGAAGAAGATGGTGTTCCCTTAGCTCCGACTGGTGTCCCTTTAGCAGTTGTCCTTGGATGCCTTTAACAATTTTTTTCTCCAATTTTTTCCAATAAAAAATTATTTCCCAATAGTACCTACAAAGGCATGAGAACCCATGATAAGTACAAAATTGAGTACTAGTAATATAGAGAATTGAGCACAATTTAGACACAAAAATGTGTCTATCAAATACCCCCAAACTTATTATTTGCTAGTCCTCGAGCAAAATCTAATCTAAAAATAAAATAAAATCCTAACTCACTTTCGCATGAATCGCGACTACATTTAGCATATATAATAAGCCTTTAAACCCCTTGGTGTCCCTAATGGACGAGTTTTGTCTCGTGAGGGTTTACAAGAGGTATACCCACAAAAAATTTTACTCCAAACCCTAGCTACCTGTGAACGATTGAGGGTAAACACTAAACAAGCTATTTAGTTGGCATACTAAATTCTTCGGCTATGGGAATCATTACCCTATATGAGTCTGATTGTTGTACACGAGTTTGCACTCAGCATACTAAATTCATATATAAGAAAACGAAGCTCTACTTAGATGGTCGTTCAACCACGATACTCAGAATCTATCGAAGTTCAATCACATGAAAAGATTTAGAAGATGGATATGGAGATGATGAAGTTTGCGCATGTTGACTAAGGTGAACGGTGTTTCCCATATTTGTCTAAAGTTTAGTGTCAGGATAAATCCTAATGGATTGAGATACGTTCCCACTGGTCTTACTCCTTATACTAATATTGACTCAGCTGGTATATACAAGGGTCCCAGCGATCGATTTATTGAAAATAAAACAATTATTTATTATTTTATTAGATATACTGACAACATGATTGGATCAAGTGAATCCAAGCGCATACTCCTTATCAGCATCTTACATGATAATTCTCATGGATCCTGCGTTCCACGCTTGCTTAGGCGATGGAGCAGGGAGAACACACACATATTGCTATTAAAGTGTCAATACTCGATTTTTATTTTATTTTTCTATTTTTTAAATAATGATCTAAATAAAATACAATAATGGGGATTGATCTCAAACACTCTACTCCATCCTGGCGGCAATAACAATTCGATATTGGTGCCCCACCAAATCACTTAGAGAAACACAAAAAATTACAAAAACAAAAAAGAAGGTGATATGGTCGAGATAGACTCTGAGATATGGTGACGACTATCATGATATTTCTAACACCTGAACTCTGTCCTTTTATGAATATACCATCTAACTGGGCACACCAATTCCTATTGAAAAAGAGATAAGTTTCCATCTACCTAGAATGGTTAGTGTCAGCCTGAATTGTTCACAAGTTTCTAAATTTTGGAGTTTTATTATTGTACTAAAAAGTTTCTCCCTTACCCCCAAACTTAAATCAAACAGTGTCCTCAATGTTTCAAAATAAAGAGCAGTATCAATAGATAAGTAAAAAGAGGAATAAAGAGGTAAGTCAGGAAGATAGTACCTGGGTGAATTGTAACAATCTATCTACGGAGAATAAGACAGAAAATAAAAACCTAAAAACGAATAATAAAAACCTACAAAAATCTACTAATAAACAAAAATTAACCTAGATGGTCAATCAAAGTAAACAGGGTCCTCCATAGGGACCTCCTCAACATCACCTGTAGAAAAAGGCTCTAAAAATGGTTTCAATCTCTGACTGTTAACCTTGAAAGGACTTATACCATCTTGAGTCTCAATCTCAATAGCACCATGAGGAAAAACAGTGCGAACAACAAAAGGACCGGTCCACCGAGAGCATAACATCTGGGGGAATAGATGCAAACAAGTATCATACGGAAGAACTTTTTGACCTGGAGAAAATGACTTTCTTAAAATATTTCTATTGTGCACAAGTTTCATTTTATTCTTATACTCCCTAGTACTATCATAAGCATCTTTCTGAATCTCTTCTAACTCACTGAGTTGGAGCTTCCTGTGAGCTCCTGCCTTGTCAAGTGAAAAATTAAACTGCTTTACATCCGAATATGCTTTGTGTTCTAACTCGACGGGCAGGTGACAATCCTTGCCAAAAAATAGACGATAAGGTGACATTCCAATGGAGATCTTAAACACAGTACGGTAAGCCCATAAGGCATCAGTAAAGTATGTTTAATTTCCCTATTGGAAACCTCTACTTTTCCACTAGTCTGGGAGTGATATGGGGTAGCTACTTTGTGAGTAATACCATATTTCTTCATCAAGAGACTAAAAGGTCGGTTACGAAAGTGTGACCCTCCATCACTAATTATAGCTCGTGGTGTACCAAAACGTGCAAATATGTTATCATTTAAAAACTGGACCACAACCTTGTGGTCGTTCGTTTTACACGAAACCGCCTCAACCCATTTTTAGACATAGTCTACAACGACAAGGTTGTAAAAATAACCAAAAGAATTAGGAAAATGACCCATAAAATCAATGCCCCACACATCAAATACACCAATAACTAAAATAGGGTTCAAAGGCAACATATTTCTAAGGGAAATGGTTCCTAACTTCTGGCAACGCTCACAAGCAACGCAGTAACTGTGGGTGTCTTTAAACAATGAAGGTTAGTAGAATTCACACTATAATATCTTAGCAGTAGTCTTCCTAGTACCAACAAAGAAGGAATCAAATTTTAATGATATATTGGAAATTTTTAAGCAAGTAAACATCAGTATTCCTTTATTCCAAAAACTCGTTTCAGAAAAGTGGTAAAAATGTGTTCATTCTCTGAGACTTGTGAAGATTCGTTTTAGACCTAATTCTGAATTAAACTAGAAAATAAGTAAAATATTTTAACAATATTGGGAAGAAATGGAACTCAGGATTCCACCAAAACCACTTCTGATTGATTTCTACAATGATTTTTTAACAATTATAGCTCTTTTATTGACTCTGTTTCTTTGCCAAAAGTATAAAACATTAACTGTAAATCATAAGCATGGCGCATCAAAAGCTCTTAAGTCCCAGCATACACCATCAAACAAAATCACAACTAATTAATAAAAATTATAAATCAAATCAATGCAAAAGTCATTAAGAATCAAAAATAGTTACCATTCATTCATGAAATATGGCTTCTTCCATTGTCTCACTGGTTGGGTTTATCTCATCATGCTCAAAACACCTTCAAAAGATTGGTACATAGCTCAAAAAGTGTTTAAAACATGAAAAAATAATAACACAAATAGTTCGCAACGGTGTAATGGTGTTTCAAACCACTGTTTTTACTGTTACACAAGAAAAGTGTTTTCGGCTGAAGATAAACGTTGCAGATGGGTTGAAGGAATCGTCGCCTATTCCATGTTCTTCACGTCTTCAGCAGCAATAGAAACAATTTTCTTCTGTTTTCTTCCTGAGCCTCCCTCCTCCGTTTTTCTTCCATCTGTTGGGTTTATATAGGCTTATTAAGCCCTAACAACCTTTCCAAATCGATCAGGACCCAAAGAAACAATCCCAAACCAACTCAAATTCATTTAAATCCGAATCAGGAAAGGAAACTCTTTTCCGGCCTTTGTTTGATTTTTTTTTCCACCTTGTTTTCCGCGTGAAATCCTTGTATTTGATGTGTGTTGGTCCTCTTTTAGGTTGTTGCTTCAGTTTGGGATAGTAGAAACGCATTTCAATTCCATGAAATACGGTCAGAATCTTCTCAGCAAAACTATTTACTTAAAAGGAAACCTTCCCGCCTTTCTCGGATGTGAATTTAAAAAGGGAATTCCCCCTAACCAAAGTGGGGTCCCTTTAGCAGTTATCCCTGGGTACCTTTATCAATTTTTCTCGGGTGCTTTTATCACTTTTTGAACCGATTTTTCTACAAATATTTATTTCTCAAAAAATACCTACAAAGACATAAAAACCCATGATAAGTGCTAACAAAATAGAGAATACATGACAAATAAGACACAAAAATGTGTCTATCAAACACACAGAACAACAACACAAGTTAGAGACAATAAGTTTATGTAAGTTCATCAAGCTATCATAAACAACTTCATCTTCTCTACTTGAACTCTTCCTTGGATATTAGAGTTCTCCGACTAGAACTCACCAAGCTCTGAACTCATCCTTCTCTGCTTTCCTCCCTAAGATCAACCCTTTTCCTCCTTTGTGACCGAAACAAGGCTAGAACGACCATATTATTGGTTTAGGCTAGCCTTGTATGATTTTGATCTCTCGTATTCTTACGATTTACCTTTTCATCATTTAATATTTTTTTCCACTAACACACTACTTCATTACCTTTTGGGAGACCGTTTATAAAGAATGCAAAGACAAAGATTGATGTTGATAGTGGGACATTCATTATGGAATTTGACAAGGAAATCAACGCTTCAACATATTTGAAGCTATGCGTTATCCAAGCAACGTTCACTATGTTTTCTCCATTGATGTTATTGGTTCGTTAGCACAATGATATATTTGAGCAATGAATATGAACTTGGAGTTGTGTTTCAAAATAACATTGAATTGAACGTCCAAGGCATGCCTAACTTGGACGTTCACATAAAAAAATAGTTGGTGGAGATGTGTGGTGCCTTGACGGCATCACAAGAAGCTCAAACGGATAATATTTCATATATTTTGTTACTCGTAACTGATGAAGTTCCTTTATGTTATGTTGTGCAGGCACCTAAATTAGAACTGAAGCCTGTACCTGAGCACTTAAAGTATGCCTACTTGGGTGATAGGAAAGATCTTCCGGTCATTATTGCAAATAATCTCACAGCAGTACAGGAAGAACGCTTGAATAGGTTTTTGAAAGAGCATAAAACCATTATTGGTTGGACGACTGCTGATATCAAGTGTGGGGCCGATTTACCCAATTTCTAACAGTAAATGGGTTAGTTAGTACAGGTGGTGCCTAAGAAGTCAGTGTTACCGTTGTCAGAAATCAAGATGACGAACTTGTTCCTACAAAAGTTCAAAAAGGATTGGAGAGTGCATATACTACATAAACTCAATTCTACTACCCGAAATGATCACTTTCTTTGCCTTTCATTGATCAAATGTTAGAGAGGTTAGTGGGACATTCACATTATTTCTTTTTGGACGGTCACTCGGGCTACAATCAGATTGTTATTGCACCAGAGGATGCAAGAGAAGACTAAGTTTACTTGTCCTTTTGGTACTTTGCATAGTCAGACGTCGTTTGGTCTTTGCAATGTGCCTGTCACTTTTCAGAGATATATGGTTAGTATATGTTTTGATTACGTGGAATGCATCATTGAGGCATTTATGGATGCTCTTAGTATTTATGGTGATTCTTTTGATATTTTCTTAGAAAATCTTGAACTTGTGATAAAAAATTCATAAACACTAACCTTATTCTTAATTGGGAGAAAATGTCATTTTAAGGTAAACCATGGTATAAGCTTATAATGCTCGGTCACATTGTGTTAGAGCACTGCTCGGTTGAACCCACCAAGCGTTGGTATGTCAAGTTTAGTTCTAAAACTCAAAGTTGCATGAGTAGATTACTAAAAATATCACCTGAAGACATATTGAAGACAAAATAAAAATATCACCCTTAAGTTCAAAGTTTGTCCTAATGCAGTTGGTTGTCTACAATTGTCGACAGTTCTGTTAGTATTCGATTTGCTAATTAATCTTTATAGCTTTCTTCAACTTAAAAAAAAACGTAAAAGAAAGAAGGGGAGGAAGAGAGAAAAGTGACATTATGTTTGTTTTTTGAGTCAAATCTAACTCATCTGGATCTGACTCGTCTGGATCTGACTGAAACCACCTGACTCATCTGGATCTGACTCAATGTGTGTGTTTTGAATCAGATTTGACTCATCTGACTCAAAAATATGTGAGTCAATGGTTTAGTTCAATGAGTCGGGGATATTTCTATATGTGACTCAAACGGTTTCAAGTCAGAGGTTAGATCTGATTCGAGTAACGAGTCATATCTGACTCAAAATTTGAAACAAACGGTCTGACATCTGACTCGATCCGAATCAGGGACCGAATCAGATCAAGATACCGAATCAGATACAAATAAACGGGCAGTGAGTGTTGAGTGGGCACTAGAAAGGGGCCATGCATTGACACACATAGTAGAGCAGCGAAGTATGCACCAACCAGACAATTAAGATATAACAAACACAGGGAATAAGGACTGACGAATGATGAGTCTCTAGGGACTAGGGAGGGAATATCATGGGATAGCAAAATTAGGGACCACTATACAACAATATTCATGTAGTCCTTGACCATTTGTGCTGAGATATACTCCTAATAGACGGCTATCACGTTGATGCCGGTCCCCATCATTTTCCATTTTCACCGCTATGAAGTTACGCACACAAGTTGAATAAGTAATTCCATGTTTTCCCACTTTTATTCTATAGTTTTATAACATGTTTCTGGATGCATAAACCCTTTTCTTGTGATCATAAATATTTGTTCCAATACTTGTTTAAATTTTGGTTAATAAATTGCTTGATTTCGGAAGGATTTTGAAACAAATTCTTGATTAAAATAAAAACACAACGAGACATTAATAACAAAAAATTAATCGACTCAGTTAAAAACTATTGTTCCGTACTATGATTCGTCTTTCGAACAGGGTGTTTTGCTTCGTGAACTGCTCTTTCTTTAGCGAGCGTCCCCGTATAGCAGCCATCTAGCTAAGCCCTAATACCAGGAGTTCACACAGAAGGACAACGCCACATGTGTAATAAGTAAAAACATGTATGATTCAGATTTCAAGTAGTAGGTAGAGAGAGACATTGTGAATTATTATCTTCCATTTTGATGCAAAGGATTGAACTCGGAAAAGGGAGCATGAATATAATACATGATATCTAAGTTCTTTACAACATACAGTTCCTTTCTCAGCAACAAATTTTTGGAGAAAAAAGAATATTTTACATCAACTATAAAAGAAAACTAACTAGTACAAGTCAGAAACCACAAGAAATGCCAGACCTGTAAAACTATGTCATCCAAAACAATGGCCGTGACCAAGAAAAAAGATATTCTGATCTAACTCTAGTATTTGGTGGAGCAGGGAACAAAATTTACTGCGAAGGATGTGGGATGGCAGGAAGACACTCAAGAGAGTAAGTGAGGCCCATTATTGGCAGCAGTTCGAGAGTTGTCCCAATTCCTACCCATTTGAACGTCACGCATAAAATTGGTCCTTGCTTTAGCATATGGAGCATCTCTCGCTGGAAAAGGAGAACACCACACAGATTAGTGAGATAAAAACAATTATATGGGTGTAATTTTTTGATGCACACTTTAGTTACCTGCCATCTGCTGTGTCCGGATGATATTCTGCCGTCGTTTCCAACAACAAATTGAACAAATAAGAACGAGTAGAACCAATATAAGTACACCTAAGGCAACACCAATTTTAGCACCAACTGTCAGATGGGGACCACATTTACATAGTCCGGGTACTCCACAAAGACCTGCATTAGAAGTAAAGCTGTACATACTCACGGTAAGTCTTTCATTCTTTGATAACCAAAATTAATAGATATGTTGCTTCTAATCAATTCAAATGAACGACGATGACATACTTGTAGCTAGCTCTATGAAGAAGTCGTCCTCCAAGTCCGGTGGGGACTTTTCCAGATAGGAAGTTGCTATTGAGATTTCTGCAACACCATGATGAGATTAGGGGCTATTAAGCCAATACCAAATACATTAATTGTAGTCTTTCAGCAAAGCAGATACTTGGGAAATGTTCTTACAGTCTCCGCAGTGAAGTTAATAGGCCAAGGCTTTCCGGAATGGAGCCATTCAGTAGGTTGAATGAGAGATCTCTGCCCATCAATTCTATGCGGTTAGTCACAACGAAGTTCAGGAACAGAAACATAACAATAATTAAGATGTAATTTGTGCAGTTCAAACACTGAATACCAGAAATACTAATACAATCACAAACATGAGTTCAGTCTCAAAGCAGGCATCCCTTTCAGTCTCCCACTTGTGGAAGTTGTATTTACAACAGTGTCACCTTATTTGAGACTGAAGACGATTAATTTATATTAAGCAATGTGAGTACTGCACAACAGAAACCAAATACATTTCTCCATTTCCCATTGAAAAAGAAAAAGAATGAAGCTAGAGTGCTAGACAATCTTTCAATCGAGAAGCCAATAAGATATTACTTAAAAACTATTGTAGGTCAACAGCTTGTGAATATAAGACACACTGTAGGTACTTCGGCAAAACACATAACTTGGAAAATATTGTTAGATTTTCAGCTCTTTAATCATCATAACTTAAACTTGAAGATGATAATAAACCATACTTTTTACTGAATCAGGAATAACCCTAGTATTAACATAATCTACAGTTCATATAATCAGCACCATACACAGTTAATTTACCACATTCTACAGCTTTACAACAGCCTGTAACCAGTTCTTACTATAACCAAACTAAACAACATCATAAACATCACTGTAAAGAAGAACTAGGTAGATAACTTATTAGGTTTTAACCTGGACTTCTATTTCCTCAATGTTTGCCACATGTCTCTCTAACCTTCCCAAGAGTTAGAGAAACACCTCATGGCTACATAGGACAGCTCACTAGTTATCGTTAAGCTAAGCTAAGTCTTTAATGCATGGGTAAACCATAACCAAACCATAACCCAGATTACTACTAATGCGGTTTAGCTTGAGCTAATCAAGGACTAGCTTAAACAAAATTTGATTTGTTGCATAAACCATAAAAAGCCAACAAATACAACCTCAACAAACTTGACGTGACTGTTGAGAAAAATTAAATGCTTAAAGATAAAGTGCTACTCACAGTGTCTCCAGCGATGTTATTGTTCCAAGTGTGGATGGAATTCCCCCACGAATGCTGTTCCCACTAAAGTTTCTGCATATTTTTCACAAATCAAGTAAGCTATAATGAAAATTGAGTTTGGATAATAAATGCGGAGCTAATCTATAGGGAATGACAATGAATCTTCTTCCACTCCGGCATAACAAGACGATCCAGAAAAATGACTTAGGCTCTTAGACCACCATTTAGATAGCAACTAAAGCTATTAAATGAAATAAAATAACTAATGGTCAGAAATAAAGATGTTCCTACTCAAGAAGCTAGAAACGACATGCTATTAAAGACATACATGCTCTGTAGATGGTGCAGCTTGGATATGTCTTTTGGAACATAACCCCTCAGTCCTTGATTATCGAGATCCCTGAAATGAAGAAACAACATTATTAGTGAACCCACTAGCATTTATGACACCAACTTTTCCTTTGTTAGATCGAATAACAGTCTTAAGGGGGTCGATCAGAAAAAGAAATAAAGGTCTTAGGCAAAACAAAAGAATGACAGAAACACTTATCAAATGAGATATCTTTGAGATTTTTACCTGACTAAATTCTCACTTTTTTCATAAACCATAAAACACTAAAACCTAATGAGACAGTATCTTTAAGATACCGAACAAGGTGGAGATAAGCAATTACAGTCCATCTATGACCCATTTGAAGCGAGGCGCGTCAAACAGGCAGTCCACTCCACTCCATGCATGCTGTTGAGGAATACATGGATCTCCATTCCATCCTAAACGTACAGGAAGACCCATGGCTTTCTTTAATGACTGCAAAGCCTTAACTGTGAAACGAATAATGATATCAAATAAGTGATAGTTCACAAACACTTCGGTAGAAATTTCGAAACTTGAAAGGTGAAAAAGAAAACAGCTTAATGAGAGCTGGGAGCAACAACTACTTTCTACATTACCAGAATTGTTTAGGGTTTATTCACAAGTGGAGCAATATCTATTTTTCTCGTCAAAGTAACATAATTAAGAGATCAAAATGAAATAGCTGAAGCAAATCATTCTTGGAAAATAGAAAAATAAAATCTGATTTATCACAACCGGCATGATTAACTAATCTAGCAATTACACAAAAAGAAGCAACAGTAGGACTGCCAGTAGCTTCTCTGCGATAATAATTTTACACAGAAAGTGCATCTTTACAACTTATGATGACGGGTGGTTCTGGCTTAGTGGCTTTATCTTTAGGAATCAATTTCGAGCCACAGGACCAGGGTCCACAGATGATACCCAGAGTTCCCATGAAGCAATTCCTTCACTAATGTGACTATGTGCCACAGTATATTGCTCACATATATATGATCCAAGGGATAATTGTTAGAAGTACGACATCCTCGTCGTGTAGGCCAAAGGAACCATGTGTATATAATACATAGGCAAGCGTACCACAACTATAGTGCATATTTCTTTTGTCATTTCCGAATATGATACCTTCATCATATAGGTTTCGAGACCATGTACGTACATACTGCATAGGCGCAGCGTTTACATTTTTTCTTCTAAATTCAAAATGTACACTGCCTTTTTATACTCTCTAAAGGCCTTGCTGGGAGATTTCAAACAGCTAGGTTTTCGCAATACGTTTTTACATAGAACACAGCTGGCATTTAAGAAAAGCATGCAAAACACTGGCACGAGCCCTAGTTATTGCAAAGCATGGATAAGGACTCAATGAAAACATAAAATGTAATGTGCAGGTTTATGCCAACTATGACAGACTTGGTTTAAAGAGTAACAGGGAGATGGAATTCGTACCTTCGTCAGTAAGAGTTCTGGACTCAGCACGAACAACCTCAAAAACCTCGATTGCGTTGATGATGGCATGAATTGCTTTCGTTGGATGCAAGGTAATCGTTAAACTCCTCCCACTCACAACAACAGTCTTGTTCAGCACAAGGGCAGTGAAAAGATCCCCACTCGTTTTCGTAATGTCAACATCTTTAAATGCAACGTCACCATTTATCAGTACATCAAACACCCTTTGCCCTACACCAGTAACTTGCTGATCAATCTCAGCAAAATGCAACCAAACCGAAAACTTTTTATTCGGCTCCACCTCTATACTATAGGCCAAATCTGGCTGACTATCAGTACTAATAAGTGCAAACTTATAAAGCTGTTCCGGTAATAATTCGGTCCTCCCGACACCTTTTTTATTTTCCTTTCCGTGGAAATATGTTTATCCCCACCCTGACGAAACGTTTGAACACCAAACCAAAATCTATCACCTCCCCAATGATTCCCTTTGTAATCTTCATAAAAAGCAGGTTTCCCAGTACCCAATGTCAATCTTTGAGCAGTTCTCAGAATGGTACCTTGACCCCAATAAGGCCAAAAAAATAAGCTCTATTATCAATTTGAAGAATCTCAATAGAGAGAATAGCTGGATCTCCATGACCAGTACTATGAAACAAACTTCCACAGACCCATCAGGTACAAATACCAATGCTTCAGCAAATGATTGATCCTCGACGCTACTCCAACCAGATTTCAATGAATAAAATTGAGTTCCTTGTACAGAAACATCAAAATGAGGTTCACTTTCAAGATTTAATCCTGAAACTAACGCGAAAAAGATCCTAACGGAGTAATGACCCTGTGGAACTCTATTGATTTTGTAACAATTATTTGGACCATCAGCTAATGGAAAAAATCTTAGGGTTTTAATGGAGGAGAAATGTAACTTGTTGGTGTTGCATTATAAGGTCTACCACCAGTATAAGCATAATCTCTATACCAAAATGTTCTGCTGGTGGTGTATGAATATCGTTTCGAGCTCCGCAGCTAATTCGCATCGCATACGGTTCTATATACATAAACAAAATTCAATCAATAACAATAAAAACATTCAATAAAAGAAGCAACTTCAATTAGAAGCAACTGTAAACAAGTAAGAACAGAGATCTTTAAAGTGCACAAGAATCTAAGACATTTTAGTTCAAGATTTTTGCTTGTTACTTCGGATTAGACCTTGAGAAATGAAACAAAAATAAAATAAAATTTAAAGTACTTACCAGAAGAAGAAAGGGAGAGAGAAGAGAGGAGGATAAGGAGGAGGGAGAAGAAGTGAGGGTAAGCCATGGTAGAGTTGAATCTGCTCATCGTGTTGCTTATTTTGCACCTCAAAAGCTTTCCCACTCTTGCTTTAATGGCTTCAACATGTGCAGGGGAAGAGAGAGAAATGGATGATTGAAAATATAGAAAAGGAAATTTAAGAAAAAAGTTATAAGTAAGTGGACGGAGTGTTAGTCTTTTCTGTGTTAATTGACTAATTTTTAGTGTGAAGTCCAACTAATTAACCTACTAAAATTATCAGTGTGAAGTCCAACTAATTAACCTACTAAAATTATCAGTTGAATTAGTTAGTTAATTCGAGATAGATGTGCTTTTATTCTTTCGACAGTAAAACGCCGATTTAGTTAATTCGAGATAGATGTGCTTTTATTCTTTCGCCAGTAAAACGCCGATTTAGTTAATTCGAGAGATGTGCTTTTACTCTCTCGGCATTAAAACTCCGGGCACGCGTGTGGGAATACAAAAAATTGATGCACAAAGTCATAGTTATTAGAGGATGTCTTATGCAAATTGTAAGCGTCTGAATGTCATGGATAATCGAATATCCGACCGTCTGAGTTCGTACCAAAAATTTAGGATATCATCCGAAATTTCAGATGTCGAATACGGTTACGGATATTTTATCAGATAATTTCTTTTTATTGGATACGCATACATAAATACTACTATCATATAGGATAATCATCCGATATCCAATAACATAAATATATGTACATAAAACTACTTTTATAAGCTAAATTTACCTAATCTTTTCACATGTATTGATAATTTTGTTCTAAAAGAAATGAATGAATGACGATTCATCAAAATTAATTTGGTATTACAATTTTAGAATCACGAGAAGAAGAAGTGATTAAATACATACAACCAGATTAGATATATTATTTTTTCTTATATTAATTATCGGATTATCGGATATCCGTTGGACTGACGCTTTCCTAACTGAACCATCCTTGCTTGAGACATGAAGTGAAGAAAAAAAATCTGAGCTTTGTAGCAAGACAAGACTCGAGTTCTCTTTTTAAGATAGAGTAGAACAGTGGTCCTTAAACTAGGGGTTCAAACCTCTACCTCTACCTCCGCTGTGAGAGGGAGCATAAAAACCATCGGACCATTTGATGCTGATAAGACTCAAGTTTTCGATGGATGCAAGATATGATTCAATCGAGGAAAAATATGAAACTACTGGGACTTTAAACTTTAAAATGAAGGTTCCTGAGTCACGTGATCATTGTTTCCTCACAAACCGCTGGGAGTTATTGGATTATGGCCCGCCAACTTTCCACTAGAGACTAATTATCCAATGAGTAAATAATTCCATGATTTGACATTGGAAAAGGGGGGAAACATATAAAGTCCAATCCTGTTACACACATCGTGGGTTAAATTCTGTGGTGTCCCGACAGGCACAGAAGGGTGGAATTCTTCTGTGATCTGTGGTCTAACAGGTGGGTGGACTTAGGGTGGGTTTCATCCCTCTGTGTCTGTCGGACATACCGTGGGATTCAACCCGTGATGTGTGTATCATTTTCGATGGGAATTATTATGGAATGGACAGAACTCACGGAAGTAAACATCAAGGTGCGAAAGGAAAAAAGAAGATTGATTTGTGTTTCTTTTAATGAAAGTTGCAACATCTTCTTCACTATTGCATACCACTAGGTAATGGTCGACTGGTTTTCTATAACAGTATGATTTCTTTTTACTATTTTTAGTACAAGATGGTTGTATGTCAACAAGAGCATATCATGTTAAAGATTTTACGTGGAAGTTTTATTTTATGGCGCATACATTAATTAAATGTCCCTAGAAATGGACCACTTCAAAAATACCTCTTTTTATTATAATTAAAACCCTATTATTGGGGCTGCAGACTTTTTTTCATGAGGGTTGCAGTGGATTATTGTGTCCAAATTAAGGATATGGGGTGACCCAATCTGGTTAAGAAGTCTTATTTACTCTTTGGTTAGTATTATGATTAGTGTTACTACCTTACTACCCTTCCATAATAATTGAATCTAAACCTAAATCTAAAAAAAAAACTAAAACTTAAATCAAACTTTTCTCTTTCTCTCTTCTTCTTCAAAAACCGAAAGCAAAACCCATCCAAAATCTTCCAAAAAAGGTTTACGGTTGAGTCGTGTAGTTTTTCCTAGTCGTAAACATAATTGTGAAACTTATTTTTCCCCATTCTTTACTTGTTTGTAATATTTTTAGGAATCGAGCAAAGTGGTTGGTCAAGGACTTGAGTTGTTCCATTGACACTGGGGATTTGTTAAGTGTTGAAAAACAAAGAACACTTCTACAAGGGCTTAAAGATATAGCTAAAGAGATAGCTAAACCTGACAAGGATGTCCAAGAGAATGTTGTCATAGTGGATGAATGACCTATGGAGTTTTTGAACCTTGTTGTTTTTATCTTTTGTTATCTAAGACTTCCTTTGTTGTAGTATGGTTGATTATGGATTTAAACATTGCCTTTGGTTATATTTGTTGTTTTATTATGAATATAAAGTTATTAATATAAATTGAATGAATGGATTGTAGTTTGTTTTTTATTGTTAAGGGATCCAAGGTATAAATAGTTAAAAAAACTCAACTCATGGTCATTTACAACTAGGACATCATTGATAAAACCTAGCCGTAAAAGACGCATATGTAAATCCAGGGTCACTTACGGCTAGCACCAGAACATTATCCAACCGTAAGTGACCCTGACTTTAGTTTACGGCTAGGAATCCTAGACGTAAGCCTGGGAATCAATAATCTGATTCAGATTTACGGTTGGAAATGTGAACAAACCTAAACATATATACTATTTTGTTGTGTCTACGGCTAGGTCGATACACTCATGTCCTAGCCGTAAGTAAATAAAAAATTCAACAAAAGTGCTTTTGTTGAACAGTAGATTTTCTCCTAACGGACAGATTTTTTAAAAAATCTAGTCGTTGGGTCTTTCATATATATATAGAAGAAGTCTTTTAGTCTTTTTCAACATAATCCTCACTTCCCAATTTAGTTTCTGCTTTATCCAAGAAAATACAATCATGGCTTCTACATTCAGCGCCGGAGAAGATGTTGCTATTGTTCGGGCATGGGTGACTGTGATAAAGTTTTACTCAGGTCGAAGCAGAAACGTTTCTCACACCATGGATTCTTTTTGGAACTGTGTATTTCACATTTTTGTGGCGTTAGATGGGAATAGAGGTTCAAGAACAATGAATGGAACCAAGGCAAGATTCAAAATGATTTATGATAAATGTGATTTTGTGAGAAGGGAATTCTTTTGGTTAAAGGAAACTTATCCTCAAATGCCAAGTGGAAGACGAGTAAGTATCTCAATAAGTTGTTTATAAAATCCGATTTGAATAAAATAATCTAACTTATTGTCCATTTATTTTTCAGAAAGATGGGGATCTTGAACGATATCAGCAAACCAGTGGGGAAATTTGCAGCCATCATGAATGTTATAAGGTCTTGGAAGAAAAAAAATTGTGTTTCAACATAGAATAACTATTTAAGTGTAATCTAATGATCTGGTTAGTTCTTTTCCCTTATTGTAATGTCCTTATTTCGATCAATGAGAACTGTTATGAAAGAGTATTAGAGTTTTATTTGTGAATATACAGACACCCAGGGCAACTTACGGCTGGGTTTTCCACATTTGCTAACCGTAAGAGGCCATATTGATGGTTACGGTTTGGATTACTAGCCGTAAAATAACTTACGGCTGGGTCGATATTGTATTTCCTAGCCGTAAGTGACCCTGTTTTTTGACTAAACCACACTTTATTAGGTTTTTTTTCAAAAATAGAGTCGTTAGAACACTAGTTAGGTGGGTATTGATTGAAAATAGAGTCGTTACAATAATTGGGTGGTTTTTTTTATGAAAATTAACTATACCTATATATACTCAATTGGCCAAATCAAAATAACATTTTCTACATCCACATTATCCATCCAAAACTTCTACATTCCTACTTTAGTATACTTCAAAATGGGTCAACCAACTTTTTCTTTGAATAAAGATTTATCTCTTTGCAAAAACTATATACTATGTTATCCAAGTAGAGGAGAAGAACGAAGACAAGGTGGTTTGGTCAGTCTTAGTTATTAGAAAAAATTTCACGACAACTTCTATAGCGACACCGGTAACACTAATAACTGTAATATGCCTAATTTATTTTGTCGATTTATGGATATACAAAGACAAGTGAAGAAAAATATGGGTTTAATTCGACTTTGTAATGAACTTCGACTTGAAGGTGAAACTGATGATGAAGTTGAATACTCGAACCTCATTTTGCTATCCTTAAGGACTTCTTCATATTTCGTATGAGATATTAAACTTTTAAAGGGCAATAATTGTTTTAAATTATTTACTGGGATAAAATAGTGTTTAATGAATGGAGTATATTTACAATTTGGATTAAATTCGATTTCAAAGTAATAGAAATTTCAAAATCCAGGGTCACTTAGGCTAGGAATTTCCTATTTTGCACACTATCGACCTAGCCATAAGTTCATGTTATTTGTATCTAAACATGTTGCTCAGGTTTACGGCCCGGTTTAGCCAAAAACCTAGCCATAAAACCTCAAATTTACAGTTTTACTGTTGGGTTTTCTAGTAAACCTAGCCGTAATTGTTCAATTTCACAGTTTCACGGTTGGGTTTTCAAGTAAGCTCATCCGTAAATTTCTCTAAATTTTCACATTTTACTTTTTCATTAATGTAAATTTGGGGAATCCATGACACAATTTTCCAAAATATAATCTCATTCATAATGAGTGATTTAAAATATATATCTTATCGTATACTCAATACCATTTATCACATCTACTCAATTACACATGGTGGTTCTTTTGGTATCGACATGTTCATCGCATTCCAAAGTTCAAATTTATGCTCAAACCTATAACACCAACCCTTGGAGATATCAGTGTCATACGCTGCCCTCAAAGGAGGCAATTGGCTATCTTCTTTTAATTGGAGACCGAATAAATGACATCTTCGTACATGGGACATGAAAACTCTTTTATTAGAAAATTATTCTACATAAGTTGTTTTGGTTGATGCGATTGTACACACGACTGTGAGCGCAAAATAGTGGACGACGCAAGAGAATGCTTCGGCGAGTAAGTGGACGAAAATCGGCATGGACATCCAATAATCACTTGTGACGTTTGCGTTGCAATTTAAACGCCTTTCAAATGCAACGAACTTTTCCTCAATGTACGCCTCTTGTTCATCTTCCCTTATCTCATCATTGCCTTGTAGAACTCCGGCTATTTTCGGAGTTCACACAACATATTTTGCATTATGTAGGTACATTCGTCAACATTGTTAGTTTCGGTCCCTCTATAAATTTTAATTGTTCTGTACAAACATGGAAACCACAATTCCCATCACCATCAACATCGTTGGTTGCTTTGATATAGCGCCGAATGATTTCGGGAACATACTCCAAGTATTCTTCGTAAATAATGTACCCAGTTAGGTAAGTTTAACCTTTCTCATCTCTTGGGGGGCCTTCCATCGTTCCTCTTGCTATACGAACAGTCACCTTCTCACAAATTGATGTTATCATTATCGGATTTTTTTCGACCGCCGAAGCTTTTCCTTTAACATCAAACATCTTTCTTGCTAATTCTTTGATAGCAATTTTAGAAGAATCAACTTTAAAGGTTGAACTTCCTTGGGAGGAAAGATCTGGATCTTTTCCTTTTACATATCTAATGCTTGGTCCGCATTCTTTCGTTTTACTCCGACTCTGTTTGTTTCTAGTCGTACCTTCTCCTTTCACATCCTCCTCCTTATACAAGGCTCTCAAGTGCTCAAAACCCCAAGGCTCTCTTTGATTTGAAACTCCCATTTTTGTATTCTTTTTCAGCAATTTTGTATTCTCTTGGACCATTTTCTTCGCATATTTTCTCTCTTCTTTCCTTGTCTTTTTAGTATTAGGCTTATCCTTTCCTTGTCTCTTTGTTGGTTCCATAATATCATCTCTAGTGAAAGGGCGGTTAAATTTACATAACTTGTACAACCAAATTTGTCTTTGGGATGGATTCAATGAAGCGTACTTGTCAAACAATTCTTTGTGAGCCTCAGTGTCGCAAAACATATCACCTAAGCCTTCATTTGGTAATGGATCGTTGAATGAAAATTGTTTCCAAAAAGGATCCATATCTTCTATTGGGATCACATTATATTTGTACCTAGCTATCACATGCCGGCATGGAAGTCCCAAAGCCGACATGTCAGGAAAAATACAATCTTCACCCGAAATGGGCGTTTTCATCTCATCAACTTCGCCCATTATCTTCTCAATGTCCCAATGACTGACATAGTATGTTATTCCTCATAGACAAGGGTTTTCCAAATAGACAACATGCTTTCTAGATCGGCTAAATTCAAAGATCCCTTGGATTCGTTCGAGATCATGCTTGAAGTAGTCTTCCATAGCATCAAACAACATATAAATCCACCATCACACCCATTTAGCTTCCTCTTGAATTGATTGTTAGATGACTCGACCGTGTTAGTCGCTTTGTTATCATAGTGTTTATGTTTGTTTGACCACGCGCTAACAAACTTTTCTTTATGGGGATCCAATAATTGTTTCTTCAAATACTCTGGAACATCCGGGTAGCTTCCCAATGGGCCATTATCATATAATCATTTTGAAAGTTTCTTTTGTCATCGACCAAGTCAAAGCATCCCACTCTAAGCTAAAACTAGCCCATTTTACCTTGGCTATTTTGTCGCTTTCCTCGAATTTATCTTTCTCCACTTGTTGTTTCTCTATCGGTAGTTTGTTAATCCTCGTCATCTCTATTTTCCTTGGTGGTACAATTTTGGTCTTGCAATTATTTTGGACATTATTCAATATATGGAACGTGCATAGATGATGATGTATGTCGGGAAAAACACGCTCTATCGCATTCATCAATTCTTTCTCCTTATCCGTAATCACCACCCTAGGAGTATAGCCCCTTTGTAGAATAAATTTACCTTTTGTAATGCCCACATATAAATTTATTCCCTCTCATCTTGTAAAAAACAAAACCCAACACTAAAAGGCGACTTCGTCGATGTTTTCTTGACAAAGTTCAATATTGGCATCTTATACTTGTTCGTTTTATACGTGCGATCCATAAAAAGAATTTAACAGAAGCATCTTGCCAATGTTACAAACTTCGGATGATCCAACATAAGATATATCACTTCCCCTTTCTCATACATTACCGTGTAGTTCGCCTTTTCCCCCAAATAGAATAATTATTACATAAGTTCTGTAGTTTTCCATTGCTCACTTCTCAATTTTTATCTTGCATTATAGATGGTAGTCAAGGTATATGAGTTATTCTTGTTTAATATCTTCATACCACAAAGGATATCAATAGGTCTTGTGCGTTGTTGAGTCAACACATGTACTAACTCCATCTCTTTGGGGTTGAGCCTTGCCGCGTAAGGATGGTTGATCAAACTCTCCGAAATTGGGTGGTTATGAAATCCCGACACCACCTCACTCATAAACCACACTTTCTTGGTCTTGTTGTACTTAAATTGAAGATTAAAAGGGAAACCGCTCTTCTTTGTATGATGCACTCCACTCTTTTTTAGTACCTAAAAGTTAATCCCAGGCAAAAAAATGTACTGTAGAAGTACTTTATTTAGATTCGGAAACCAAAATCATGCAGAACAAGCCTAAACCACGATAGTAGCTGTTATGCCCTGCTTCGGTCACGATGAGAGGAAATGGATTCATCTTAGGGGAGAGAAGCAAAGAAAGTTGAAGGAATTATGTGTGTTGAATGATGTGTAGAGTTGCAGAATTATTGAGAGAAATTACATATCTTATGAGAATTGTAAGCTTGTTGTGTTTCTGAAATGGGCTGAGTAGCCTATTTATAATAGTAAAGAGTACACACGTTTCTTTGTAAAGTTGTGGAGATAGTGAAGAGATGGAGATGTGGGAGTTGTGGGATTAATGGTTTAACCGCCTTGGTGTTGATGGTGGATTTTTGACAAGGAGGGAAATTATAGTATTGATTTTCGCTAGACTGCAGAAGCACAAAATAAATATACATAATTTTTCTGACAAGCATCAGAATTATGAATATTACTTATATCCCTCATTTTGGAAGAAAATCGAGAAGAGATACTCAGCTCCTGAAAAAATTAGCCTTGTAGCTCGTTCTGCATATATACACATCACAGAAATTTCAGAGCCGTAATCAATTGAGTCCTCGTTATTTCATACGCATCTACGCGAACTATTTGTATAAGACAGAACACGATGATTATACGAAATTGCAAACATTCAGAATAGAGGCTAAGCGATATCTGAATAAAAACGTTAATTAGATGCATACCATCTAATTGTAGAGTCGCATCAAGCATAATTTAAAGTTGCAAACTTTCACGGCTGAATCTCTTGAAAATGTTTTGTACGCACTGCATACAAATAAGCATAAAATGCTAAAAGAATCTCGTACAATTGAGAAACTCTAAACAGGCCATAAATATGGCCACGACATTAATAAATATCAAAGTTAGTGGTGCATGGCCAATAATCATGGTACTAGCAAGTGCTAGCCTGGGAGAACCCTAGTCACACTTTCAATACCAATAAGTGGCACACCATGTGCCAAAAAGCCAAAAAAAAAAGTCAAAAGGCTAGCAAAGTGCGTGTCAAACAGGCCATAGCGCCATAAGTGCTGAGAAGCGCTAGTGTTGGGCTAAGCTCCAACCCTAACTCGTTACCGCTGGCCAATGGCGCAAGTGATGCACTAATCCCAGTACTAACTTGTTAGCCCTGGCCTTCTTCCTAGCACCATTGCTGGCATTTTCCTTCTTTTTCCGGTGCTAACTTTGCTAGGCATTTCTAGTAAAATTGTGGTTAGTGCTAGCACCATCCTGAGTTTACTACTCCACCAATTATTACGGGAAATAAAATCATGTTACATGGGGGATAATTCATGTAGTTTTGGTCAGGCGGTTACAACAACATATGGAGTGGTAACACCCTATGATCTGGAAGTTACAATGTAGTGGTAAAGCTAGAGTAGTTGACAGGATAATGGAATCGTGGTTTTCCAGAAAATTCCAGGGATAATGGGCGGTAATACCATTATCCCCACGACTTGCACTAGTCCATATTTTCACTACTTCCACTACTTTACAAGGAAGAGATACGCGTGTTCCCAAACTATTATAAATAGGCTCATTGGCGCACTTCAAAATCACAACAAGCTTACAATTTTCATAAGCTCTGTGATTTCTATCAATAGTTCTGCAACTCTACACACAAATCAACACACAGAATTCCTTTAACTTTCTTTGCTTCCCTCCCCTAAGATCAACCCATTTCCTCTCATCGTGACCGAAGCAGGACGAAACGGCTACTATTGTGGTTTAGGCTGGCTCTGTACGATTTTTGTTTCCGAATCTAATTAAAGTACTTCTACAATACACTGTTTTGCCTAGAATCAATTTTTAGGTACTAACAATTAGAGACCATAGTGGGAGATCAATCTCTCGGTCACAAATCTAATTTTTCAACTATATGAAAATCAATTCTTCAATCACTCAAAAATGGTGGATCTCAGATCAGGTTCAACAACTAATCCCAATTCAAGTTCAAAACCCACTTCAAATGATAGTAACACCAGTGGTGGAGCTCCAGAAATTGTTCCTTAAAATAATACCACTGAAAACACTAAAAATCCTCTTCATACTACTAAAGGTGCCAAAAACAAGGAGTAGGCACCACCTACCATGGATGATTTGATGAAGCGGCAAGATACCTTGGTCGAAACTCAAGTATCCATGGCCACTACCCAGAAGGAAGTTCTCACTTTTCTTACGACTCTAACGGAGCAATTATCACCAGAACATCGCCATCCTCAAATGAAAAAAGCTAAGAACACAACTGCCGGCGGTGCCAACACGTCGAAAGCTAATACCTAGGAAAATGACGAGGCACATATTATCACTGATCGTGTACCAGAAAGAAATCAACCACACAAAAATTTCGTCACTTCTGAAGATCTTGAAAGACTCCTACGAAATCGTGGAAATGAAGATTCATCTTCATTACACCAACATCAACCCCCTTACAGAACTGAAATCCAGAGGATTGCACTGCCAAACGAGTATTCTTCTCCCCCATTCTCATTGTACGATGGCACCGGGAATGCTCGAGAACATATTTCTCGATTCCTAGAATCACTAGGAGTGCATGAATATAACCAAGTGTTGCATCTCAAGGAATTCTCCAAATCCCTTACGGGAATATCTTACACCTGGTACAACAATCTATCCCCCAATAGTATTTCCAGTTGGTCTCAGATGGTCAATGTTTTTTACAAAAATTATTTCTTCGTCTTTGAGGAAATCACTTTCTCGGATCTGGGAAGAATGTTCCAGAGGAACAACGAGCACCCCAACGAATACGTAAAGAGGTTCAGAACACAAGCTTTCGACTACCATGACCATAATATAACTGAAGAAGCATTAACGATATGATTCATGTCTATCGTGCTTTATTAGAAAATTTACGATTTTAAACATTCTCTGAGTTACACGAAGCCGCCAAAAGATCGGCAACGAATGCCCCAACATTGTTGGAAAGAGCGAAGCCCGCCAGAGAGAAATCCATGGAGACACTCGTGGAAGTAGACGCCTGGTGAAAAAACAACATTTTACCCAACACTCCATAGGTGTTGTTAATGAGGAAGGAGGAAAAAGGAAGACAATTTTTAAATCAACGTCGCAGATTAAGCACGCCGCGTCAACTTCAACAACAGGCCCAGTATCAACTCAAGGACAAGGCTCGACCGAGACTTCACGTCAACCACGACAAACCAAGACGGATCTGACAATCCCAGATTTCCCCTTTCCCATGGAGGAAGTCCTCGAACTGAATTATGGGTGCAAAACGGAGATATCAAGTTACCACATGTACGACATCCTCCCACCAAAGAGCATAAGTCCAATCTGAAATACTGTTCACTTCCACAGATTCGTCAACCATCCCACCAATGAGCGCAATGGCTTAAGGAGTATCTTCAAAGAAAATATTGACTCAGGAGAACTATGCCTGGGGACTGAAGGCGTCCACAGAGATCCTCTCCCGGTCAGAAGCTTTATCTCTATGGGGACTAAGTCAACAAAACTTTTCAATCCATGATGAAATGCATATGTGAACTCCTTTACTTATCAAAGACGCAACAAAAAGATATTTTTACCGCCCTCAATCGTGTTGTATCGGGTAAGCGTCTATTTTTTTTCCGAAAATGACACTGCATATTCCAATTCCGCTTCAGACGTGGTTATCCAACACAATGAGAAGCCTAGCTGAGGATTGTTTACCATTGTATTCCTCAAGGATACCGAGTTCGAGCATACATTGATCGACACAGGCACTGACATCAATATCATCACTATCAAGACTCTGAGAGCTGCGGGGATTTCTAGGCACGAAGCTACGCCTTCACCAACTGTAATAAAAAATTCTGAAGGGAAGTCCAGGAGTGCCTACGGCTACATCACTCTTGAAGTAAAAACAGGTGAAACCCGAACACATGCCAAGTTTCACATTATCAAAGAGGAACTGAGTTATGACATGATTCTGGGACACCCGTGGGTCCGTAACAACAAGATAGAAATGAATTTATCTCCTTTACCAGCGCCCACACCTCCGAGACTTTCAAACAAGCCGTCCAATCCAAAGATTCTTTATCAGACGAGTTTCGTCGTACGGTGAATCTGGATACGAAGCAGTTACCAGAAGAAGACATGGCATCATATGTTCGAATGTTTCACATACAAGTAAGTCACACCTAGGGTTGTACATGGTAACGGTTATCCGCTGAAACTGAACCGAAACAAACCTTTTAGGATAAAACTGAACCGAACCATTTACTAATAGTTAGGTTTTGGTTTAAAAAGTTAAGAACCGAGACTTATGGCTTTGGTTTTGGTTTGATGCAAAACCGAACCAAAATACCAACGGTAAAACCGATTATCTAGATCGTTGATATAATTTCCTCTAAATATAATCTTGACCGTTCATAATTTTTATACCTTACTCTCCTTAGTTCTCACTTCGACATTCAATTATCATCCTCTTATTCTCTTCTATCACCACAACAAAACCATTCATGGATGACAATCGCCACCACTTCTTCTTCTTTCATTAAACACCACCTTTTTTTTTCTTTTTTTTCCATCACTTATCTTCTCTTCTTTACTTCTCTTTTTTTTCTTCGCAACATTAATCTTCACTTCATCACTACTATTTCAGTAGATTTAGACAACCCAATTGATCAATTTCTTCATTAAATGGTATGTGATACCATTTGATTTAACTTGTGTTACTAATTTTTCATGATTTAAGTTTAGAAATTCAAAAATTAGGGTTTAGTAAAATTGATTTTGCAGGATTCTGTTGCTCTAATCGAAGAATCTCAATCAACACCAGTAAGTTCTTGCTCAACTGTTTGTTTTAGTTTGTGCTGATCAAACTAATTTTGGTGGATAAATTGATTTATTCTGAATTGTTTTCGTATGATTCATCAAATTCACTAAATGTGTATTTTTTTAATTGTTTTGAATAAGTGTTTGCTTAAATAATTGCTGAATTTTATTTGTTTTCTTACAGATAGGCTTAGAAGAGTTCTTTCTTTACACCACTTAATTGTATGTATGCATGTTTATTGTTGTTGTTGTTGTTTTATAAGATGCTTATGTGCTATGGAGAGAACAACTAATGTTATACAATGTTTGCACCATTTACTGAATCATCCTGTATAGGATCACTAGTTTCTCAATGTTAAGTTTGCACAAACTTATAAAGTTAAAGATTTAGTCAGACTCGTAATGCTTCTTGGATTATATCTTTTCTTTTTAAACTCTACGGAGACTCGATCCCCAACCGGGACTAGTTGGTAACACATATTAATCAAAATTATTGTTGATGAGCTAGGAAATTAGTTGTGGGCACGTCCCACATTCTTTTGACTACGTTTATGTTTTGATTTTTCTTTTACAAATAACTGAGAAATTTTATTTTGTTTGATCATTTCAATTAGGTAGAAAGAACGTCAAATATTTAAGCTTCAATATATAAATATTCTTGTTCGACTCATTCATATCGTGAATTACTTCAATATATTTAGATCAATACCACATGATTTATATGCAGAGAAACATACAAATTCTATGATTGGAAATGTTGGTGGTAGTCATAAGTTGGAAATGGCCATCAATGCTAAATGATTCTCAAATATTAAATTTAAATCTGTTCTAAATGATTATTCACTTATTTGTCACTTGTAGAATTTTTGGCCACTCTCTCTAAGTCCACGTTCATACATATAATAGAAGATGAAGATTAATGAGTACCTCCATGTCATTAACAAGGTATTTATTCTCTGCCCATATTGTATTGTTCTTGTTCTATGATCCATTTTTATATGGATTTTCAAGGGACTTGAATGTACTTTCAGCTGTATGTTATTTTGGTTTCTTAAATATTGTTATATCTTTGGATATCTTATAGTTGGTCTTTGCACTATTAAAAGTATCAGATGCAAACAGATTTGAGTGACCTTCAGATAGTATTGTTTCAGTTCCGTAAATGAATCTGTTTGTTCTCCAACTTAAACTGACTGACTAAATTTTGTTCTTTGAATTTGATACAGATCAAAGAAGGTTTTGCAGAAGGAAAAGATATATGGTTTCGGTTATGTCTGCCATGGGAGAGGTCCAAATCTGTGTTGTTAAGGACATATCTGGATCCAAATAGAGAAGGATTTTTAGACTTTTTTACTACAATCTTTGTTGGTTACTTCATGTGGAGAGAAGATGTGAGATTAAGTATTTAGTGGCTATTATTACTGCAATCTTTTTTTTTTTAGGAAGACAAGATCGTATAATTATTAGTTTTATAAATATAGTTGAATTAGTAAATTACTCCTACTAAAATTAGTAAATTAACGGTTATATGAAATTGTTGGTTGTTGCCTGTTAACTATTGTTGCTTAGAATTTTTTTAATTTTTTTTTGAATTGTTGTTAATCGGTTTACCATAACCGATGGAATAAAACCGAAACTGAGTCGGCTCGGAACCGAACCGAACCGATTATTAATGGTTTGGTTTTGTTAATGGAAACTAATAACAGACTTATATGGTTTCGGTTCTGGTTTGAGAGAAAACCGATCTGAACCGAGCCATGTACAACCCTAGTCACATCCAACCAACTCCCTTGCAACTAGCAACCCCACCCTATCAAAGCTTGGGGACTTGACCCGGATATCAACCCTACTCTGAATCAGCAATGTGAATGGGAAGCTGATCCTTTTCAAAATTTTATCAAATGGGTATGGATTGTATCCACTAAAGATAAGGAAATTAATAGCCCGGTTATTCAGAAGACATGTCCTAAAGTTGAGGGGCCTGAACCCAATACCTTCCATGTCGGAGATATGGTGAAAAAGATAACATCCTCTCCTGAAGAAGAGTCATATCTCATCACCGAAATCTTAATCGGCGGTTACTACAAGCTTCTCAATACTGACAAGCCAGAAGGGGTAGTCATACATTGCAAGTGGTTGACAGCTCACAACGCCTAAAGCATCTCGTCACCATCACACTTTATTTCCCTGTTTTATGCAATATTTGTAATTCCTCCAAAATGTTTGCAATATCTTGCATTCATGCTTAAGATTTCAATTCATTAAATCAAGCAAAGTATTGTTTCCTTTCAAAAAAATATATCCTTATAAATTATTCAGAAATCTCTATCTACTCAAAAATCCCAAAATAAAACCACAAAAAGCCATATGACTCAGAACCTATGAGAAATTAGGAAAACCTAGAATAAAATCCTTGAAAAATGGCTCAGCACCTTCAATATATGCTTTCCCCATTTCCTCAAGCTCCTTAGTTGCAAGCTTCAACTCCCGAGAAAGTCTATCAACTTCACATTTAACCTTGGTGACGGTCTCCAAGCTACAAGATACACCTTTCTCCTGCAAATACTTTTCGATAGGTTCAAAATAACGACGAAGCCATGCGACATTAAGCTCGTCTATTTCTTCCTCATCCAACGCATACTTCCAGTCTTGAAGAATTATCTCAGAGATTTCTCTATAGGGAATAATAATCATCTCATTCACAATTAGCAGCAGAGCAGATACATTCGATGATTTACAGGATTACCAACGAAGAAATGGTTAAATTTCTTCCATATCTTGGTGTACAACTCAACATGGTTGGAATGAACAGTAAAACCCTCAATGCACACGTGTTTGTGTCGAATCCTATCAAACTTGAAGTTGAAGCTAACTCCAGCGTTCAGATACTCAACCTGAACAATCTCCATTATACCAGCATTCTGTACAATGGTACCACTTGGAGTGCTTTCTCCAACAGTCGCGTTAGGAGGAACCTGTTCAGGATTCTGGGTAAAAAAAACAAACATCACAAGCAATATAGTTCATGAAGCATTATAAAGTAAACTTACTTGAAGCTGCGACAATCCATCTGAAGAAAAAGGAATCCTATAATGCGATTCAACACAAAGTTCTTCATCTTCAGCTTCAAAATCTTTAATTCTTCAGCTTGGAGCGATTCTTCAGGTCCATGGTCATTTCGACCTTCTTCCTCAGTATTTCCAACCATATTAGTACTTCCAGATACTAGAGTATTTGTACTCCTGGTCATCTAAGAATGGAGATTACTCACAAGAATCAGAATTCATTAAGTGTAGCAAGACGAAGATTCCTACAACTCAAGAATTTTCAGGAGAAACTTCACTCACAACATAAGGTGCTGAGGAGCCAATAAAAGATGGGACACCAAACTTGAAAGGTTGATCACTCGAGTCACCCTGACTAATTACACTCCCAAACTGAACAAAAATATTTTTCAAAAGAAGATATAGGTTTATTTCATAAAAAAAGAAAGAGTAAAAGGAGACACAAGGCGCGTACCTTCTTCTAAGGACGGTCTCCACTTCCAGGCATTACTACCCGTAATCTTTTGTCCCCAGAATGAGAAGTGATACTCGCCATAATATCATACATAAAGTGCTTTGGGAACCACTGCAAGAAACAAATCAAACATCCAGTTGCTGAATAAAAGAAAATGATTAAACAAAGAATGATTTCAAATACATGTGTCAAGTTAACGATCGAATCGCGTCTCGAAATAATTTTCAATTTTGGCCGATCTACTAACTCCTTCTCAGAAGGCTCACTACGTACCTCAGAAGACTCACCACACACGAATTCCTTAAGAAAGGGAAGTTGTGCGTTCCAAAAACTGGCGTATTCATTTGTAACACATCATTTTCTATCGGCCTGGAAGAAAAGAATACTTCGACCAGAAATGGTGTGGGCACCCTCAGATCGTTGAAGCTTGTATATAGAAGTCGCCTCAGTACGGTAGTGAGGAATAGATTGATTAAATCCCATTTGTCGAGCTGCCCTATCAATATTATAACTCTGCATGATATACTTGTCAGAGCGAATATCAAGAATATCTCTTGGAGTGCAACTATTCACAAAAGTGGCCTCGCCAGCTATAGCAATATTACCCTCATCACCCGGGCCAGAACATAAAATAATACCAGAACTCTCAACAAAAGAATCCGGTGGAACCACGTGTGGAAGCCTCGAACCCCAAGGTTTGAAATTTACCTTTTTCTCATTATCCATTAAGCTAACAAGACTAACAGAATAAGGTTTCTTCTTACTCCAACGGAGTATTCTAGCATACTTTATTTCTGATCTTGGGAAAAAGGGCTTGGTCTTCGGCGCATATTCAGGAAAATGTTCTCATAGCCAGGCTTGCATAAATATAATAGGGATAAAAGATCCCACCTTGGTATATCCATTGGAAATTTTCATATCACGGATAAAAGAATCCAGATGAGAGTATAAAGAGCCTAGAAACAAGTTACCAAGAGGAAGGGTTTTTCCACTAGCGAGCACAACAGCAAGCGGAACAAGTACATACTTCAATTGACCTCTAGGAGAATCTTCAAACACATCTCTGGAAATCCAAAGTATAAGGAACGCTGCAATACACAAAAGATTGTCAACTGCAAGGTCGTTAGCACTTGTACCTCCTTTCCACCAGTAATCAATCCAAGCTGAATAATTCTTGTTATTGCAACTGTCAGACTTCGGTAGAGCCGCTATCTTCTGAATAAGGATGACATCATTGTTCTTCTCCTCGTCAGACCATTCAAGTGGAATACTACCAATAACGGGCAGTTGCATCAATACTCCCACGTCCTGCAAAGTGATGGTTAATTAACCCCAAGCGCATACTGCTGAATGGATTGGACCATACCAATGAGAAGAAAATACAAGCATACCCTTCGTGTCCTTATTAAGCCTCAAAGTCTCAGATACTCGCACATCATGGAGTATCTTGGCATTTTCTAGAACCATTTTCACTTGAGGATTCTCCAATATAACTTTAGCCTATTCTGTCCATTCAGGCAAAAGGATCTGGAACGTCTTAAAATCAACAAATGAAGGCATGTGTTCTCTTCTCTGCAAACAACTCCTAACAACAGCTTACGGATAAATACTATGAAGCTGAGGACGACTATTGATGTTCTGAATAAAATTGCCAACATAACCAGGACCATCAGCCTTTGCGAAAACACCGTTAAAGAACTCATCATGAATACTGGGAACATCATCTAAATCACATCAGAATTTTCACTTCCACTATGACTAGAAGCAGTGGTAACATTATCCTTCTGATTGATAGACATCTACAATAGGTTCGCATAATATTCACGTCAACAGCTGAGCAATCATGTGCAAGGTATGGTTCTATTTTATGTAAATACATGCTTATATGTATAAATTAAAATCAACATCCAGGAAAATTGCTACAAACTCTAGCGTACCTAGTTAAAGCTCAACAACGCTGCAGTGAAGCCAATGAAGAATTATCACAATTAAAGACAAGAATTGTGAAAGCGAGACTCACCTGCAAGAGGAAATCATTACCAAGTCAGTAGCATGCTTATGCAATCAAACAAGCGAGGGCAACTGAGCTAGTGAAGTTAGTGAAGTTAGTACTCATGTAGAAAATGTGATTATTTACTCACGTAAAAAAAAAACTTTTGTGTGAACGAGCATTAAAATCAAAATAAATAAATAAATATATATATATATATAACTCGTAAAAAAATAAAAAAATACCTGGTCGGTGCCGAAAACCGGCAGGAAGTCGCCGGCGGTGATTGGCCGGTGGCTTCAACGGGAGAAGAGTTGTTGCCGCTGGACGGAAAGAGGTGGGAGGCACTGGAAGAGATGGGAGGCGCTGGAATTGGTGAGAGAAAATAAAAATAAAATAAGGGTATACTCCCTTTTTATAGTGATTGGTTTCCAAATTTAGGTCAAACAAGGATTTCTTAATTAAAACCATGCCCCCGTGCTGCACACGGGTCAATTTTGGTCTCTCCACCATATCAATCATCCATGCCTCGCTAATTGATGCTCCTCATACAATTACATATCATCTCACATGCACTACTACATCAACTAGTACTTCGTCAACAATTATTTGACATCATCAGAGCGTTATCAAATAAAGACATCTGGTAATTTTTTGACAAACTAAAACTTGTTGATTTATTTTATGATGGTAAATAATAAAAAATCACCATCTAGTGCTTACCACGAAACACATTATCGTCCGCGCTAAGCAGGGGACTTAATATGGATGGTGGATTTTTTACATGGGAGAAAATTGTAATACTGCTTTTCGCTAGACTACAGAAGCACAAAATAAATATACATAATTTTTCTGACAAGCATCAGAATTATGAATATTACTTTTATCCCACATTCTGCAAGAAAATCGAAAAGGGATACTGAGCTCCTGGCAAAATTAGACTTGTATCTCTTTTTGCATAAATACGCATCACAGAAATTTCAGAGCGATAATCAATTAAATCCTCGTTATTTCATATGCATCTATGTGAACTATTTGTATAAGATAGAAAACGCTGATTATACGAAATTACGAACATTCAAAATAGAGGCTAAGCCATATCTGAATAAAAATGCTAAGTAGATGCATATCATCTAATTGCAGAGTCGCATCAAGCATAATTTCAAGTTGCAAACTTCCACGGATGAATCTCTTGAAAATATTCTGTATGGACTGCATAAAAATAAGCATAAAATGCTAAAATAATCTCGTATAATTGAAAAACTCTAAAATGGCCATAAATATGGCCACAACATTAATAAATATCAAAGCTAGTGGTGCATAGTCATTAATCATGGTACTAGCAAGTGATAGCCTTGGCAAACCCTAGTCACACTCTCAATACCAATAAATGGCCCACACATATGCCAAAAAGCCAAAAAAAGCCAAAAAAAAATCAAAAAGCTAACAAAGCACGCGTCAAATAGGCCATAGCGCCTTAAGTGATGGACTAGCTCCAGCTTTAAAGAGTTAACGCTGAGAAGCGCTAGTGCTGGGATAGCTCCAACGCCCAACATCATTAGCGCTGGACAACGACGCTAGTGCTACATTAGTCCTAGCGCGAACTTGTTACCCCTGGCCTTTTCCCCAGCATCATTGCTGGCACTTTCCCTCTTTTTGTGGTGCTAGCCCCATCCTGAGTTTACGACTCCACCAACTCCTATGAGAAATCAAATCATGTTACATGGGGGGATAATTCATGGGGTTTTGGTCTGGCGGTTAAAGCAACATGTGGCGTGGTAACACCCCATGATCTGGAAGTTATAGGGTAGTTGTAAATCTGGAGCAGTTAACGGGATAATGGAATCGTGGTTTTCCAGAAACTTCCAGGGATAATAAGCGGTTATACCATTATCCCCACGACTTCCACTAATCCATCTCTTCACTACTTCCACTGCTTTACAAGGAAGAGATACGTGTGTTCCCAGACTATTATAAATAGGCTCCTTAGCCCATTTAAATATCACAACAAGCTTATAATTCTCATAAGCTCTGTGATTTATCTCAATAGTTTTGCAATTGTACACATAATTCAACACATAGAATTCCTTCAACTTTTTTTGCTTCCCTCCCTTAAGATCAACCCATCTCCTCTCATCGTGACCGAAGCAGGGAGGAATGACTACTATCGTGGTTTGGGATGGCTCTATATGGTTTTGTTTTCCGAATCAAAATAAGGTACTTCTACAGTAGATGTTTTTTGCCTGAAATCAATTTTAGGTACTAACACTTAGAATCTTCGGGAAACCATTACTTCGTTAACTACTTCACACTTTCCACGACTTTGTAACTTACTTATCATAGGATGTCGTTATACCCATGTTGCTATAAACTCCAGACCAAAACCCCATGTTTTATCCCCCCATTATGACTTGATTTCTCGTAGAGTTAATGAAGTCATGGACTCAGAATATGTGAATTTGTAAGATAGTGCTATTGATGTCCTTGTGTCAATATAGTATGATTATGGCCATGTATTGACGTCTATAGCAAGGTGCAAGGCTGACACAAGCATAGGTGCAAGGCTGACACGAGCATAGGTGAAGAGAAAGACACGCAAAGAGGAAAAGAGGAGCAGAAGCGCTAGCATTGGCGCTTTGGGCAGTTAGCGCTGCTAGCAGCGATAATGCTAGCGATATCACTAGCGCCTATGATAGCGTGCTACCATTAGCACTTCTAGTGCTTTTTTGGTGTATGCTCTGTTTAACTTTTAGTTTTTTGGCTTTTTCTTGGCCTTTTTGGCATATGTGTGTGTGCTGTTCATATGGCTAGGGCTTTTCCAAGGCTAGCGTTTGCTAGTGCCATGGTTATTGCTTATGCACCACTGGCCTTATCATTTATTAATGTTGTGGCCATGTTTATGGCATATTTAGGGTTTCTCAATTGTGTGAGATTTGATGTTAGTATTTATGCTTAACTTTTATGCAGTGCATACAGAACATATTAAAGAGATTCAGCCGTGGAAGTTTGCAATCTTGAGATTATGTTTAATGCGACTCTGCAACTATATGGTATGCATCTAAATTAGCGTTTTCATTCAGATATGGGGTAGCCTCTATTCTGAATGTATCTAATTGTGTATAATTAGTGTTTGGTTAACACAAATAGTTTATATGAACGCATATGAAATAACGAGGGTTTAGCTAAGTAAAGCCCTGAAATTTTGGAAGTACATAAATATATAAAGAGCTACAGAATTAATTTAGCCATGAGCTGAGTATGCATTCTCAATTCTCTTGCGGAATGTAAGATAGCATTATGTATTTATAATTCTGATGTCGGGTCAGGAATTTATACATATTTATTTCATGCTTCTGCAGCTAGGCGAAAAGCAGTATTACATTTTCTCTTTTTTCAAAAATCCACCATTAACATTAAGTCCCCTGCTTAGCGCGGAACAGTAATATTTCGTGGTAAGCAATATATGGTGATTTTTCTTTAACTGATATAACAAAAATAAATCAACAAGCTTAATTATCGTAAATTACCAGAAATTTTGATCCAATGACATTCCAATGATATTGAATAATCGCTGAAGGAGTAATAGTTGACGTAATCGTACTTGTAGAATGATAGAGCATTGTCTGTAGAGCATGAATGAGTGAGGCATGGATGATCCGTATGATAAAGAGACTAAAATTGGCCCTTGTGCTGCACGGAACCATGGCTTCGAAGAGGAAACCCTTGTTTGACCCAAATTTGGAAACTAATTACTATAAAAGGGAGTAAACCCCTATTATTTTTTTATTTTCTCTTCTTTCTTCCGCCAACGCTTTCACCTTCTCTTCCTTCTCCTTAAGCAACGCCGTCAGCAGCAGTCATTCTCGTCGGAGCTCCGTCACCGGCTGATCAACAACGGTAACATTCCGACCATTTTTCAGTAAGTTTTTTTTTTATGTGAGTTAATACTTCACGTAATTTTTTTTTTTGACGTGAGTGCTTGCTCACCCTTTCAATTATTGTTGCTTGCTTCATTGCATAAGCATGCTATTGACTTGAAATTCTTCTCTTGTAGGTAAACTCTAATTCCACAATTGTTGTCTCTAATTGTGATAATTCTTCATTGGCTTCAATACATTGTTGCTAAGCTTCAACCAGGTATGCTCAGATTTGTGGCACTTTTCTTTGATGTTGGTTTATATATATATAAGCATGTATTTGTGTATATATATATATATATATATATATATATATATATATATATATACATAAAATAAAACCAAACCTTGCGCATGATTTCCCAATTATTGACGTGAATGTTATACGAACTCGTTGTAGATGTCAAACGACCATGAAGATAATGCCACCACTGCTTCTAGTCGTGGTAGAAGCGAAAATTCTGAAATTACTTTCTTAGACGATGTGCCCAGCATCCATGATAAGCTCTTTGATGGTGTTATTGAAGAGGATGCTGGCTATGATTATGTTGGTACTTTTATTCCAAACATTAATAACATTCCTCAGCTTCAGAGTATTTATCCACTGGATCTTGTCGAGTGTTGTTTGCAAAGACGGGAATATATATGCCTTCATTTGTTTATTTTAAGACGTTCCAGACTCCTCGGTATGAATGGAAAGGATGGGATAAATTTATGTTGAAGAATCCTCGGGTGAATCAGGTTTTAGAAAATGCCAAGATATTCCATGTCTTGCAAGTATCTGAGACTTTGAACATTATCAAGGACACGAATGGTATTCTTGCATTTTCCTCTCATTGGTATGGTCCAGTTAATTCAGTAGTATGTGCTTGGGGTAAATTAACAATCACCTTAGAGAATATGGCGATCTTGCTACGAATACATGTTGTTGGTAGCATTCTACTTGGATGGTATGAGCATGGCATCATCCTTGTTCAGAAAATATGAGACTTGCAGAAGTCTAATCGTTGAAATAACAAGAATTATTCGGCTTGGGTCGACTACTAGTGGAACAGAAGTACAAGTGTTGATGGCCTTTCTATTGACGACCCTTTATGCGTTGCCGCATTCCTTTTACTTTGGCTTTCCAGAGACGTATTTGAAGATTCTCCTGGTGGTCAAGTGAATTCTTTACTTGTTCCGCTTATTGTTGTGTTCGCTCATGGAAAGGCTCTTCCCCTTGGTAATCTGTTTCTTGGCTCTCTATACTCACATTTGGATAATTTCATTCGACATAAGAGTTTCTAATGGTCATGCCAAGATAGAATCTTTTATCCCTGTGATGTTTATGCAAGCTTGGTTGCGAGAACATTTTCCTGAATATGCGCCAACGGCCAAGCCTTCTTATTCGAGTACAGAGATGGAGTATGCTAGAATACTTCGTTGGAGTAGAAAGAAACCTTCTTCTGTTAGTCGTACTAACTTAATAGACAATGATAAAAAGGTGAATTTCAGACCTTGGGGTTCGAGGCTTCGACACGTGATTCCACCAGATTCTTTTGCTGAGAGCTCTGGTATTACTCTACGTTCTGGTCCGAGTGATTAGGGTAATATTGTTAGAGCTGACGAGGCTCCTTTTGTGAATAGTTGCACTTCATGATATATTCTTGTTGTTCGCTATGATATGTATATCATAAAGAGTTATAACATTGATAAGGTGGCTCGACAAATTGGTTTTGATCAGTCTATTCCTTATTACCTTACCCAGGCACCTCCCATAGACATACTTCAGCGATCCGAGGGCGTCCATACTATTCCTGGTTGCAGCGTCCCTTTTCTCCAGGATGACTGAAAAAGACGTGTCGCTGATGAATATGCTAGTTTCTGGAACGCACAACTTAGTATCATTGAGAAATTTGTGTCTAGTAAGCCTTCTGGTGTACATGGTGTGCCTTCTGAGCAAGAGTTAGCAGGTCACCCCAACTTGAAAACTACTTCTGGAGAGAGGCATGATTCAATTGTCAACTTGACACAGGTATGTCGAAGCCTAACTTTTTTTTTGCAGTCGTGGTTCCCGGAACGCTTCGTACCTGATACCGCAGCGAATGCCATCCCTCATCCTGGGGAGAAGAGACCAAGGATAATTATTCCTGGAAGTGGAGACCGTCCTTTGAAGAAGGTAATCCCTTCGTGTTTTCTCTTATTCTTCTTTTTTGTACGAAGTATAGTTATATCTTGTCTTGACAAATACCTTTGTATAATCTGGGAGCATAACTCGTCAAGGTGACTCGAGTATTCAGCCTTTCAAGTTTGGCGTCCCAGCTGTGATTGGCTCCTCAGCACCTTATGTTGTAAGTAAAACTTATTTTGAAAATTCTCGAGTTGTAGAAATTTTCATCCTGCTGAACTTACTGGATTCTGAATCTTATGAATAATCATCCTTCTTAGGTGACTAGCAGAATGGATACTCTAGTGTCAGGAGGTACCACTGTGGTTAGAAGTACTGGTAAAGAAGACCAATATGACAACGAACCTAAAATATCGTCCTATACCGAAGTAGTTGGAGAATCTGATTCTGAGAACGAAGAACTTGGTGGCGAGTCGCATTATGAGATACCTTATGCTTATGATAGCTTTTCATAGCTCCAAGTGATTTTCTGAAAGACTTTAGCAATTTTCGCATGAATCATGATGCTAGTGATATGTCTTTTCCGCCTCAGAATCACGAGCGAGATCTTTCTTCTATGGTTTTTGAAGAAAGCACTCCGAGCGGCATCATTGTACAAAATGCTAATATGATGGAGATTGTTCCAGTTGAGTATCCGAACGCTGGAGTTAGCTTCGAATTCAAGTTTGATAGGATTTGATGCAAACATGTGTGCATTGGGGGATTTACTATTCCGTCCGATCATGCTGAGATGAACACCAAGATGTGGAAGAAGTTTGGCCATTTGTTACTTGGTAATCCTAAAAATTATCGTACTCTGGAGAGGAATATGTATGTACTGCTGCTAACTGTGAATGAGATGACTGTTATTCCCCGTAGATAAATCTTTGAGATGGTTCTTCAAGACTGGAAGGATGCCTTGGAGGAGGCTGAAAGACCTGAGCTTAATGTCGCCTGGCTTCGTCGTCATTTAGAAGCTATTGAAAAGTATTTACAGGAGAAAAGCATATCTTGTAGCTTGGAGACGGTTGCCAAGGATAAATGTGAAGTTGATAGACTTTCTCGGGAGTTAAAGCTTGCGACTAAGACGCTTGAGAAAATAGAGAAGGCATATGTTGAAGGCGCTGATCCAGTTTTTAAGGATTTTTTCTAGGTATTCCTAAGTTTTCATAGGTTTTGAGACATGTGGATTTTTGTGGTTTTATTTTGGGATTTTTGAGTGGATAGAGATTTCTGAATAATTTGCAAGGATTTTTTTTTGAAACAATACTTTGCTTGATTTAAAGAATTGAAATTCTAAATATGAATGCAAGATACTGCAAACATTTTGGAGGAATTACAAATATTGCGTAAAACAGGGAAATAAAGTGGGATGGTGGTAAAATGCCTTAAGCATTGTGAGTTGTCAGCCACTTGCCATGTATGACCACCCCTTATGACTTTTCAGTATTGACAAGCTTATAGTAACCGCCGATAAAGACTTCGGTGATGAGATATAGCTCTTCTTCAGGAGAGGTTGTTATATTTTTCACCATATCTCCGACATGGAAGGCATTGGGTTCAGGCCCCTCAACTTCAGGACATGTCTTCTGAATAATCGGGTTACTAATTTTCTTATCTCCAGTAGAGACAATCCATACCCATTTGTAAAATTTTAAAAAGGATCAACTTCCCATTCACATTGCCGAGTCAGAGTAGGGTTTATATTCGGGTCAAGTTCCCAAACTTTGATGAGATGTGGGATTGATAGTTGCAAAGGAATTTATTGGATGTGACTTACTTGTGTGCGAAACCTTTGAACATATGATTCCATGTCCTCTTCTGGGAACTGCTTCACATCCAGAGTCATTATGCGGCGAAACTCATCTGATAGGGGATTTTCGGGATTTGTCGGCTTGTTTGAGAGTCTTGGAAGTGTTGATGCCGGTAAAGGAGATACACCCGCTTCCATCTTGTTCTACGAACCCATGGGCGTCCAGAATCATGTCGTAACTTGGATCCTCCTTGACAATGTGAAATTTGGCATGTGTTCGGGTATCACTTGTTTTCACTTGAAGGGTGATGTAGTCGTAAGCACTCATGGACTTCCATTCAGAATTCTTGATTACGGTCGGGGAATGTGTAGCTTCGTTCCTGGAAATTCCCGTAGCTCTCAGAGTTTTGATAGTGATGATATTGACATCGGTGCCTGCATCTATTAGTGTTTTCTCGAACTCGATGTTTTTGAGGAAAGCAGTGGTGAGAAGTCCTCAGCTAGGCTTCTCATTGTGTGGGATGATCACATCTGAAACAGACTGGGATAGGAAGTATCACTTTGAGCAGAGAGTAGACGCTTACCCAATACATCACGGTTAAGTGTAGTGAAAATATCTTTTCGTTGCGCCTTTGACAAGTAAAGAAGCTCACATATGTGCTTCATCATGGACTGGACAGTTTTGTTGACCGAGTCTCCGGAAAGAGTAAAACTCCTAACTGGGAGGGGATCTTTGTGGTTGCCTTCAGTCCCCGGGCGTAACTCTCCTTAGTCTATCTTTTCTCTGAAGATACGCCTTAAACCATTGCATTCGCTGGTGGGATGGTTGACAAATCTGTGGAAGTGATAGTATTTCAAACTTTCCCAAAAATTCTTTCACAAAACAATCCATCTTTTTCCGGCTTATTGGTTTTGTAATGAAAAGTATAAGATTTTGTCACCTCTCCAACAACCTCTTCATTGGGTAGTATTTTTTTGGCCCAAGCGCTTATTTGTTCAGGAGAAACATGTCTCCTTTGGTGGGTGGATATCGCACAAGTGGTAACTTGATAGTTCCGTTTTGCACCAATAATTCTAGCAGTTGGAGGACCACCTCCATGGGAAAGGGGAAATCTGGGATTGTCAGATTTATCTTGGTTTGTCGTGACTGACACGGAGCTCGGCTGACCCTTGTCCTTGAGTTGATGTTAGGGTTGTTGCTGGAATTGATGCGGCGCACTTAGTTTATGATGTTTAATTCTTGCTCAGTTACCTTCTTGTCATGGCAGTCGAGAGCTTGTGTTCTAAACCTCTTTACGTATTCATTAGGGTGTTCGTTGTTTCTCTAGAACATTCTTCCCAGGTCCGAGAGAGTGATTTCCTCAGAAACGAAAAAATACCTTTTGTAAAAGGCATTGACCATTTGAGACCAATTGGAGATGTTTTTGGGTGCGAGATTGTTGTACCAGGTATAATCTCTTCCCGTAAGAGACTTGGAGAATTCCTTGAGCCGCAACATTTGGTTATATTCATGCACTCCTAATGATTCCAGGAATCGAGAAACATATTCTTGAGCATTCCCGGTGCCATCGTACAATGAGAATGTAGGAGACGAATACCCGTTCGGCAGTGCAATCTTGTGGTTTCAATTGGGTAAGGGGTTTGATGGTGATGGAATGAGGAAGAATCTTTCTTTCCACGGTTTTACATGAGTCTTTCCAAATCTTCACGAGTGACAAAGTTTTGTTGGTGTTGACTCCTCTCTGGTACACGGTCGGTGATAAACTATACTTCATCATCTTCTTGGGCGTGAGCTCTTGACGAGTTGGCGCCGCCGGCAGTTGTGTTCTTAGCTTTCTCTATTTGACGGTGATAACTTCTATGTTAGAGTCTTAAGAAAAGTAAGAACTTCCTTCTGGGTAGTGGCCATGGATATTTGAGTTTCATCCAAGATATCCTGCCGCTTCATTAAATCAGCCATTGTAGGTGACGCTCGTTCCTTGTTTTTTATACCTTCAGTGGTACGGAGAGGAGTCTTGGTATTTTCAGTGGTACTATTTTGAGGAATTATCTCTGGAATTCCGCCACTGGTGTTTCCGGGGTTAGGAGTAGTTGTTGAAACTGAATTGGGATTAATTACGGAACCCGACATAAGATCCACCATTTTGTGAATAATTGAAGAATTGATTTTCAGACAATTGAAGAATTGGATTTGCGACCGAGTAATTGATCTCCCACTGTGGTCGCCAATTGTTAGTACCTAAAAATTGATGCTAGGCAAAAAAAATTACTGTAAAAGTATTTTATTTGTATTTGGAAAACAAAATCATATAGACCCAGCCCAAACCAAGATAGTAGTCGTTCCGCCCTGCTTCGGTCACGATGAGAGGAAATGGGTTGATCTTAAGGGAGGGAAGCAAAAAAAGTTGAAGGGATTATGTGTGTTGAATTATGTGTAGAGTTGCAGAACTATTGAGAGAAATCACAGAGCTTATGAGAATTGTAAGCTTGTTGTGTTTCTAAAATGGGATGAGTAGCCTATTTATAATGGTAAAGAGTACACACGTTTCCTTGTAAAGTTGTGGAGATAGTGAAGATATGGAGAAGTGAGAGTTTTGGGATTAATTGGTTAACCGCTTTAGAATATTCGGGAAACCATAACTCCATTACTCCGTTAACTACTTCACACTTTTCACGACTTTGTAACTTACTTATCACGGGATGTCGTTATACCCATGTTGTTATAACCGCCAGACCAAAACCCCATGTTTTATCCCCCATTATGACTTGATTTCTCGTAGAGTTAATGGAGTCATGAACTCAAAACACGTGAATTTGTAAGATAGTTCTATTGATGTCTTTATGTCAATGTAGTATGATTATGGAAATCTACTGGCGTCTATAGGAAAGTGCAAGGCTGAAACGAGCATAGGTGAAGAGCTGAAAGACATGCAAAGGGGAAAAGAGGAGCAAAAGCGCTAGCATTGGCGCTTTGGGCAGTTAGCGCTGCTAGCGCTATCACTTGCCCAATGCTAGCGTGCTACCATTAGCACTTTTAGTGCTTGTTTGGTCCGTGCTCTGTTTATATTTTGACTTTTTGGCTTTTTCTTGGCCTTTTTGGCATATGTGATGTGCTATTCATGTGGATAGGACTTTTCCAAGGCTAGCGTTTGCTAGTGCCATGGTTATTTCTTATGCACCACTGGCCTTATCATTTATTAATATGGTGGCCATATTTATGGCATGTTTAGGGTTTAATAATTGTGTGAGATTTGATGTTAGCATTTATGCTTAACTTTTATGCAGTGCATACAGAACATATTCAAGAGATTCAGTCGTAGAAGTTTACAATCTTGAGATTATGTAATGCGACTCTGCAACTAGATGGTATGCATCTAAATTAGCATTTTCATTCAGATATAGGGTAGCCTCTATTGTGAATGTCCGTAATTTTGTATAATCAGTGTTTGATTAACACAAATAGTTTATATGAACACACATGAAATAACGAGGGTTTAGCTAGGTAAAGCTTTGAAATTTTGGAAGTGCATAAATATATATAAAGAGATGCAGAACTAATTTAGCCATAAGCTGAGTATGCATTCTCAATTCTCTTGCGGAATGTGAGATAGCAGTATGTATTTATAATTATGATGTCGGGTCAGGAATTTTACACATATTTATTTCATGCTTCTGCATCTAGGCGAAAAGCAATATTACAATTTTCTTTTTTTTCAAAAATCCACCATAAACACTCTTCCTCGTGATTTTTGGTTTATACGCAAAACCTTTTTTTTATGACTCTCGTACTTGCCACTTTTCTTGCAAACCATTTGAAAGGAGGTAGGTCTTACTTGATTGTTTTGAATTATAACGCACATCTTTTTCAACCCTTGTCCTCGAGCCTATTTCTTCGTATAGTCTATATTTTTCTATTCAAAGTTATTAGTGTAGTGATCACTTGTATTCGCACTCAATTCGCTAACAGTTGGGGGTTGATCTTCCATTGGTTCAGGTATGGGCTCCATCTAAGAAAAATGAAACATAGCCGAAAGATAAACAGAGAAAACCATCTCATGACCCCAGTTATGGTTGGGTCGACAACTAAAAACCTAACCGTAAAAACTATTTTACGGCCAACTTTGGTACAAAAGATAGCCTATGCTAGCCTTAGTCTTTACTACGATTGGCAATAACAGCCGTAATTAAATCCTACGACCGTCTTTAATATAATTGCCAACCGTAAGCGACCCTGAGTTTGTCTTACGGCCAACTTTTCCAGCCGTAGTATATAACATTTAATAGCATATAATATGCCCATGCACCTACGGTTGGGTTCTCGTGGGCACGACCTAGCCGTATATATGTTCTACGACTAGGAATCATTATTTATCCAGCCGTATATCAGAGTTTATGGCTAGGAGTTCTTATTTTCCCAACCGTATAACACTTCTAGGGGTAGGAAACCATGATTTCCCAACCGTAATAATCCTATGTTTGGGATTTGAGGGTTTTCTGGCAGCGAAAAAATCAAACTTTTTACGTACTTTGAGCAATTACATGCAACAAAAACAATATTGGAGTTAAGTTAGATGTATACCTGACTAGTTTGAGCTTCATTTTTTTCATATTCTTGGCTTGGATCTTTAAAATCATAGAAAGGTTCATATTCTTGAGTTTGGGTTAAAACTCTTGATTATCTAGAAAATCAGCCACCTCTGGATCATTGTTTTGTTGTATGAATATCTTGTTTGATTTAGAAGAAAATGATTCACCTACCTCAAAACTCTTGATAGAATCACTCATTTGGATGTTGAAAATCAAAATTTCTAGGCTTTAAAAAAAAATTCCTTCTTTTTTTCCACTTCTTCTTCTTTTCCCTCCAAAAGAAAAATGATAATGTTTTGACTATCAAAACACTAACAATAAATTAATTCGTTAATCTAATCAACTAACTAAGTGTTAATTAGTTTAGTATTAATACTAATTAATCTAGGTGTTAGTTCCTAAAATATAATTCTAGGCAAAACAAGAAGTACTTTCTTTAGATTCGGAAATCAAAATCGTAGAGAGAAATCCTAAACCACGATAGTAGCCGTTCCGCCATGCTTCGGTCACAAAGAGAGGAAATGGGTTGTGATAGACACATTTTTGTGTCCGATTTAATCTCAATTTTATATATTGTTGGTATTTAATTTTTGTACTTATTATGGTTTTTATTGCTTTTTAGGAATTTTTGGAGAAATGTTAAAGGCACCTTCACATTGGATTAAGGCACCCACTCTTTGGATTAAGGCACCCAAGTTAAAGGCACCAAACATTTTGAAATTAGATTTTGGCGGGAGAACTAATCTTCACATGAACATGAAACAACATAATTTTGGAAACTAGTTTTGTTTATGGAATGTTCTCTATTTAGGAAACCGAATTGTTTGGGAAAGAATTAGAAAGAGAAAGAGATCAATTTCTTCTCTTATTAGAATTAAATCAAGGAAAGAATCAGAAGAAATCGGGAAGAAAGCTCATGTTTTGGGAAAGCTTTTGTTCATGAAATCAAGGAATTTTTGGGAGTTTTTGGAGAGATTGGAAGCTTGAATTAGTATAAGTAGGAATGTATAGCAATTGGGTTGAAGGGAGAAACAATTGGGGAGCTTAGAATTGCTCACAATCAGGAGAATCACGTAAACAGGAAGCTCAAAAATTTCTGCTGCTGCCAAGGAAGAACACGAAGCAGGCTACACCAGAAAACTGTCGTTAATTAAAACAGAAACCGTACTTTATTTCAAAACGCAACATAAAACTGTTTCTTGTTGTGTATTCTTTTGAACTGTTTTCTGTTACGGGCTGAAGTGTTTCCAACAAAAATTATAGCCGTATCTAATCGACTGTATGCAATCATATTCTCCTTGTAAGCAATTTTTGAGTAATAAATAATGATTTTTGAGTATTTTGCCATTACTATGAGGAGCTAAACTTCTTCTTTGAGGCTATGGAGGAAGCTACTTTTCCAACAATTATGTGGTATGTATTTAATTAATTTATGCAATTTATTTATGATTAATTGCCTTGGTTGAAAATTGATTTAAAAGATTTTTTTTTAAGCAATTGTGATTCCGTTAGATGGTGCATGCCTCGGATTAGGTCCCTAGATGCTCCATGCTTTTGTTATACAGTTGTTGTTTTGAAAATCTATTTTTGCAATGATTTAGAATCAAATTAAAATATTTTAATTGCATGATTAAAATTATTATCACTTTGAAATTGGAAAATAGTGGAATCCTAGCCTCAGTTTTCTCTCAACCTTATAAAAAATATTTGAGTTTTCATACTTTTAGTTTTAGAAATTAAATTTAAAATCAATCTTCACAAGTCTGAGTAACGAATCTTTATTTACCACTTTAAAATTACATCA